>CM038141.1:41277445-41638948 GCA_021437245.1 Aegilops speltoides
AGCCAAAGGTGTGATGTATGTGGAGCTCACGGTGGGAAGTAAAACTTTGGCGACCGCATTCTTTGTCGCTGAGGTGCAAGGCAACTACAACGTCATACTAGGCCGTGATTGGGTTCATGCAAACCAGTGCGTGCCATCCACTATGCACCAGTTTTTGATCCAGTGGGTTGATGATGAAGTGGAAGTCATTCATGCGGATAACTCGGCCTGTGTTGCTTTGGCCGAGGCATCAGTGGATTGCTACTTGCTTGACGGGATGTGACTTGTCAGAGTTTGACTTTCTCGGCGCGACCAAGAATGGTTTCATGCCCGTTTCTTTAAAGCCGATTGAATGCAATCGGCTCCAAGGTATGATATTTTTAAATGGATCCTAACTTAGAGTGGTTACAAAAGCGACTTGTAGAATATCGGTCCAATGAGAACGATATGTATGAGTCCATAGAAGAGTTAGATGATATGTATAAACTAGGACAAGGTTTTACATCGGCCGATCCATTAGAAGAGATAGATATAGGAGATGGTTCTATTTCTAGGCCGACGTTTGTAAACAAAAATCTAAGAGCCGATCATAAAGCTAAGTTGATCGAGCTTTTGAAAGAGTATGTTTGCTGTTTTGCATGGGAATATCATGAGATGCCAGGTTTAAGCCGAGAGCTAGTGGAGCATCGGTTACCTATAAAGGCCGGTTTTAGACCATACAAGCAATCGGCCAGAAAGTTTAATCCAAAAACGTATGACCGGATCAAGGAAGAGATCGGTCATTTGCTTAAAGCTAATTTTATCAGACCTTGTAGGTATGCCGAGTGGATTTCTAACATTGTCCCAGTGGAGAAGAAAGGATTCGGCAAGTTGAGGGTGTGCATTGACTTCAGAGATTTGAATAGGGCTACACCCAAAGATGAGTATCCCATGCCAATAGCCGATATGCTTATTAATGATGCTTCTGGACATAAGGTTATTAGCTTTCTAGATGATAATGCCAGATACAATCAAATTTTTATGGCCGAAGAGGACATGTCCAAGACAACTTTTCGTTGCCCTGGTTTTCTTGGTTTATTCGAGTGGACAGTGATGACATTCGGATTAAAAAATGCTGGCGCCACATATCAAAGGGCTATGAATTTTATTTTTCATGATTTACTCAATGTCATACTTGAAGTTTATATTGATGATATTGTTGTCAAATCGGATGCTTTTGAGTCTCACTTGGCCGATTTGCGTTTAGCTTTTGAAAGAATGAAAAAGTATGGACTAAAGATGAATCCTTTGAAGTGTGCATTCGGCATGTCAGCTGGTAAGTTTTTGGGTTTCATTATCCATGAAGATGGCATAGAAATTGATCCCAAAAAGATAGAGGCCATACAGAAAGTGGAGGCTCCAACATCCAAGAGAGATATGCAAAAGTTCCTTGGCAAGGTCAATTACTTGAGGAGGTTTATAGCTAATCTGTCAGGGAAGGTTGACGCGTTTACTCCTATCCTTCGGTTAAAGAATGATGCTAATTTCACTTAGGGGGCAAAACTACAAGAAGCATTTGATATGATCAAGAATTATTTGTGCACTCCTCCGGTGATGAAAGCACCCAAGCATAGGGAACCTTTCAGGCTTTACATTGCAGCAGAGGAAGGAGTTATTGGTGCTGTTTTGACTCAAGAAACCGAGGGAAAAGAGCATGCTATTACATATTTGAGCAGACGCTTACTGGACGCCGAGACAAGGTATACATTTATTGAGGAACTATGTCTATGCTTATATTATGCTTGCACAAAATTGAGACATTATTTAGTGTCGAGTGCTTGTATAGTAGCTTGTCAAACCGATGTCATTAAATACATGCTGCATAGGCCAATTCTTAGTGGTAGAATTGGCAAGTGGGCTTATGCTTTGATTGAATATGGTTTGGCTTATGAATCTCTAAAATCTATGAAAGGCCAAATCGTTGCTAATTTTATTGTTGAACATCGGATTGATGACAAGCATGACATAGATATAAACCTTGTCTCATTAGTACCGTGGAGATTATATTTTGATGGTTCAGTTTGTGGCAATGGCCAAGGTGTTGGTATTGTTTACATATCTCCTCATGGTGCTGTTTTTGAAGCCTCATGCCGCTTAGAATATTTTTGTACAAACAATCAAGCCGAATATGAAGCATTGTTATCGGCCTAAAGATGTTACTTGCTATAGGTGTTACACTTATTGAGGCTTATGGTGATTCGTTATTAGTAGTGCAACAAATATCAAAAGTCTTTCAATGCTTTGACGAATCACTTAATGTTTATCTTGATAAATGTCTAGATATAATTTCTACTTTGGATTATTTTAGCATTGCTCATATATCTAGACATGACAATTGGAAAGCAAATGAGTTGGCACAGCAAGCATCCGGCTATCATGTTGATCGTGGCATGTTTATTATTTCTGAAAAGCCGATGTCTAGTCTTGCCAACATAGGGGAGGCCGAACCGGAGCCCACCATTTCGGCCACTAATGAAATATTCAATGCAGGAGGAAATAAAGACTGGAGGAAACCCATTGTTGATTATTTGTGTGATCCTAGTAGAAGGGTGGACATGGCTGTTCGGCGTATAGATTTTAAATACACAATGAGAGATGATGGTCTCTATCGCCGAACGGTTGATGATGTTCTTCTAAAGTGCTTGGACGAAGATCAAGCGAGAGTTGCTATGGGGGATGTCCATGAAGGTATTTGTGGCACTCATCAGTCGGCTCCCAAGATGAAATGGTTGCTATGACGTGCTGGATTTTATTGGCCGACTATGATTAATGATTGCTTCAGATTTTACAAAGGGTGTGAAGCTTGTCAAAAAATTGGTGATATTTAGTTGGCTCTTGATGCTATGTTACATCCCATTATCAAGCCGTGGCCTTTCAGAGGATGGGGTTTAGACTTTATTGCACAAATTCATCCGTCTTCCTCAAAGGGGCATCGGTTCGTATTGGTGGCAACCGATTATTTCACTAAATGGTCTGAAGCAGTACCTCTCAAGAACATGACACATGCGGAGGTAATTAAATTCATAACCGAGCACGTTATTCATAGATTCGGCATTCCTCAAACGTTGACTACAGATCAAGGCTCATCTTTTATGTCACACCAAGTCAGAGAATTTGCTGAATCTAACAACATAAAGTTGCTCAATTCCTCTCCATATTCTGCCCAAGCCAATGGACAAGCTGAGTCTAGCAATAAAATTTTAATCAAACTCATCAAGAAGAAGATTGAGGATAATCCAAGGAGATGGCATGAGTTGTTGTCTGAGGCTTTGTGGGCACATAGGATCTCAAGGCATGGTGCTGCGAAGGTGACTCCATATGAGCTAGTATATGGTCAAGAGGCTGTTTTACTGGTGGAAATAAATTTGAATGCTTTGAGAATTGCCAAGCAAAAATGATTTATCGGCAGTAGACTTTTATAACTTAATGATGGACAACATTGACGAAGTTGCCGATAAACGTTTGGCTGCTTTGAGGGCCATAGAGAGAGACAAGTTGAGGGTGGCAAGAGCTTACAATAAGAAAGTTAAGTTGAAGAATTTTCAAGTTGGTGATCTCGTCTGGAAAGTGATTTTGCCGATTGGTTCAAGAGATAAAAAATTCAGGAAGTGGTCTCCAAGTTGGGAAGGTCCTTTTAGGATTACAAGAATAGTTCCCCGAAACTCATATTTGGTGGAATCTGTACAAGGGGCATTGTTACCTCGAGCTCTCAATGGCAAGTACTTGAAGAAATACCACCCGAGTGTGTGGCAAGAAGCCTAAATAGGCAATGGCCAATACATAATTATCGCCCTAAGAAAAATAAATGGCCGATGGAGTGTTGACATCGTCCTTAGAACAAACATCAGCATATTATTTTTTCGCGTGCAAGCTTTGCCAAAAACAGGGGGGCATGTGTTGACACCAGATTTTGGCATGACATAAAAAGAAAATGGGATGGCTTCGAGTGAGAGGGTTTTCAGCATGGAAAGTTTCACACCGCCGACAGGAACAACTTTGGTGTTTAAGTCATAGCCATCCCCATCCGACCTCATCTCTAAGGCCGAAGTTGTGCTCAAAGTACTGGATTTTGTATTCAGAACACTGTTCGGCTGATTAAGTCCCCAAGACGGCCTCGTATGGAAGAATTATCTACATGATTTGTCTTCGTCTCGTCGAAATGATCGATTTTGATATAAAGATCATCGCAATCCGAGGTCGTATGCAAAAGTTAGAGCCTGCACAACGAGACCCTCCAGCGAGCAAAATATGACGCCCGGAACCAGACACATATGTGGGTGTGTCTGATGAGATGCGTGAATACTTTGCTGTTTTGCACGAGCGATTTGACCCTCGGGATGACCTCTAACGAAAAAATGTTCAGCATGAAAGATGTTCGTCTCGTCGAAACGGTTAAGATTGCTTTTGGACTCGTTTCCATCCGAGGTTGTTTGCCATCACAAAAAGGACCAGCAAGGTACAGTCAGTTTAAACCGAACAGTTTTGGAAAGTTCAGATAAAACTAGTCCGAATTTGACTATGGTTTTGGACGTGAATTGATGCAATTTTCTTGTAAGGAAAGCCTAGATGAATCCATTTCTTGTACGGGAAGTCCAGCCGCCTCTTATATATGTTGGGGGTGATGGCCGATTGAACAACACACAATCGAACAAATCAATATACTACTTTTTCATCTACGTTTTATCTCTCCACCGCTTTTCTCTTTCGTTCTTCGTTGTTCTTCGTGTTTGAGAGCTGCGAATCCCGAGGCTCTAGGGGCGAGCGAATCGACCTAGGGAAGCCCGTAGCCGCCGCACTCACTGACGGGTCCCTCCCGGGGGTGTGGGGTTTTCGGGTCTGCAAAAGCGCCCGTCGACTGTCTTGCGTATCGCGCTGTCGGTCGGGTCTCCTTCGACGTGAGCTGCGGTGCATCACTCCCGGCGTCGAGGGTACACGTGACGTGTTCGTGTGTCAACAATTGGTTCCGCCTAGGTTCCGCCTCGTGGTCGTGGAGTTTCGTCCTGAAAGCTTGCTTATGATTTTTTTTCCAGGTTAAAAGACTTCATATACCAGAAGATGGTCACCGAAAGGCTACCAGGGGCCCATGAGGCGGGGCGCTCCTAGGGGGTAGGGCGCCCACCTCGTGGACGGTGGGTGGCCCCCTCCGTATTTCTTCCGCCAATATTTTTATTAATTCCAAAATGACTTTCGTGGAGTTTCAGGACTTTTGAGTTGTGCGAATAGGTCTCTAATATTTGCTCCTTTTCCAAATTTTGAATTCCAGCTGCCGGCATTCTCCTCTTCATGTAAACCTTGTAAAATAAGAGAGAATAGGCATAAGTATTGTGACATAACATGTAATAACAGCCCATAATGCAATAAATATTGATATAAAAGCATGATGCAAAATGGACATATCACAAACCAGATACATATTTATATTGAATGGTGGAGTTGTCAGTTGGTGCAGTTCCAAGCAGAGCGTCATGGCGGGATCTACATGTGAAGCAAAGTACATAACTGCTTCGGAAGCAACAAATGAAGGAGTCTGGATGAAGGAGTTCATATATGACCTAGGTGTAATACGTAGTGCATCAGGTCCAATGAAAGTATTTTGTGACAATACTGGAGCAATTGCCTTGGCAAAGGAGTCCAGATTTCAAAAGAGAACCAAACACATCAAGAGACGCTTCAATTACATCTGTCATCAAGTGAAGGAGGGAGACATAGAGATTTGCAAGATACATACAGATCTGAATGTTGCATACCCATTGACTAAGCCTCTTCCACGAGCAAAACATGATCAGTACCAAGACTCCATGGGTGTTAGAATCATTACTGTGTAATCTAGATTATTGACTCTAGTGCAAGTGGGAGACTAAAGGAAAAATGACCTAGAGGCAATAATAAAGTTGTTATTTATATTTCCTTATATCATGATAAATGTTTATTATTCATGCTAGAATTGTATTAACCGGAAACTTAGTACATGTGTGAATTCATAGACAAAACATAGTGCCCCTGGTATGCCTCTACTTGACTAGCTCGTTAATCAAAGATGGTTATGTTTCCTAACCATAGACATGCATTGTCATTTGATGAACGGGATCACATCAGTAGAGAATGATGTGATGGACAAGACCCATCTGTTAGCTTAGCATTATGATTGTCACAGTTTTATTGCTACTGCTTTCTTCATGACTTATACATGTTCCTTAGACTATGAGATTATGCAACTCCCCAATACCGGAGGAACACCTTGTGCGCTATCAAACGTCACAACATAACAGGGTGATTATAAAGATGCTCTACAGGTGTCTCCGAAGGTGTTAGTTGGGTTGGCATATATCAAGATTAGGATTTGTCACTCTGTGGATCGGAGAGGTATCTCTGGGCCCTCTCGGTAGTGCTCATCACTATAAGCCTTGCAAGCAATGTGACTAATGAGTTAGTTGCGGGATGAAGCATTACAGAATGAGTAAAGAGACTTGCCTGTAACGAGATAGAACTAGGTATGATGATACCTGATACGTCTCCAACGTATCTATAATTTTTGATTGTTCCATGCTATTATATTACCTGTTTTGGATGTTTATGGGCTTTACTATACACTTCTATATCATTTTTGGGACTAACCTATTAACCGGAGGCCCAGCCCAAATTGCTGTTTTTTTGCCTATTTCAGTGTTTCGCAGAAAAGGAATATCAAACGGAGTCCAAACGGAATGAAACCTTCAGGAGAGTTATTTTTGGAACAAACGCAATCCAGGAGACTTGGAGTGGACGTCAAGAAGCAGACGAGGAAGCCACGGGGCAGGAGGGCGCGCCCTAGGGGGGTGGGCATGCCCCCACCCTCGTGGGCCCCTCGTGGCTCCCCTGTCCGACTTCTTTCGCCTATATATACTTGCATACCCTGAAAACATCCAGGAGCACTATTTCCACCGCCGCAACCTTCTGAACCCGTGAGATCCCATCTTGGAGCCTTTTTCGGCGCTCCGCCGGAGGGGGAATCAATCACGGAGGGCTTCTACATCAACACCATAGCCTCTCCGATGAGTTGTGAGTAGTTTACCACAGACCTTTGGGTCCATAGTTTTTAGCTAGATAGCTTCGTCTCTCTCTTTGAATCTCAATAGAAAGTTCTCCTCGATCTTCTTGGAGATCTATTCGATGTAACTCTTTTTGCGGTGTGTTTGTCGAGATCCGATGAATTTTGGGTTTATGATCAAGTTTATCTATGAGAAATATTTGAATCTCCTATGAATTCTTTTAAGTATGATTGGTTATCTTTGCAAGTCTTTTCGAATTATCTGTTTGGTTTGGCCTACTAGATTGATCTTTCTTGCAATGGGAGAACTGCTTAGCTTTGGGTTCAATCTTGCGGTGTCCTTTCCCAAAGGATGAGGGGCAGCAAGGCACATATTGTATTGTTGCCATCGAGGATAAAAAGATGGGGTTTATATCATATTGCTTGAGTTTATCCCTCTACATCATGTCATCTTGCCTAATGTGTTACTCTGTTCTTATGAACTTAATACTCTAGATGTATGCTGGATAGCGGTCGATGCGTGGAGTAATAGTAGTAGATGCAGGCAGGAGTCGGTCTACTTATTGCGGACGTGATGCCTATATACATCATCATGCCTAGATATTCTCATAACTATGCACTTTTCTATCAACTAGCAGAGTGGCCCTCGCAAATGCGAGGGCATCAAATTTAGACTGTTAAATTTAGTGTGAGGTAATCATATTTAGCATGGTGATTGTTTCTAGAAATATTATTTATTATTTCATATATAATCATGTTTGTTATAAATTGATTTGTGTGTGGCGATATATTAGTACATAGAATCAGAATTTAGATCTTATGCCAGCCAAGGTTTTGTAGGTGACATTACATGAGTATGGAGTTCAGATATTGTAGTTTGTATATGGTATTAGATGTATAAAACAAAGAAGATATGTATGTGTCTCGTTTACTCACTTAGTTCCAAGATACATGGGCATTTATAAAAATCTACGAAATACAGTTTACCAATGTTTGAATTGATAATGAAAATTGCATTTTTTTGTGGAATGTTGAAATACTATGAACAAATATCTAATCATGCGTGTTTTCTTTTGACTAAATCCTTGCATACATTTAAATAGATAGTAGAATACAATAATTGCAAGGATTTAGTCAAAAGAAAACCCCTTTATCGCATTGGTTGCGAGGTTCTTGTTTGTTTGTGTAGGTATGAGGGACTTGCGTGTAGCCTCCTACTGGATTGATACCTTGGTTCTCAAAACTGAGGGAAATACTTACGGTACTTTGCTGCATCATCCTTTCCTCTTCAAGGGAAAACCAACGCAGTGCTCAAGAGGTAGCAAGAAGGATTTCTGGCGCCGTTGCCGGGGAGGTCTACGCACAAGTCAAGACATACCAAGTACCCATCACAAATTCTTCTCCCTCGCATTACATTATTTGCCATTTGCCTCTCGTTTTCCTCTCCCCCACTTCACCCTTGTCGTTTTATTCGCCCTCTCTTTTCCGTTCGCCTCTTTTTCGCTTGTGTTCTCGCGTGTTAGATCATTTATTTCACCATGGCTAGTTATCATCGTTAGTACTCCCGATCATGAAGTTCTTAATTTTAAACAAAGGCAGGGAGAAAATCTAAAAGATGCTTGGCATAGAATTTGCAATGCTCAAAATAGATCTACTAGGAAGTAATCTAGTTTCGTTCTTCTTCGCAATTTTTATGTAGGCAATACTCCTTGGAATATATGCATTCTTGATACCATTACCGGAGGGAATTTTTTGGGTAGCCATACTTTTGATGCTTATAATGCTATGTTCGATTTGTTTGGTCCACCACCTCTTTTGGTTAATGGAACTGTTTTAACTTTAGAACATGTGATGCAAAGGCTTGAAATTATTGAAAACAAAGTTGCCACTGTTGAGTTAATTGAAAATTTGGATAAAAAGATCCACAACAAAATTACCCAATATGGATCTAAGGTTGGAGTTACTCTAAAAAATTTAAAGAGAAAGAACCTATAGTTAACGAAAGAATAGATCAAGATTCTACAAGAATCGGTAAACTTGAGGATATTATTACGAACTTAGGGTCTGCCTTTTCATCCGTGAAAAATACTCCAACTCCTACCAAAATTGCCAAATTAATGTATGTTCCTAAAAATAAGGGTGAATCTTCTAGTAAGGAAAATGCGGATCTCAAATCAATAAGTGTTCATCCCAACTTTTTCGCTTTCAATAAGGAACCTTTTGCTACAAGAATCGGTAAACTTGAGGATATTATTACGAACTTAGGGTCTGCCTTTTCATCCGTGAAAAATACTCCAACTCCTCCTACCAAAATTTCCAAATTAATGTATGTTCCTAAAAATAAGGGTGAATCTTCTAGTAAGGAAAATGCGGATCTCAAATCAATAAGTGTTCATCCCAACTTTTTCGCTTTCATTAAGGAACCTTTTGCTACAAATGAATCTCTTGATTTCTTGCCTAGCAGTTTAATCATTACTAAAAATAAACAAACTCCTAAGGGTTATAAGTGTTCTATTGAAGAATTGAATACCAAAGATGGCAATATTAGATATATTCTCGCTTTTATGACTAGCTAGGGGCGTTAAACGATAGCGCTTGTTGGGAGGCAACCCAATTTTATTTTTGTTCCTTGCTTTTTGTTCCTGTTTAGTAATAAATAATTCATCTAGCTTTTGTTTAGATGTGGTTTTATGTTTTAATTAGTGTTTGTGCCAAGTAGAACCTATAGGATCATCTTGGGTGATAGTTAATTTGATCTTGCTGAAAAACAGAAACTTTTGCATGCACGAGAATAATTTTAATAAATCACAGAAACATGATTTTCAGTTGATTATTTTTGAAGTGGATTAAAGGACAAATTTCCTAGGACTTCCTATTTTGGTAGGAGTTTTAGAGTTCCATAGGTATTCAAAAGTTACAGATTGCTAAAGACTATTCTGTTTTTGACAGATTCTGTTTTTCGTGTGTTGTTTGCTTATTTTGATGAATCTATGGCTAGTATCGGGGGGTATGAACCATAGAGAAGTTGGAATACAGTAGGTTTAACACCAATATAAATAATGAATGAGTTCATTACAGTACCTTAAAGTGGTGGTTCGCTTTCTTGCACTAACAGAGCTTATGAGATTTTCTGTTGAGTTTTGTGTTGTGAAGTTTTCAAGTTTTGGTTAAAGATTTGATGGATTATGGAATAAGGAGTGGCAAGAGCCTAAGCTAGGGGATGACCAAGGCACCCCAAGGTAAATTCAAGAACAACCAAAATCCTAAGCTTGGGGATGCCCCAGAAGGCATCCCCTCTTTCGTCTTCGTCTATCAGTAACTTTACTTGGAGCTATATTTTTATTCACCACATGATATTTGTTTTGCTTGTAGCATCTTGTATGATTTGATTCTTTGCTTTTTAGTTTACCACAACCATCCTTGATGTACACACCTTTTGGGAGAGACACACATGATTCGGAATTTATTAGAATACTCTATGTACTTCACTTATATCTTTTGAGCTAGATAATTTTGCTCTAGTGCTTCACTTATATCTTTTTAGAGCACGGTGGTGGTTTTATTTTGTAGAAATTATTGATCTCTCATGCTTCACTTATATTATTTTGAGAGTCTTTTAGAACAGCATGGTATTTGCTTTGGTTATAAAATTAGTCCTAATATGATGGGCATCCAAGTTGGGTATAATAAAAACTATCATATAGAGTGCATTGAATTCTACGATCAATTTGATGCTTGATGATTGTTTTGAGGTATGAGGATGGTAATATTAGAGTCATGCTAGTTGGGTAGTTGTGAATTTGGGCAGGAGGGCGCGCCCTAGGGGGGTGGGCGCGCCCCTCGTGGCTCCCCTGACCGACTTCTTTCGCCTATATATACTTGCATACCCTGAAAACATCTAGCAGCACTATTTCCACCGCTGCAACCTTCTATACCCATGAGATCCCATCTTGGAGCCTTTTCTGGCGCTCTGCTGGAGGGGGAATCAATCATGGAGGGCTTCTACATCAACACCATAGCCTCTCCACTGAGTTGTGATTAGTTTACCACAGACCTTCGGGTCCATAGTTATTAGCTAGATGGCTTCTTCTCTCTATTTGAATCTCAATACAAAGTTCTCCTCAATCTTCTTGGAGATCTATTCGATGTAACTCTTTTTGCGGTGTGTTTGTCGAGATTTGACAAATTGTGAGTTTATGATCAAGTTTATCTATGAGAAATATTTGAATCTCCTCTGAATTCTTTTAGGTATGATTGGTTATCTTTGCAAGTCTCTTCGAATTATCAGTTTGGTTTGGCCTACTAGATTGATCTTTCTTGCAATGGGAGAAGTGCTTAGCTTTGGGTTCAATCTTGCGGTGTCCTTTCCCAAAGGATGTTAGGGCAGCAAGGCACGATTGTATTGTTGCCATCGAGGATAAAAAGATGGGGTTTATATTATATTGCTTGAGTTTATCCCTCTACATCATGTCATCTTGCCTAATGCGTTACTCTGTTCTTATGAACTTAGTACTCTAGATGCATGCTGGATAGAGGTCGATGTGTGGAGTAATAGTAGTAGATGCAGAATTGTTTCGACCTACTTGTCGCGGACGTGATGCCTATATACATGACCATGCCTAGATATTCTCATAACTATGCACTTTTCTACGAATTGCTCGACAGTAATTTTTTCACCCACCGTAATACTTATGCTATCTTGAGACAAGCCATTGGTGAAACCTACACTACTGGAATCCAGTTATTTGCCGTTTGCCAGTTCTTTGTCGTCAGTTGGCTGACGACAAAGAAGGTCTTTGCCGTCTGCTTACATAAAACGGACGGCAAATAACTGGCTGATGGCGAAAAAGGTCTTTGCCATCAGCCAGTTCTTTGCCGTCAGCTGGCTGACGGCAAAGGAGGTGGGCCCCATGATACGTCTCCAACGTATCTATAATTTTAAATTGTTCCATGCTATTATATTACCTCTTTTGGATGTTTATGGGCTTTCTTTTACACATTTATATCATTTTTGGGACTAACCTACTAACCGGAGGCCCAACCCATATTGCTCTTTTTGCCTATTTCAGTATTTTGAAGAAAAGGAATATCAAACAGAGTCCAAACGGAATGAAACCTTCGGGAGCGTGATTTTTGGAATGAACGTGATCCGGAGAACTTGGAGTGCAAGTGAAGAAGCAAACGAGGCGGCCAGGAGATAGGAGGGCGCGCCCACCCCTCCTGGGCGTGCCCCTGTCTCCTAGGCCCCACGAGCAGCCATCGACGTACTTCTTCCTCCTATATATACCCACGTACCCCGAAAACATCCAGGGAGCCAACGAAAAACAATTTCCACTGCCGTAACCTTCTGTGTCCGCGAGATCCCATCTTGGAGCCTTCGCTGGCGCTCCGCTGGAGGGGGAATCGACCACGGAGGGCTTATATATCAACATCATAGACCCTCCGATGAGTTGTGAGTAGTTCACCACGGACCTTCGGGTCCATAGTTATTAGCTAGATGGATTCTTCTCTCTTTTTGGATCTCAATACAATGTTGTCCCCCTCTCTTGTGGAGATCTATTCGATGTCTTGAGCTTGTGGGAGCCTCCAATTAAGTTGTGGAGATTGCCCCAACCTTGTGTGTAAAGGTTCGGTCGCCGCCTTCAAGGGCACTAATAGTGGAATCACGACATCTCGCATTGTGTGAGGGCGTGAGGAGAATACGGTGGCCCTAGTGGCTTCTTGGGGAGCATTGCGCCTCCACACCGCTCTAACGGAGACGTACTTCCCCTCAAAAGGAAGGAACTTTGCTAACACATCCTCGTCTTCACCGGCTCCACTCTTGGTTATCTTGTGCCTTTACTTTTGCAAGCTTACTTGTGTTATATCCCTTGCTTGCTTGTATGCTTGTTGTCGTTCCATCATATAGGCTGTTCACCTAGTTGCATATCTAGACAACCTACTTTGATGCAAAGTTTAATTTGGTAAAGAAAAGCTAAAAAATTGTTAGTTGCCTATTCACCCCCCCTCTAGTCAACTATATCGATCCTTTCAATTGTATCAGAGCCTTGTCTCTTTATTAAGGACTTCACCGTCCGAAGAGTATGGTTGACGCCGTAGACGGTAGGGAGGAGCACTCCGGTGTGAATCCGAGCTCGTCTACGGGTGATGGGGGAATCGCAGTGTCTCGTGAGGAATTCAATGTGGCTTTGGACACATGGAAGACCTCCATGACAACCGAGGTTGAAAGCATCTTTAATAAATTCTTAGAAGGACTTAAACTATCTACCTCGCCGTTGAAAGTGGGTGATCCCACTGACAAGGTGAAGGATGCTAACTCCGACAAGGGGGACGCTACTAGTGAAAAGGGTCCTTCTACGAGTGGTAGAAATGGCACAGGCATCTTTGCCCATGTGGAACCTCCAATTTATGGAGGACCGATTCCTTCCACTCATTTAAATCATGCCGGCCCTCCTCCTAAGATTGTGAAAAATGAGGACTTTGATTCTTGGGTCTATCGCTTCAAGCATCGTTTAAATCATGTGAATACTAATCTTTAGAGAATCATTGAAGAAGGTTTTCATCCACATGAGCGAAGCAACTTCACCCCTAGAGAAGCCGTGGATAATCAATTCAATGAGAATGCTATCTTCATCATTCAAGATGCAATTCTACCCGAAGATCTCCCTCATCTTCGACCCTTCGCCATGGCCAAGGATGCATGGCATTGTGTTGTTTCCCTCTATAAGGGAAGCGCAAGCATTCAACGCTCCAACTATGAAGTGGTGCAAGATGAAGCCGATGAGTTTGCAATGAAAGAAGATGAAGAACCTTGTGAGCTCTTTCGGAGAGTAACTAAACTTGCGGTCTCACTCCGAGATCATGGGAGCAAGGATACGGATGACAATTAGATCACGCGCAAGTTCCTCAAAGCAATGATGCGTTATCACAAGGCCTTGTCCTCCGCCATCCGTCAAAGACCGGACTTTCACTCCTTGACCTCAAATGAAGTGTTGGATGAGTTTGTCGCAATGAGGATCTTGGACAAGACCGCCGACAATGCGGTGTTGTGTTCTCAAAGAGCAAAGAAGCCCAACCTTGCTTTGAAGGCCAAGGTTATTGTGGAAGAAGAGGAAGAAGAGGAAGATGAAGAGATCAACCCCGAAGATACAAAATATGATTATCATGAGCACATGGCTCTTGCTTCAAGGCAATTTTGGAGCAAGAAGAACACAAGACCCAACTTCAACAAGAACAACTCAAGTGGGTTCAAGGACAAGCAGCGTGTGAGAACATGTTACAATTGTGGCAATGTGAGCCACTTTGTTGTGTATTGCCCTTACGAGAAGCGGGAAGGCAATGGTGGCAAGCTCATCCGAAAAGACAAAGCCAAGTCCTTCCCAAACAAGAACAACTTCACCAAAAAGACTCCTACTCGAGGGTTGGTGGTTCAAGAAGAATACCATGAGGATGACAATGATGATGAAGAGAGTGAAGTCACGGCCATGGCCTCCGTTGCCATTGCCACAACTCCACGGGTGTCCCTCTTCGACTCGCCCAACGAGAACATCACCGCCAAGTGCCTCATGGCTAAAGCCACCAACAAGGTAACCCCCAACATCAAAACCACCATCAGTACTAATCCCTCCTTGATGGATGGCATTGATGAAAGTGAGGGGTCTAATGAGGAAGTAAATGAATTTGAGTCTTTTATGAGTAAGCTCAAGGGCAACTCCGAGAAGCACTTCGTTGCTCTCTTGGAACAACTTGGTGAAGCCAATGACATGACCGAGGCTCATGAAGAGACCGTCTCTAAGATGGAAGGTCATAGTTGTCACTATGCCGATGAGATATCGGATCTCTCTAATGCTCTTGAGGAAGAGCGTGTGCATCGTTTGGCTCTTGAGGAGTCACACAATGATGACCATGCTAAGTTAAATAAAGATCATGATCATGCTCTTGTTGTATCTCGTGTGCTAACTTCCGAGAAGGCTAAACTTGGCGTTGACCATGCTAGACTCAAGGAGGAGTTTGATATACTCGACAAGGCCCACAAGGTCTTGAAGGGTGCTCATGCTAGCCTCAAGGAGTCTCATGATCAACTCCAAGTGAAGCTAACTAAAGAAAAAGCCACCTTTCCTCATATGGTATTAATTGATAATGCAAATGCCACTAACCCATGTTGTGAGCATGTGCATCTTGTGGAGGAGAATGCCAAGTTGAAGGAGCAACTTGAGAAAGTCCTTGTTACGTGCATACAAGGTGAGAAGAACCTCAATGACCTTTTGAGCAATCAAAAGGAAGTTGTGGCCAAGGAGGGAGTTGGGTTCACACCCAAGTCCAAGAACAAGAAGAAGAACGACAAGGCCAAACAACCTCCTCCTCTCAAGCAAACTTTTGTGAAGGAGGGAGAGGGTGATCCTAAGGAGAAGAAGAACAATGTGAAGGGTGGTGATGTCAAAAAGGGCAATGCCACCCCTTCCAACAAAGCCGGCGACTTTAACCCTTCTTATGTGTTGTGTCATGCTAGTGATGGGCATGTTTATGCTAAATTTGTTGGTTCTCCTTATGAGTACATTGAATGGTCTATTTGGGTTCCTAAGACTCTTGTTACTAACATCAAAGGACCCATTACAAAATGGGTACCTAAAACAAGCATTGATCTCTTGTAGGTGTTTGCTTCCGGTGGGGGATCATGGTTGCTTAATAGTGGAGCAACAAATCATATGACCGGAAGCAAGGACTTGGTGGTGGACGTGCACAAGATTCCTTCTATGCCCACAAACATCGAGTGGGGTGATGCCTCGTCTTCTAAGGTATTGGGTCTTGGCAAGGTTGTCATTTCTCATGATCTAATGATCGAGAAAGTCATGCTTGTTGAGTCCCTTGCTTTCAATCTACTTTGCGTTCGTCAACTTGCACTCATGGGCTTTGCCACTTTCTTTGATATTGATACCGTGGCACTCTTGTGGAGCAAGACTCTTAAAGTAGCCTTCTTTGGGCATGTCGAGAATGGTGTTTACGTGATTAACTTTTCGGAGCCACCCACTAAGACCGCGACATGCCTAATGGCTAAAGTTGATGTGGGATGGCTTTGGCATCGCAGTTTAGCCCACGTGAATATGAGATCTTTGCAAAGTCTTCTCAAGGGGGACCATGTCCGTGGACTAACAAATGTTAGTTTTGCCAAAGATCGTGCTTGCAGTGCTTGTATCGACGGAAAGCTTCATGAGAAGGCTCACCCTCCCACGACTATCATCTACTCGAAGAGACACTTGGAGCTCCTTCATCTGGATCTCTTTGGGCCTCCATCCTTTGATAGTCTTGGGGGTAGAAAGTATTGCTTGGTGATTGTGGATGATTATTCAAGATACACTTGGGTTTATTTCTTCAAGAGGAAGAGTGAGACTCAACAAACCGTCATCGATTTTGCAAATGAAGCTCAACATCAACATGATGCAAAGATCTTGACAATAAGAAGTGACAATGGCACCGTGTTCAAGAACTACACCTTGGATGAGTTTCTTAGTGATGAGGGGATCAAGCATCAATATTCTTCACCTTATACCCCTCAACAAAATGGTGTCGCGGAGAGGAAGAAACGGACGTTGATGGATGCGGCAAGGACCATGATGGCAGAGTTCAAGTCTCCATACAACTTTTGGGCCGAAGCCATCAACACATCATGTCATGCATCCAATCGGCTCTATCTCCGCAAAGGCTTGAACAAGACTCCTTATGAAATACTTACCGGTAACAAGCCCAACCTCAAGTACTTTCAGGTGTTCGGGTGTAATACATGATCATGCCTAGATAATCTCATAATTACTCGCTTTTCTATCAATTGCTCAACAGTAATTTGTTCACCCACCATAATACTTATGCTATCTTGAGAGAAGCCACTAGTGAAACCTATGGCCCCTGGGTCTATCTTTTATCATATAAGCTTTCAATCTACTTTTATTTGCATCTTTACTTTTTGCATCTATATTATAAAATACCAAAAATATATTTATCTTATCATACTATCTCTATCAGATCTCACTTTTGCAAGTGGCCGTGAAGGGATTGACAACCCCTTTATTGCGTTGGTTGTGAGTTCTTTGTTTGTTTGTGTAGGTGCATGGGACTTTTGAGGAGCCTCCTACTGGATTGATACCTTGGTTCTCAAAAACTGAGGGAAATACTTACGCTACTTTGCTGCATCACCCTTTCCTCTTCAAGGAAAACCAATGCAAGCTCAAGACGTAGCAAGAGGGATTTCTGGCGCCGTTGCCGGGGATGTCTTCGCTCAAGCCAAGACATACCAGGTACCCATCACAAACTCATCTCCCTCACATTTACATTATTTGCCATTTGCCTCTCGTTTTCCTCTCCCCCACTTCACCCTTGCCGTTTTATTTGCCCTCTCTTTCCCAATCTCTCTCTATTTTTCGCTTGCCTGTTTTCTGTTTGCTTGTGTGTTGGATTACTTGTTGCCATGGCGCAAGATAATACCAAATTGTGTGATTTCTCCAATACCAATAATAATGATTTCCTTAGTACTCCGATTGCTCCTCTTAATGATGTTGAGTCTTGTGAAATCAATACAGCTTTGTTGAATCTTGTTATGAAAGATCAATTCGCCGGCCTTCCTAGTGAAGATGTCGCTAGTCATCTAAACAACTTTGTTGATTTGTGTGATATGCAAAAGAAGAAAGATACGGATAATGATATTGTTAAATTGAAGTTATTTCCGTTTTCACTTAGAGATCGTTCTAAAGTTTGGTTTTCATCTTTGCCTAAAAATAGTATTGATTCTTGGAACAAGTGCAAAGATGCTTTTATCTCTAAATATTTTCCTTCCGCTAAGATCATCACCCTTAGGAACAATATTATGAATTTTAAACAACTTGATCATGAGCATGTTGCCCAATCTTGCGAAAGAATGAAATTGATGATTCGCAATTGCCCTACTCATGGTTTGAATTTATGGATGATCATACAAAAAATTTATGCCGGTTTGAACTTTGCTTCTAGAAATCTTTTAGATTCGGACGCGGGAGGCACGTTTATGGAAATCACGTTAGGAGATGCTACAAAACTTCTTGATAATATTATGGCTAATTATTCTCAATGGCACACTGAAAGATCTTCTAGTAAAAAAGTGCATGCTATACAAGAATTCAATGTTTTGAGTGGAAAGAAGGATGAACTTATGAAGTTGTTTGATACTAAAAATACTCCTCTGGATTCCAATGATATGCCTTTGTCTACTTTGATTGAGAATAATAATGAATCTATGGATGCGAATTTTGTTGGTAGGAATAGTTTTGGAAACAATGCTTATAGAGGAAACTTTAATTCTAGACCGTTCCCTAGTAATTCCTCTAATAATTATGGAAATTCCTACAATAATTCTTATGGTAATTTTAATAAGATGCCCTCTGATTTTGAGAATAGTGTGGAAGAATTTATGATTTCCCAAAAGACATTTAATGCTTTGCTTGAAGAAAAATTGCTCAAAGTTGATGATTTGGCTAGGAACGTTGATAGACTTTTGCTTGATGTTGATTCTCTTAAACTTAGAACTACTCCTCCTAAGCATGATATCAATGAGTCTCTCAAAGCCATGAGAATTTCCATTGATGAGTGCAAGGAAAGAACCGCTAGATTGCGTGCTAAGAAAGATTGCTTTGTAAAGGCGTGTTCTTCTAGTTCCCATGAAAATAATGATGAAGATCTTAAAGTTATTGATGTGTCTCCTATTAGATCTTTGTTTTGCAATATGAATCTTGATAATAATGGGACTGGAGATGAGTCAACTTTAGTTAGAAGGCGTCCCAAGAATTCGGAGTTTTTAGATCTTGATGCTAAATTTGGTAAAAGTGGGATTGAAGAGGTCATGACTTTAAATAGCATTGAACCCACTATCTCGGATTTCAAGGAATTTGATTATGATAATTGTTGTTTGGAAGGTTGTATTTCCTTGTTGCAATCCGTTGTTAATTCTCCTCATGCTTATAGTCAAAATAAAGCTTTTACCAAACATATTGTTGATGCCTTGATGCAATCTTATGATGAAAAACTTAATTTGGAAGTTTCTATACCTAGAAAACTTAATGATGAGTGGGAACCAACTATAAAGATTAGAATTAAAGATCATGAGTGTTATGCTTTGTGTGATTTGGGTGGTAGTGTTTCTACAATTCTGAAAACTTTATGTGATATTCTAGGTTTCCATGATCTTGATGATTGCTCTTTAAATTTGCATCTTGCGGATTCCACCATTAAAAAGCCAATGGGAAGGATCAATGATGTTCTCATTGTTGCAAAGAGAAATTTGGTGCCCGTAGATTTTATCGTTCTTGATATTGATTGCAATCTTTCTTGCCCTATTATTCTTGGTAGCCTTTCCTTAGAACGATTGGTGCGATTATTGATATGAAGGAAGGGAATATTAGATTCCAATTTCCATTAAAGAAAGGCATGGAGCACTTTCCAAGAAAGAAAGTCAAATTACCATATGAATCTATCATGCGAGCTACTTATGAATTGAGTGCCAAAGATGGCACTACTTAGATCTATCTTCGTTTTTATGCCTAGCTAGGGGCGTTAAACGATAGCGCTAGTTGGGAGGCAACCAAATTTTATTTGTGTTTTCTGTTTTTGTTTTTGTTTCTGTTTAGTAATAAATTTTGCATCTACCTTCTGTTTAGATGTGTTTTTATCTTTTAATTAGTGTTTGTGCCAAGTAGAACCTATAGGATAACCTATGATGATAGTTGATTTGATTCTGCTGAAAAACAGAAACTTTGCACGCACTAAATTAGTTTTATTAAATCACAGAAACATGATTTTGTGTTGATTATTTTTGCTGCTGATCAATAGACAAATTTTCCAGGACTTCCTATTTTTTAGGAGTTTTAGAGTTACAGAAGTTTGCATTAGTTACAGATTGCTACAGACTGTTCTGTTTTTGACAGATTCTGTTTTTCGTGTGTTGTTTGCTTATTTTAATGCATCTATGGCTAGTATTAAGTGGTATGAACCATAGAGAACTTGGAATACAGTAGGTTTAACACCAATATAAATAAATAATGAGTTCATTACAGTACCTTATGTGGTGGTTTTGTTTTCTTTCACTAACGGAGCTTATAAGATTTCCTGTTGAGTTTTGTGTTGTGAAGTTTTCAAGTTTTGGGTAAAGCTTTGATGGACTATGGAATAAGGAGTGGCAAGAGCCTAAGCTTGGGGATGCCTATGGCACCCCAAGATATTCAAGGATAGCCAAAAGCCTAAGCTTGGGGATGCCTGTCGGAGTAATTGGCGACGGGTACCCCGAAGACGGCAAGACAATTATTCAAGACATCTGGGCTAGCAAAGCCCCTCAGTCGGACTGCCCGGCCGCTCCTGCCGGCTCCCTGTCCGATTGCCCTGCCCGGCCGGCTGCCGGCTGCCGACTGCGCCAACCAGTCGGCTGCCGACTACGCCAACCAGCCGGCTGCCGACTGCAGCCCGACCCGACATCGACGAGACACCGACGAAACGGATGTACCCGAGCACTATTCACGTGTCACCCAGCCATCATGTACAGTGACACTTGTCCCTGGGCACTATTTATGAAGTGACCCAGGGACAAGTGTGACACCCCACCATGCCACTAGCTAGCTAGCTACCATGCCTACATGGCTTACATCCTAAGCTAGCTCCCACTATATATAGTTAGCCATCCATCCATCCACTCTCACACATAGCCACGCCACATGCACTTGGCCGGCCACAAGGCCACTCACGCATGCATGCTCTGGCACATGCAGCCACTAGCTCATGTGCATATATATCAAGTCAGATGCCTGTGGCACTGACTCCAGAGACAGCTCCAGAAGCACTTTGTATTGCCCGATATACAACCCAGATATATATCCAGACATGCAGGAGTAGGGGTATTATCTCTCCGGAGAGCCCCGAACCTGGGTAAACTACCGTGTGCTATTCGCATACCCGCTCCCGGGCCTATCAGCAGCAGTCTTGCCCTCACACGAAGCCACCTTGTGGCATATGTCGTCTTACACCCCCCGTGAGAATACCATGACATTTGGTGCCCACTGTGGGGTGGTACTACTACTATGCTACCACGCTGCTGTTGGTTTCGCAGTCCGGGAGTGACCCTTTTTTCTTCATCGCCTCGCCGCGGCGTCGCGCCGTCTCTCCGGTAGCGCTCGGGGGCTCGACATCGACACGCCCCCGGAGCGGCCGCGAGGGGTGGCGCGTCCTCGCCGTCGGCCTCTTCGTCTTCACCGCCGCGGCGTCGCGCCGTCTCTCCGGTAGCGCTCGGGGGCTTGACATCGACCCGCTCTCGGAGCGGCCGCGAGGGGTGGCGCGTCCTTGCCGTCGGCCCCTTCACCACCACCGCAACGCCGACCGTCCGTCCGCGCGCGTGCCGCGCGCGGGGCCTCGTTTCGGTCGGCCGTGGCCATCCACGCGCAGCTCGCATTTGCTCCCCTCCGTGCTACGCCTTGCTCTGGCCCAGAGGCGGAGGACGAAAGAAAATTAAGGTGTGGCAAACTGTCAACTAGACAAAATTGATGCCCCCTAAAAAATTGATACAAAAACATAATAGTCAACTCACACAGCACTAAAGCTTTTATTGACATCTAGAAGACGCATGCAGTGGCAAGGCTAGGTCGCGACGGAGTTAGGGATGGACGGGCGGGCGACGGCGGCAGTGTTTTCGGGCACAAATCGGCGGCGGCGGAGGCGGGCATTCATCAGCGTAGCAGACTCAAATCGGTGGGTCGGCGGCGGCTACAACTGCATGGCCGGCGTCGGGGTCGGTATGGGCCGACGGGCGATGGCGGGGCGTTTCAGGGCAAAAATCACCGACGGGCAAACTGACGGAAGTGAAATGAAGGCGGTTGGCGCGCTGCCGTCAGTTTCACATCTCCTAGAGGTGGAGATGCAAATTTGCACCACGTGGTGTTGTAGTTTACATCAGGCGAATATATAATTTTTTTTGCATCAACACCATCTGTTGGGGAGGTGTTTTTGGGCCTAAGAGATATTTATTTTTGCATATACATCTTCACTTGAAGATGCTCTTAAACCTAACATGGGTCGCGTCGTGTTGGTAGTCAAAAAAATACAAGTTGTACGCATCAACAAAATTTTATCCGTCCTGTTTTTGGATCGCCTAGTCACAAGTTCCATCAGGAGCGAGCCGTGGAAGAGAATCGATATGATCGTTGTGCAGCGGAAGCGAGCTGGTTCGCGTACGTCTACGTAGTGAGATGGGCATGTGCTGGGCAACACATCAATCAAGCTGCCTGCTTATGAGCTTCCAATCTAACTTATGTGCAGAGGCGGAACCAGGATTTGTCAAAGCCTAGGGCTAAAACTAACTGATTAAATATAATGTCAAATACCACGCACATCAATGTGAGTTATATGTATGCCAAAAAATCACATTCAAAACAAAATATAAATTCATTATTATCATGACAGGAAATTTCATTAACTAAATAGTTTAACAAAGTGCATCATTGCAAAAATGGTTTGGTACCGAATTAGTGAAGACTTGCTTAATTCAAGGTCATCGTTTCTTCACCCACAATAGTAGAAGGACCTGGATCTGCAAACATAAAATGATGTATTTAAAATCAATACAGTGGACATAGAATAAATCAATTGTTCATATGAAATTTTGCAAAAAAAATTATAACATTAACACGAAGTGCACGAGGTAGTAGCCCCTTGTGTTTCCTCATTTTTTTGATAGCACTGTATAATCTTAATATCATCAATGCTTCAATTGTACGGGTCCTCTTCATCTTGGATTTCTAATCTCCTTATGACAATGAAATAAAACTGACTAAGAAATATAATTTAACACCACTTATTCACTGAGTTTGCCTGATATAAAGAAACCAGGGAAAAGAATTAGATGATACAGAGTTACATATTACTTATTACCTGTGCGTACACTGTAGTATCGCAATAGTTCACAGAAGATCAGAAGAAGGAGACTGGGAGAGGCAGCTGGTCAGGACGCCAGATCCGGCAGCAGGCGCAGCGGGGAATCGCGGCTTGATGACTGACGACGGCGGCGGCACAACCGCGCAGCGGCGCTCCGTTTGAGAGAGGCGAGGGTTTCTCCGTTGCCGATTGGGAGAGGGATTTTTTTTTCTTGACGAACGAGGGACAGATCTAAGCGTCAACGTGTTCTGATCGATAGATTTTCTGGCGAATGATTTTCTGTTCTAATCGATCCACTTGAGTTGGGCTATAATGGGCTGAAGCCTTGCACATCTACGTGAAGCCTGGGGCTAATCATCTCTGTATTCCAAATGGCGTGAAGTGATCCCCTCTCGTTAGGGTTTGAGTTTCCTCTCGGCGGCGGCGAGTCCACCACCGTAGAGACTTCCCGTCCCCTCTCCCCTTCCTCCCCGATCAGGATCCCTGGCCGGCAAGGGGGTCTGCGTGAGGTAGGGAACCACCGCCCGCGGAAAATCTCTCTCGGGCAAGAGATAATGGATGACGGCGCTTCGGGATCGGGCTCTGCCACTTCCGATCTGGAGGCGATGATGGAAGAATTGGGGCTCAATGAAGAGAATCTTCAAGATGTGGTGGTCGAGGAAGATGAACTGCCGGAGGAAGCAACAAGATGGATGGCTATAGCACGGGTGCACATGACCAAGGCATACAGCCAGTACTGGTTCTACAGGAATATGAGAGCTGCATGGGACTTGGCGCAAGAGGTGAAGATCCGACCTTTAGAAGATAATCTATACACAATGCAGTTCTCGTGCCTTGGGGATTGGGAGCGAGTTATGCAGGAGGGGCCTTGGGAGCACAAGGGAAAGGCCGTAGTACTGGCGCACTATGATGGTTTCACCAGGCCTTCCTCTATAGCTCTCAATACGATAGACATATGGATGCAGATTCATGATTTGCCAGATGGGTATTTCCCAAAAATAAAGGCTCTAGCAGCTACGGTGGGGGAGTTCATATACGCAGAGCCAAAATCTCCGGACTTTGAAGGAAACTTCTGCAGGGTGCGGGTCAGAATCGATGTCAACAAGCCCCTCAAGAATGCTGTATCACTAGTGGTCAAGAGGAAGCAAGAGGTGGTACGTGAGATCTTCAGGGTGAAATTTGAAAGGCTACGGACTGGTGTGCTGTCTGTGGCCACCTTGGTCACTTGTTTAAGGAGTGTGGGGATGGGGTTCATCAGCCAAAAGCCCTAGTTTTTAAGGACCTAAAAGCAACATGGTTCAGAGGTGCAGGGAGAGGGCCGGGAGAAGGAAGAGGATCAGGAGGTGGAAGAGGCAGGGGACGTACTGGCAGAGGTCAGGGGAGAGGTGCTCCATCAGAAAGGCACGGTTTTGACGAGCATGACAAATCCGAAGATGTAATGATGCAGGAAAAGGAAACCAACAGGAAGCGAGGGGCTGCGGATGCAAAGGCTCTGATGATCACAGCTGCATCCACACATGAAGCCGATGGGAATCTCCTGCTCACGGCCCCAACGATTCCACAAAGCCCTTCTGCGAAGCAGGATCTGAAAAGGAACAAGCTTACACCATCCGCTGTGGACAAAGTGAACGGGAAGAGTTCTACAGTCAACAAACCCAATGATGCGCGTTTGGCGGGCCCGTAGGTGGGTCGCGCCTAGCGCAATGAGTCTCCTTGTGTGGAACTGTCGTGGGGCTGGCAACCCCGCGACAGTTAAAGAGCTTCGGGATATGTCGAAGCAATATGCCCCCTCTATCTTATGCATTTTGGAAACTCAAATAGAGGGTACTCGAGTTGAAAATTTATCTAGCACGTTAGATTTTGATAGAAGTTTTGCTGTCAGTAGTCGTGGAAGGAGTGGAGGTCTTGGAATATTCTGGAATGATGCAATAAAAGTTGATATTGTTGGCTACTCTGAGTATCATATAGATGTCCAGGTTGACGGTTTAATGGAATCACGGGTGAGGTTCACCTTTGTTTATGGAGAAGCCCAGGTATCTGAGAGATATAAGACCTGGAATATGCTTACAGGAATAGTAGGGACGGGCAGTGTCCCCTGGGCAGTCATCGGTGATTTTAATGAAGTCCTTCAAGCATATGAGCATGATGGCGTGAACAATCGCAGCCAGGCGCAAATGGACGCCTTTCGAGATGCGCTAGATATCTGCGGGCTATCGGATATTGGCTACAAGGGATTAAACTGGACCTTTGAGAAGAAGGTCGCTGGAGGTACCTACACGAGGGTCCGCTTGGATAGATGTGTCGCAAATGCAGAATTTATACTGGCCTACCCTGAAGCGATCGTCGAGCACAAAACAGCGGCCACAAGCGATCATATTCCGTTACTCCTTAACATCAGTGGGGTACGTGCATGCAGTAGGGGCCCAAAGCAATTTAGATATGAGCTTGCATGGGAACGGGACCCAGCTCTGGAGGGTTTGGTGGAGGCAAAATGGAATAGTGCGCAGGGGGACACGGTCTCGCAGGTGGCAGACAAATTAAAAAGCTTGGGGGCTGATTTGACCCAGTGGGACCGTGAGCATTTTGGGAATGTGAGAAGGGAGATCAGCCAATTGAAAACCCAGCTACAGATTTGGCGCCAGATCCCAGGTCGGACGGGACCTTCCCATGCAGAACTCAAAGCAACGGATCGCCTGGTGGAATTGTATCATCGTGAAGAAATTCTCTGGAAGCAGCGTGCTCGGATCGAGTGGCTTAAGCATGGGGACAAGAATACGTATTTTTTCCATCTTCGTGCTAGCCGACGACGCAGGAAAAATCAAATAAAATCGTTGCTGAAAGAGAATGGCCAGACTACGGAAGTCAGAGAAGAGATGGAGGCGATGGCTACAACGTTCTATAAAAACTTGTACACTTCTGAAGGAGTACATAATATGACTGGGGTGTTGGACACTGTTCCGTGCAAGGTGACGCCGGCAATGAATGAGCTTCTGAACTCACCTTATAGTCAGGAGGAAGTGAAGGTGGCTTTGTTTCAAATGTTCCCCACCAAAGCACCGGGCCCGGATGGATTTCCTGCACATTTTTTCCAACGCCAGTGGGATGTTTGTAGGGATGACGTTACTAGAGTGGTACTGCAAATAGTGGAAGGGACTGAGTCAGCCGCATGCATTAATGAAACTATGCTTGTTCTAATACCGAAGGTAAAAAACCCTACCCTGCTTTCACAATTCCGACCAATTAGCTTGTGCAATGTACTTTACAAAATAGCCTCAAAAGTGATTGCCAACCGTTTGAAGCAAGTACTTCCAGATATCATCTCCGAGGAGCAATCCGCCTTTGTTCCGGGTAGGCTCATCTCTGACAACATAATTACAGCTTACGAGTGTTTGCACTTCATGAAGAGAAACAAGGCAAAGAAACACCAATCTTGTGCATTGAAACTTGATATGATGAAAGCATATGACAGGGTGGAGTGGGAGTATCTCCGAGGTATCATGTTGAAACTTGGTTTTTCAGAGAGATGGGTTGGTATTGTGATGGGTTTGGTAAGTTCAGTCAAATTCTCGGTTTTATTTAATGGACACAAACTTGAGGAATTCACACCCTCCAGAGGGATCCGACAGGGGGACCCAATATCACCTTACTTGTTCTTGTTGGCAGCAGAGGGCCTTTCGTGCCTGTTAAAATCAAAGAGTGAGTCATCACACATGAGTGGTATACAAGTGGCACCCAGTGCGCCACAGGTGAACCATCTCTTATTCGCAGATGACAGCCTGCTGTTTTTCAGGGCAAATAGTATGGGTGCTAATGAGGTGAGCCAGGTGTTGGAAGTTTATTGTCAATCCTCAGGTCAGAGAATAAATTATGGTAAGTCATCCATCTTTTTCAGTAAGGGCGTCCCCGAGAACATTCGTAATGATATTAAAGGCATTTTGGACATCCCGAATGAAACCCTCAACGAGAAGTATTTGGGCATGCCATCTGACATTGGGAGCTCGAAAAATGGAGCTTTCAAGTATCTTAAAGATCGCCTTTGGAGCAAGATACAAGGTTGGATAGCCAACACCATGTCCACTGCGGGAAAGGAAGTTCTTGTCAAAGCAGTTGCTCAGGCGGTTCCAGTATACTCAATGTCTTGCTTCAGACTACCGAGGGGGCTATGCGAACACTTAAACATGCTGATTAGAAAATTTTGGTGGGGAAGTAAACAAGGGCACCGCAAACCACATTGGGTTTCATGGAAATCTATGACACAGCCAAAGAGCATGGGAGGGCTTGGGTTTAAGGATTTCGAGCTTTTTAATTTGGCCATGCTTGCCCGCCAAGCGTGGCGCCTTCTCCAGAACCCCAACACCTTGAGTGCTCGGCTCCTGAAAAGCATTTACTTCCCACACACAGATATCCTCCATGCCAACCTCGGAAATCATCCTAGTCAGATATGGAGAGCCATCATTGATGGGCGGGACATTTTGCAACAAGGCATTATCAAGAGAATAGGCAATGGCCTCACAACTCACATATGGCATGAGAACTGGTTACCGAGAACTGAGATGATGCGCCCGTATGGTTGTTTGACACCTAATCGGCCAACTGTTGTTGCTGAGCTGCTAAACCCAATGAGTGCCACATGGAATGTGGAGCGCGTGCGGGAAACATTCCTACCCCTAGATGTTCCGGTCATCTTGGGTATCCCCTTGTGTACTCGCAATGTTGATGATTTCTGGAGCTGGAACTACGAGAGGAATGGAGTTTTCTCGGTTAAATCTGCGTACAATATGCTTGTCTCCACGAGGAACAGAAGAGAAGCTTGGCTATATGGGACGGCTAGCTCGTCAGGCAGTAGAGCTGAGGGAGCGTGGAAATCCTTATGGCATACGCGGGTCCCTGGTAAAATCCGCATGTTCTTATGGAGACTAGCCAAGCAGTCCCTGCCGACCGAGGATGTGCGTTGTCATCGCCATATGACTAACGATAGCTCCTGTGGGTTTTGCGGAGGTGCAGATTCATGGCGCCATTCCTTACTTGAATGTACAGCCTCACGCTGCACTTGGGCTCTGGTTGATGAGGAGATGGGGATGAACCTTGTTGCAAACGCTGAACCCTCGGCCAAAAACTGGCTGTTCACGCAACTAGAAGCTATGCCGCATGAGATGTTCATCAAAATGGCAGTAACATTATGGGCGATCTGGACATCGCGTCGGAAGGCTATCCATGAAGGCATTTTTCAGAGCCCACATGCAATTGTCTCGTTCATTAACAGATTCTTGGAAGAACTATCCTTGATAGGGGAGAACCGGCCTGTCCAACATGCAGCAGTCCACCCACCTCCAATAAGAAGAACAGCAAGGCGCCCAAGAGCACCACCCCCTCAACAGGTCAAGTTCAACGTTGATGCTGGGATCAAGAAGGGCAGGAGAGGATCGGCAGCCGCGGTTTGCCGTGATAACGAAGGAAACTATCTGGGCAGCTCAGCTATTGTGATCTCTGGAGTGGACGATCCGGCGACAATGGAGATGATTGCATGCCGCGAGGCACTTTGTCTAGCTGAAGATCTCCAAGTTAATCATTTTGTCGTAGCCAGCGACTCTAAGCAAGTGATCCAGGACATCAGCCAGGGTACTTTGTGCAATTACGCAGCTATTACTAGCGAAGTCAGGGCTAGAGCTCTTTCCTTTTCTTGTAAATTTATTTTTGAAGGTCGTGCCAACAACTATGAGGCACATAGTTTAGCTAGGTTTTCCCTTAATCTTACTTCGGGTCGTCATGTGTGGCTGGGCCAGCCCCATGACACAACTTGTATCCCACCAACTGTGGATTTCGATGAATAAATTTTGGCCAAACCCTCAAAAAAAAAAAATCTCTGTATTCCAAATTCTCAAATATTTGTTGCTATATGTATAAGGGCTAGTTGGCCACGCCTGGGGCTACAGCCCCAGTTGCCCCAGGCCCAGTTTCGCCCCTGCTTATGTGCTTCATCTAGCTTTGTTTGGATGAATCGATCTAGCGTGGTCTAAAACTAAGAAGCAGTATATGTTTAGATATTTACATGAAGAAAAGTATATGCTTATATATATATAAAAAAATTGGTGTCAAATCAAGGTGTGGCGGCTGCCACACCTTGCCCACCCGGCTCCTCCGTCGGTGCTCTGGCCGGAACGCGCATTAGCTTCTCCACATGCCATCGTTGCAAGCTAGCTAGATGCTAGTGAACAATGGTCAAACCATTCATACACTACCCACCCCATTTGTACACCGGCCAGAGGCAAAGACAAATATTGCATGTACATCACCCAGATAATCCCTGTATAATCCCCATATACTCCTCGTATGCATACTCAGACACCAGTCGGATGATGGCCACACACGAGCCCTTTTTTGCCCGCCCGGGCATGCAGCCACCCAGGCTGGCCTCCTGCTCCGACGCGGCTGAGCCGCAGCGCCGTGCCTCCCTGCGCGTGCTGCCTCCCCCAGCTTGCCTTGGTCACGCCCGTGTGCGTTGAGCCCTCCAGCGCTGTCCCTCCATTTGCCGCTGCTGCTGCTAGTTCCTACTGCCGTCGATGTTGCCTGCTGGAACGCTGCCATACAGAGGCTGGCCCCGGCCAAGTTGCACCGCCCCCACGGGCTGCTCTGCCTCGCTCCGCTCCGCCCGTCGCCTGGCTCTCCTGCGCATCGTTCGCCTTCACTCGCTTCGGCCTGACCTCCTCCGTCGGTCGTCCTGCGCCTGACTATCCTGCCGCACAGGATCGCTGCCACTGCGCGCCTCCGACCCCGTGCGTCGTCATGGCCTGCGGCTCCCCGGCGCCCTCTGCACCCGCGCCGCAAAAGCCGCGTCCGCGCAGGCCGGTTTCCGCCCGCCTCCCGGCAGCTTGAGGTCCCTGTCGGGTCGCCACGCCTCCGGCCGCCTTCCCGTGCCGGCCCCGTGCCGCCCCGCTGGCCTCCCGAGCCTCAGACAGGTCGCCTCTGCCCTGGCCGGTACGCGCCCGTCCGACCAGCTCCCGCCGCGCGCGCCACTGGTTGGCCCCGGCTCCATCCGTGTCCGCGCGCCTCCCGGTCTCCTTCCGCCCCGACGGAGCCTCCGGCGCCCAGCCACGCCGCGTCGCTCCACTCGGCTGCCGGCTTGCCGCTGCAGCTGACCGCGGACGCCCCCCGCAGCCTGCGCCGCTCCCACACCCGGCCGCTGGATCGCCCAGCACCTCCTTCACACCACCAGTCGGCTTCCGCGTCCGGCGTCGACTCCACCTCGACTGTCCCGGCTCCGCGCGGACCGCCCCGTCCGACTGGCCGGCTCGCCGCCCCGAGCGCCGTCTCCGCCATGCTCGGCCGCCTCGCCACCCACCCGCGCGCTGGACCCGGCCGGCCGGCTTCGCTCCACCAGCGGCTGGGTTCTCCACCCCAGCGGCTGGGAAGCCGCCCTGTGCCCCGTTGCCGTCTCCACCAACCACGCCCATCGGCGCCTCCGCACGCCCCGTGCCGACTCCCGCTCGCCCCGTGCCGGCTCCGCGCCTCTGCATGCCTTCTCCGGCTCCGCCCCGGGCCCCACACGTCGTCTCCGCGCCGGCTCCACGCCTCCGTCCGGTTCCGCGCGCAGCGCCGGCTCCTTCCGCATCCCGGCCGGCTCCGGTCCCGCTCGCGCCCCGCAGCACCACCAACTCGGCTGCCTCCAGAGGCACGCCGGCCTCCTCTGCTCGTCGTCTCGACCCCGACCAGCTGCTCCGGCCTCGTATTTAACCCGGCCCGCCACCTCCTCTCCCGCGCCGCGTCCTGGCCGCCGGCTGCTGCCGCGACCCGGCCTCCTGCGCTGGCCGGCTCCGCCCAGCGACCCGGCCTGCCGGCTTCCCCGCAACACGGACGACCAGCTCCGCCGCCTGCCGTCTCCACCGCAACCCGGACGCCAGCTGCCGCCGTCCCGCTCCTGCCGACTGCTCAGGCAGTGAAAGAGATGCTGCGCGTGAAGAGAGAAAGAAAGAGAAGTCCGTGGCCGGGTGCTAGAAGAAAGGAAAAGAGATGAGTCCGGCTACCCACAAGCCGGCTAGAAAAGTCAATAGTCGGACTGCTCAGTTGGATATATGAAAAAAAAAGAAAAAAATAATAGATGTGTCTGACTGCTCAAAGCCGTCTGGGAGAAAAGAAAGAAGTGGCCGGGTGCCCAGTCGGCCGCCCCAAAAGTCAGGCCGGGTGCCCAGCTAAAAAAGAAAGAAAAAAAATCCGATTTTGTAGACTGCAGTCCAGCCGACTGCTCTGGTTGACCACCTGCGTCGCCGTTCAGCTGGCTGATTCGTCTGCCCACGTCGCTGCCTGGCCGACAACCGAGCCGATCCGGCTGCGCACAGCCGGCTGACAAGAAAAAGAGAAGAAGACAAAGTAGTTGCTTGAGATCCGTATTCGCCAGCCGATCGGCCGAATCTCGCAAGACCACCAATGAGTCTTGTTGGCCTCGCCAAGATTGCGAACAAGAGAAGAGTTTTGTCTGGCCGCCAAGACCGACGAAGAGAAAAAGAAAAAAAAGGGCGTTGCAAGACGCCTCGCTGCCTGGCCGGTCGAGCCTGACCGGCCGGGACCCCCCTTCGAGCACCCGGGGGCTCGAAGGCTACCAATGAACAGTGCTCGCCGCTCATAGCGCCGAAGTCGCGCCGGCTGTCTTCGACGATCGCGACTACACGAAAATCAATGTGAGCTCCTCACCCGCATATTTTTGCATCACGCAAGCACGGATAACCCCGAGCGATGCTCGGGGGCTATCTCCGCATTTTTATTGCAATTGCACCACTGTTTGCCCCGGCGCCAGCCAGAGTTGGCCCGGGGGCTGGCCGCTTGGCCTGAGACGTTTTTTCCCGCAGATGGCTTAGTAGCGTGTGTGGTACCAAAGGCCCACCTCTCAGCGACAGACCGCAGAGCGGCTGTCCGGCTAGCAAGAGCAAAAGCTGGAGGTCACCCCACGCGAAAAAACGTCCGGGAAGAGAAACGCTTCGGGCGACCCGACCGTTTCCTTTATGAGTATCTGCTCGGTTAAAATCCGCTCTCAAAGTCTGAGTACTATACACTCCACTTCGCGGCCCACTCTCAGCCACAGACCGCAGAGCGGCTGTCCGGCGAGCGAGAGCACAAGCCAAAAAGCGGAGGGAACACGAAAAAGATTAAGGGGGCTCGGACGAAGCCGTGTTGGCACCCTCCGCATAAAACTTGCAATGCTAAAAGCAATCATTTGATATTTCTGCGTGGACTAACTTTTTCTTTTTTATGATCATTTCCATGAATACTCGCCAAAAAACCTCCGCCCAACTTTGCCAAGTTGCCCGGAGGCTTGGGGGCTACTGTTGGAGTAATTGGCGACGGGTACCCCAAGACGGCAAGACAATTATTCAAGACATCGGGGCTAGCAAAGCCCCTCAGTCCGACTGCCCGGCCGCTCCTGCCGGCTCCCCGTCCGACCGCTTCGCCGGTTGGCTGCCGGCGCCGATCAGACCAACCATCGCTGCCGATCAAGCGCTAACCAGCCGGGCTGCCGATCGCAGCCCGACCCGACATCGACGAGACACCGACGAGACGGATGTACCGAACACTGCTCACGTGTCACCCAGCCATCATATAAGTGACACTTGTCCTGGGCACTATTTATGAACCGACCTGTGGACAAGTGTGACACCCCACCATGCCACTAGCTAGCTAGCTACCATGCCTACATGGCTTACATCGTAAGCTAGCTCCCACTATATATAGTTAGCCATCCATCCATCCACTCACACATAGCCACGCCACATGCACTTGGCGGCCACAAGGCCACTCACGCATGCATGCTCCGCACATGCAGCCACTAGCTCATGTGCATATATACCAAGTCGATGCTCGTGGCAATCGACTCGAGATAGCTCCAGAGCACTTTGTATTGCCCGATATACAACCCGATATATATCCGGACATGCAGGAGTAGGGTATTATCTCTCGAAAGCCCGAACTGGGTAAACTATCGCGTGCTATTCGTGATACCCGCTCCGGGCCTATCGCCAGCAGTCTTGCCCTCACACGAAGCCACCTTGTGGCATATGTCGTCTTACACCCCCCGTGAGAATACCACGACAATGCCCCGGGAAGGCATCCCCTCTTTCGTCTTCGTTCATTGGTAACTTTACTTGGAGCTATATTTTTATTCGCCACATGATATGTGTTTTGCTTGGAGCGTCGTGTATTATATTAGTCTTTGCTTTTTAGTTTACCAAAATCATCCTTGCTGTACACACCTTTTGGGAGAATCCCACTTGATTAGAATTTGCTAGAATACTCTATGTGCTTCACTTATATCTTTTGAGCTTGATAGTTTTTGCTCTAGTGCTTCACTTATATCTTTTAGAGCATGGCGGTGGCTTAATTTTGTAGAAATTGCTAATCTCTCATGCTTCACTTATATTATTGTGAGAGTCTTTTAGAACAGCATGGTATTTGCTATGGTTATAAAATTGGTCCTAGAATGGTAGGCATCCAAGTTGGGTATAAAAAAACTATCATAGGAAGTGAATTGGATGCTATGATCAATTTGATACTTGATAATTGTTTTGAGATATGGAGGTAGTGATATTAAAAGTCATGCTAGTGGGGTGATTATGAATTTAAAGAATGCTTGTGTTGAAGTTTGTGATTCCCGTAGCATGCATGTATGGTGAACCGCTTTGTGATGAAGTTGGAGCACAATTTTTTTTATTGATTGTCTTCCTTATGAGTGGCGGTCGGGGACGAGCGATGGTCTTTTCCTACCAATCTATCCCCCTAGGAGCATGCGCGTAATACTTTGTTTTTGATGACTTGTAGATTTTTGCAATAACTATATGAGTTCTTTTGACTAATGTTGAGTCCATGGATTATACGCACTCTCACCCTTCCACCATTGCTAGCCTCTCTTGTACCGCGCAACTTTCGCTGGTACCATACACCCACCATATACCTTCCTCAAAACAGTCACCATACCTACCTATTATGGCATTTCCATAGCCATTCCGAGATATATTGTAAGCAGCGAATCACTCCAATCGATCTATCTATTACTCATGTGCTCAAATCTCCAGATTACAAGGAATTCAAATTGGAGAAGGAGGAGGAAGGTAGAATAGGCTAGCTAAATCCTCACGCCATCTTTCCTATCCAGGTCCTCGACCGGAGCCGCCACCACCACCACAGATTACAGTCCACTAGTACAACTAAATAGTGTTAGCTAGCGCGCCCATTCTGGTCCGCGTAGACGAGATGGAGCCTAGGTACTTCTCTTGGGCCTTGCCTGCTCTCCTCTTGCCTGTTCGCCCTGTAGCTCATCAGCTGTTGTCGCTGTCTTATCCGTAGGGCTGCTGACAATCCCCCCTGGAGAAGAAACGGCTTGCCCCCAAGCCGGAGCATGAGGGAACTGTTGCTTGAGCACTTCCTGATCTTCCCAGGTCGCCATTGACGCCGGAGAGTGGCTCCACTTGACCAAAACTTGAGTGATCAACTTGTCTCCTCTCGGTATTAGACGACGATCGATGAAGCGAACCAGAATCTGCAAACGACTCGCTGAAGAGGGAATGGAGTGATATACCTGCTGATTAGACTTGACATGGCGTTTGAGTAGAGAAACATGGAAAACTGGGTGCACCCTACAGTTCTCCGGAAGTGCCAGTCGGTATGCCACTGCCCCAACCTTAGCTGTGATTTGGAAATGCCCAAAATATTTGAAAGCTAGCTTATGATTTGCGCGTGATGCAATGGAAGACTGAATATAATGTTGCATTTTCAGGAAAAGTGACTCCCCCACTTCAAAGACCTCTCTGTCCTGTGCTTGTCAGCCTGAGCTTTCATCTGTTGTTGCGCTCTAAGAGAATGTTTCTTGACAGATTCCATGACAACATGCCGCTCATTCAACCATTGCTGAACATTAGAGTTTCCAATGGCATCCACTGGTGAAATACCAAAGTAACGAGGAGGATGCCCGTAAACCAACTCGAAGGGAATATGGCCTGTCGACGAATGCCAGTTTGTGTTATACCAGAGTTCACATAGAGGCAACCAACTGGACTAACGATTTGGATGTGCACTGATAAAACAGCGGAGATAGCCTTCCACCAGCGGAGATAGTCTGGGGGTGTTGACCTGAGCTCATGCGAAGTTTAATGCCAGTTCTGCTACACACTTCCTTCTAGAATATGCTGGTAAAAACAGGATCTCTGTCTGAAACCAATGAGACAGGGAGGCCATGAAGACGATACACACAATCTAGGAAGGAATCAGTGACCGATGCAGCCATGTATGGATGTTTGAGAGCGATGAAATGACCATATTTGGTCAATTTGTCAATGACCACCAATATGCAGTTATATTGTCGTGAAACAGGCAAACCTTCAATAAAGTCAATTGTCATCATTTCCCATGGTTGTGAAGGCACTAGCAAAGGTTGTAATAGACCAGGGTAAGGAACACGGTCAGGTTTCGCAAGCTGACAAACTTGACACTGTTGTAGTACCAGCTTGATCATTTTCTTCATATTTTTCCACTGGAATAGCTGTGATATTCTGCGGTAAGTAACTGGGAAACCAGAATGTCCACCGGCTGAACTGGCATGCAAAATGTTGATGATTTTGTGCTGCAGACTTTCATCAGAACCAATCCAAATGCGCTTCTTGAAACGAAGCAGACCACCATGCAAGGTGAACTTAGGATCTGACGTTGGATCAACAGCTAGTTTTTGCAAAATGGCTGTTGCACTAGGATCATTGTAGTAATTGTTCATGATCTCTTGCAGCCATGCTGGTTGTACTTCCAAAATTATATAGCAGTCACCAGGCTCATGTGGACGTCTAGATAAGGCGTCTGCAACTCTGTTATCTGCCCCTTTCCTGTACACAATCTTATAATCGAAACCCCATAGCTTAGTGAGGGCTTTTTGTTGCCAGGCAGTGTGCAAGCGTTGTTCTGTTAAACTAACCGGGGCTTTTTGATCAGTGATAATGTTGAATTCCTTCAGTTGCAGATAAGATCGCCACTGCTCCACTGCTAAGAGAATTGCCAAAAACTCCTTTTCATAAACTGACAGTGTCTGGTTTTTTGGTCCCAAAGCCCTGCTGACAAAGGCCAGAGGATGCCCATCCTGTGTTAGTACAGCCCCAATCCCACAATCACTAGCATCTGTTTCAATAGTGAAGGTTTTTTGAAAATTTGGAAGAGCCAAAATAGGAGCAGTAACCAGAGCCCTTTTAAGAGTCAGGAAGCTGTTTCTTCTATGCTAGTCCAAACAAACACACTGCCTTTGCGTAGGAGATTAGTCATGGGTTTAGCAATAACTCCAAAGTGACGAATGAATTTCCTGTAGTAGCCAGCCAGCCCAAGAAAACTTCTCACCTCCTTTACTGACATTGGTGTGGGCCATTGCTCAATAGTACTGACCTTCTCAGGGTTAGTAGAAACACCATCCTTGCTGATAATGTGACCCAGATACAATAACTTTTGAGAGGCAAACTCACATTTGGAAAATTTGACATACCACTTGTCCTTTCTGAGTACTTCCAAAACTCTTCTTACATGTTCCAAATGTTGCTTCAGTGTTTTACAGAAAATCAGAATATCATCAAAGAAGGCCAATACAAAAGTTCTCAGCATTTCAGGTTCTTGTGATAGAGAAACATTGATGGCACCTTGGAAGGTGTTAGGTGCCCCTGTTAAGCCAAAACCAACCACCAGAAACTCAAAATGACCATGGTGGGTTTGGAGAGCTATCTTGTATTCCTCTCCAGGTGCCAATCTAATTTGATGATAACCAGCCCTAAGATCCAGCTTTGTAAACCATTGAGCACCATATAATTCATCTAGGAGCTCATCTATCATAGGCATAGGATAATTTCCCTTGACTGTAAGTGCATTTAAATGTCTGTAGTCCACTACAATCCTCCAAGTATGATCTTTCTTTTTGACCAATAAGATAGGTGAAGAAAAGGGACTATTACTCCTTCTAATAACACCAGAGTCCAACATTTCCTGAATTTGCTTCTCTACCTCATCCTTCAGCTCGGGGGCCAGTCTGTAAGGCCTGTGAGAAAATGGTCTAGCACCAAGTATAAGGGGAATGGCATGATCACAAGCTCTTTCAGGAGGCAACCCAACAGGAACAGCAAATACATCCTTATATTCCTCAATAAGTTCCTGAATTTCTGGTAGTATAGCAGGAGCATTCTCATCAGTTACTACAGAAAGTTCTATGATGGTGTAAGCAAACTCAACAAGTGTTGCTCCTTGAATTGTTACTGATTGACCATGTAAGGGGAAAGACATCCATTGTTGCTCCCAATCTACAGTCATTGGACTATGCTTAGCCAACCAGTCCATACCCAGAATTCCATCATAACAGCTGAGAGACAAAACTCTACGGTCATGCTCAAACTGGACTCCTTGTACTGACCACTGGCAGTTTGATACATAGCTATCACAACTCATAATCCCTCCATTAGCAACCTTAACCTTCATTGTTGTACATTTCTGTACTCCTTTTAGTGTACTTGCTGAGTTTGTATCCACAAAGGAATGGGTACTGCCTGAATCCACTAAAAATATTCTCTGCTGTCCTTGAATAACAACACTTAATTGGAAAGCCTTGCTGTGGGCTGATTTTCCTTCAGCCGCTTCTGACAGGGCCATGCGATTCACTTCTTCATCCTCATCAGTAAGCACTTCTTCTATTGTTGTGCATTGAAAAAATTGAACCATCTCCTGCACCACATGTAGTGATACAGTCTGCTTGCATTGGTGATCTCTGCTCCATTTCTCTCCACACATAAAACACAAGCCCTTGGCCTTGCGGTAGGATCTCAGTGCTTCCCATTTATCCTCCCCCAGCTTATGTCTTTGTACATCAGTATCGGTTCGTCTATCTTCAGCAGATTTGGTGTTAGCTGGTTTAGCTGAAGATGCTGCTTGTATATACTGTTGCCGCTTGACCGAATGACCTTGCTGAGAAACAGAACTTGTCAGAGACTCATGCAGTAACGCCAGTTCATATGCTACATCGAGATCTGATGATTGTTGCAGTGCCACCAGTACTCTGACAGATGGATTCAATCCATCGATGAATTTAGTAACATAGTACACAGACTCTGGCACGGCCTCGTACGCTGATAATTGATCATATAGCTCGGCAAACTGCTCCACATAATCCTTTACCGAGCCTGTCTGAACTATCTTGTGGAATTTCCTAACCAGTGCCTGATGCTGATTTCGACCAAAACGACAGTGCAGCAGTCTACAGAATTCTTCCCAGGGTGCATTTGGTGCTCTTCTCTGAACCAATTCCAGCCATCGTGCTGCTGCCCCTTCGAATAGAGTAGATGCAAATTGAGCCCAGAGGTGCCTTGGCGCGCCGCTCATGCTGAAGTAATCTTCACACCTTGATTGCCACAGCCTCGGATTTGTGCCGTCAAAATGGGGCAGATCGATGCGTGGTGCAAATCCATAATTGTCAGTATTCTCTCTACGTAACTCAGCCAGCCGCGAACTGAACACGGAGCCGTGGTCGAATCTCGTACCTCTGGCTGGCGGAGGAACATACGGAGCGTGATCCTTTCCCTTGGCCGCCGGGGCGGATCTGCTACCTTCAGGGCCAGCGTCACTGTTGGAGGTCGCGAATTGACTTGTCGGTGGCCGGCCTCAAGCGTGTGAGTTGTTGTCAGAGAGCGGCCGTTCTAGCCCAGCGCGGAGTTCGTCCATGTCGACTCTAATCGACAGCTTGAGGTCGTCGATGCGTGTAATCAGATCACCCACAATGGACCGCATTGACTTGGCCGCCTCTTCCTCTTGGCGCTTGAAGCATATGTCGAGGGACTCCGCCAGGTCGGCCTTGAGGAACTCGTACACCGCCTTCGTTGCTGGTGACATACTCTCCATGGCTTCACGGCGGCGGCGCACCGCGAATCTCACCGCGTGGGGATGATGTAGCGGAGCTTGCTGCGCCAGGATCGAAGCTCTGATACCAATTGTAAGCAGCGAATCACTCCAATCGATCTATCTATTACTCATGTGCTCAAATCTCCAGATTACAAGGAATTCAAATTGGAGAAGGAGGAGGAAGGTAGAACAGGCTAGCTAAATCCTCACGCCATCTATCCTATCCAGGTCCTCGGCCGGAGCCGCCACCACCACCACAGATTACAGTCCACTAGTACAACTAAATAGTGTTAGCTAGCGGGCCCATTCTGGGCCACGTAGACGAGCCAGAGCCTGGGTACTTCTCTTGGGCCTGGCCTGCTCTCCTCTTGCCGGTTCGCCCTGTAGCTCATCAGCTGTTGTCGCTGTCTTATCCGTAGGGCTGCTGACATATATTGCCATGCAACTTTCCATCGTTCCGTTTATTATGACACACACATCATCATTGTCATATTGCTCCTTGCATGATCATGTAGTTGACATCGTATTTGTGGCAAGGCCACCTTCGTAATTTTTATACATATCGCTCTTGATTCATTGCATATCCCGGTACACCGTCGAAGGCATTCATATAGTCATATCTTGTCCCAGTGAGGAAAGGATGATGGAGACTATGATTCCCCCACAAGTCGGGATGAGACTTTGGACTTAAAAAGAGAGAGAAATGCCAAAAAAGGCCAAAGAAAAAAAGGAGAAAGAAAAAAAAGAAGAAAAAAAAGAAGAAAAAAAAGAAAAAAATGATGAGAGAAAAAGAGAGAAGGGACAATGCTACTATCCTTTAACCACACTTGTGCTTCAAAGTAGCACCATGATCTTCATGATAAAGAGTCTCCAATGATTGTCACTTTCATATACTAGTGGGAATTTTTCATTATAGAACTTGACTTGTATATTCCAATGATGGGATTCCTCAAAATGCCCTAGGTCTTCGTGAGCAAGCGAGTTGGATGCAGACACCCACTTAGTTTCTTTTATTGAGCTTTCATACATTTATAGCTCTAGTGCATCCGTTGCATGGCAATCCCTACTCACTCACATTGATATCTATTAATGGGCATCTCCATAGCCCGTTGATACGCCTAGTTGATGTGAGACTATCTTCTCCTTTTTTTGTCTTCTCCACAACCACCATTCTATTCCACATATAATGCTATGTCCATGGCCCACGCTCAGGTATTGCGTGAAAATTGAAAAAGTTTGAGATTGCTAAAGTATGAAACAATTTCTTGGCTTGTCATCGGGGTTGTGCATGATTAAACACTTTGTGTGATGAAGATAGAGCAACAGCCAGACTATATGATTTTGTAGGGATAACTTTCTTTAGCCATGTTATTTTGAGAAGACATGATTGCTTTGATTAGTATGCTTGAAGTATTACTATTTCTTATGTCAATATGAACTTTTATTTTGAATCATTTGGATCTGAACGCTCATGCCACAATAAATAAAATTACATTGAGAATTATGCTAGGTAGCATTACACATCAAAAATTCTATTTTTATCATTTACCTACTCGAGGACGAGCAGGAATTAAGCTTGGGGATGCTTGATACGTCTCCAACGTATCTATAATTTTTGATTGTTCCATGCTATAATATTACCTCTTTTGGATGTTTATGGGCTTTATTTTACACATTTATATCATTTTTGGGACTAACCAACTAACCGGAGGCCCAACCTGTATTGCTGTTTTTTTGCCTATTTCAGTATTTCGAAGAAAATGAATATCAAACGGAGTCCAAACGGAATGAAACCTTCGGGAGCGTGATTTTTGGAACGAACGTGATCCGGAGAACTTGGAGTGCAAGTCAAGAAGCTAATGAGGCGGCCAGGAGATAGGAGGGTGCGCCCACCCCTCCTGGGCGCGCCCCTGTCTGCTGGGCCCCACGAGCGGCCACCGACGTACTTCTTCCTCCTATATATACCCACGTACCTCGAAAACATCTAGGGAGCCAACGAAAGACAATTTCCACCGCCGTAACCTTCTTTATCCGCGAGATCCCATCTTGGAGCCTTCGTCGGCGCTCCGCCGGAGGGGGAATCGACCGCGGAGGGCTTTTACATCAACATCATAGCCCCTCTGATGAGTTGTGAGTAGTTCACCACAGACCTTCGGATCCATAGTTATTAGCTAGATGGCTTCTTCTCTCTTTTTGGATCTCAATACAATGTTCTCCCCCTCTCTTGTCGAGATTTATTCTATGTAAACTCTTTTTGCGGTGTGTTTGTCGAGATCCGATGAATTTTGGGTTTATGATCAAGTTTATCTATGAGAAATGTTTGAATCTCCTCTGAATTCTTTTATGTATGATTGAGTTATCTTTGCAAGTCTCTTCGAATTATCAGTTTGGTTTGGCCTACTAGATTGATCTTTCTTGCCATGGGAGACGTGCTTAGCTTTGGGTTCAATCTTGCGGTGTCCTTACCCAGTGACAGAAAGGGTTACAAGGCACGTATTGTATTGTTGCCATCGAGGATAAAAATATGGGGTTTATATCATATTGCTTGAGTTTATCCCTCTACATCATGTCATCTTTCTTAATGCGTTACTCTGTTCTTATGAACTTCATACTCTAGATGCATGTTGGATAGCAGTCGATGTGTGGAGTAACAGTAGTAGATGCAGGCAGGAGTCGGTCTACTTGTCACAGATATGATGCCTATATACATGATCATACCTAGATAATCTCATAATTATTCGCTTTTCTATCAATTGCTCGATAGTAATTTGTTCACCCACTGTAATACTTATGCTATTTTGAGAGAAGCCACTAGTGAAAGCTATGGCCCCCGGGTCTATCTTTTATCAAATAAGCTTTCAATCTACTTTTATTTGCATCTTTACTTCTTGCATCTATATTATAAAATACCAAAAATATATTTATCTTATCATACTATCTCTATCAGATATCACTTTCGCAAGTGGCCGTGAAGGGATTGACAACCCCTTTAATTGTGTTGGTTGCGAGTTCTTTGTTTGTTTGTGTAGGTGCGTGGGACTTTTGAGGAGCCTCCTACTGGATTGATACCTTGGTTCTCAAAAATTGAGGGAAAAACTTATGCTACTTTGCTGCATCACCCTTTGCTCTTCAAGGAAAACCAACGCAAGGTCAAGACGTAGCACCCCACCAACGAGCAGCTACAAAAAAAAGATTCTTTGTCGTCCGTTTGCGGACGGCAAAGGGATTAACCTAACTAACGGCTGCCCCCACCCCGCCCTGATCCCTCTCTCCCTCTCTCTTTCTGTCCATGCGCCTCTCCCCGACGAGACCACCGCCACCCCCTGTGACGCCCCTGATTCAATCGTACAGTAATCATACACGCAAATGTGTACGATCAAGATCAGGAACTCACGGGAAGATATCACAACACAACACTACACAAATCAAAATAATACAAGCTTTATATTACAAGCCAGAGGCCTCGAGGGCTCGAATACAAAAGCTCGATACACAAGCATCAGCGGAAGCAACAATATCTGAGTACATACATAAGTTAAACAAGGATGCCTTAAGAAGGCTAGCACAAAAGCAACATGGTCGAAGAGGCAAGGCCTCCTGCCTGGGACCTCCTAACTACTCCTGGTCGTCGGCGGTCTCCATGTAGTAGCATCCATCGGCGGTGGCATCTGGCTCCAGGGATCCACCATCTGGTTGCATCAACCGGAAAGAAGAAAGAACGGGGAAAAGGGTAGCAAAGCAACCATGAGTACTCATCCAAAGTACTCGCAAGCATCAGATCTATACTAAGTATGCATTGGTATCAAATGGAAGGTTTGTATCTGTGGACTGAACTGCAGAATGCTAGAATAGAGGGGAAGGCCTAGCCTATCAAAGACTAGCATATTCAAGCAGCTCCGAGCATCTTGCAGCATGTAGAAGAGTAAAGAATAGCAGTATATAATTATCAAGAATGTTGTAGCATCAACGCCCAGAGATCCTTCCTCGACTCCCTGCGAGAAAGCAATCCCGGGGCCTCATATCCATCACATATCTCATGTATCCATTTCTAGTTATATAAGATCAAGATATAAGTTTGAACGTCCATTACCGCAGACACAGTATTCGAATATATATCCTCCCTGCAGGGGTGCACCATGTTACCCAACACGCTCGATCACTCTGGCCGGACACACCTTTCTGGGGTCAATGCCCGGCCTCGGAAGATCAACATGTCGGAGCCCTACCTAGGCTCAGCAGAGAGGTCCCCGCCGGTCTACATCCTAAGCGCTCCGGGGTCTTGGGCCCATCGCCCGCAACACTCTGGGTCATTGGGCGCAGGGTGAATACCAGCACCGCCTCGGATGGCCAGCACGATCCGACCATGCCGCCTTCTGAACGGGCGTCGACAAAGCTTGGTGATCTGCGATGTCGAGGCCCATATCTATTCTTGCGTGGTGGTTAGTGCATAAAGGCTAGAGGCTAACTCAGAACAAATACCCAAACCTGTTAGTGCATTGGGGGCTCGCGTAAACGAGCAGAGACTCACGATAAGGTGACCACGTCACCCCGTCTCATGGACTTACGGCAAGGGCCCAGACTGCCCGGCCGTGCCACGTGGAAAACTCGCGGGTGCTCAATGGGCCCGCCGGACTTTCACATCAACTCACGGGTACCCCTCAGGGCCGACCCGACTTCAACAATGGTCTCAAGTAAGTCAAGGTAACCGTGTGTCCAAACATCAAGGGAAAACCCGAGGAATCACCCCCGGTGGATTCCACTCAATGTAATCATCAAGGTGAACGTAAGAGGGACCACCCTCGAGGTTCACACTTGAGGTGTTGAACGACAGAGCCGTATCAGGAATGGTGAAAGAGGAAATCACCCTCGATGACCACGACCGAATAGCTACACTACAGAATTATCATCAGGAGTGCGTTATGAGGGATCACCCTCGGCACTCGATAGTAGCTCTGCAGAGTCAAGCAACTAAAGGGGCGTGATGTGATGTGAGGTGTCAGGCTCTGGTCCTCAATCATGTTGATCGAGTCATCGAAGATGAAGCAGGGGCAACAAGGACAATGTGGGGGTCACTGATGGATCACTAACCAACCTATACTAAGCAGTTTAGGATAAGCAGGTAGGTAACAATAGCAGGTACAAAAGCAGGCTATGCATCAGAATAGGAGCAAACAAAAACAGTAGCAAAATCTAATGCAAGCATGAGAGTATAGAATGGGCGATATCGGGATGATCAAAGGAGGGGCTTGCCTGGTTGCTCAGACAAGAAGGAGGGTCGTTGTCGACGTAGTCAATCACAACGGCATCGGCAGCCGTTATGGGGTCTACCGAAGAGAAGAGGGGTAGAAAACAGTAAATACATAGCAAGCAAGAGCATAACATGACAACACGTAGAGCTAGATGTGTTCTAACGCGGTACTACACAATATCGGCGAAGGGGGAGAACATCCAGGAATGTTTCCCCGAAGTTTGGCATTTTCGAACAGACGAACCAGAAGGGGAAGGTTGCATGTTCGCTATGCTAAGGGTGTGTGGCGGACGAATGGACCGCTTATTCGGATTTGTCTCATCGTTCTGAGCAACTTTCATGTACAAAACTTTTCATCCGAGTTACGGATTATTATCTACAAATTTTCAAAGATTAAAACATTTTCTAGAATTATTTTAAATTAACAGGAAAGGTTTATTGCGTCAGCATGACATCATAGTGACATCAGCAGTCAGCATGGTGGTTGACCAGGTCAAACCTGACCAGTGGGTCCCACCTGCCGGCCTCTGTTACTTAACAGAGCTTATTTTTTAAACCAATCTAAGGTTGATTAGCTGCTGGGCCCCACCTGTTAGTGGGTAAATAGCTAAACTAATTACTTTCATTTATATAACCATTTTAATTAGTTATTTAAGCGGTGGGGCCGTCTCGTCAATGGCACTATACTGCCACGTTAACGCGTTGACTGGGTCAACCAAGTCAACAAAGCACCTAGGGCCCACTGGCAGTGAACCAGGGGTGGGGGCCCGCCCAGCCACGTCGGCGGTGGCCGGCGTCCCGCCGCCGGCGATGCTAGAACGCGGCGGAGCCGCTCGGGCCTCGTCGGAAACACGCTAGGGGCGGCCGTTTCGTGTGCGGGTTGGCACCGTTCGAACGCGCGCACGACGCCATGTCGGGTGGTGGTGGTGGCTCGCCCGGGGATGACCGTAATAACCATCGATGGCGAGCACGGGCGTCGGCGGTGTTTGGGGTCATGTCGGGAATGGGCTAGGGGGCACGGGAGGACGAGAGGAAGGGCTGGCCGGGCTCCTAGGAACACCAGGAGCACGATGGAGGGATCGGATGGGGGCCACGGCAGCGGTGGCCACGACAGTGATGCAGTAGGGCGACGGTGAGCTACAGCGGTAGTGGCGAGCAAGCTAGAGAAGGAGGCGGCCTATGTGAGAGAGGGGAGAGGGGGAAGAGCTCACCGGATGGGCGCACGAAGGCCCGGCGAGCAACAGGAGCAAAGTGGCGGTGGCGGGTCGGCGGCGGCGGCGACGGGAGGAAGACGAAGGGGATCCAGCGCTGGGATGGCTCCCACCTTGAGTTTGTTGGCGCAGACGAAGCAGCAGACGGCCGTGGGGCTCGTGGCACACTGGGGCAGCGAGGAAGGCCCGGTGGCCGCGGTGGCGCAGCAACGCGATGGCGATAGTGCATCGGGGCGAGGTGGATCTGGAGAAGGGAGCGAGGCCAGAGGGAGAGAGGGGGCAGTGCGAGAGAAAAGATCAAGGGGTGCTGTGTCCGCGTCCTTATCCTCTCCGGGGGACTGTAGCGGCGCGGGGAGGCGAGCTGGTCCGTCGGTGACAGCGGGTGTGGTCGGACGAATAGTGGGGGGCGTGGGGAGAAGACGACAACGATGGGGAGGTGGCAGCTGGGCCACGTGGGCCAGCCGGGTGAGATGGAATGGGCCGAAGCCCAGGGGGAGCCAGGGGGTCTTTTGTTTCTTTTTTTTTGTTTTTCTTTTGACTTTTTCTTTTAAAACTTTCTGTTTTCTAATTTCTTTTCATATAGTTTTAGCTTTATAAAAAATACCATTCTTGCACCTAAATTAGCAATACTATTTATAACTCTGCCACAAAAAGTTTGGTACTCAAATAAAATTAGTTGTATTTGTTTATTAGTTAAAAGCCTTTTTTAATTGTTTTTAGCCACTCCTTTGATTATTTAAGGGCACTTAAACCCTTTATAAAATATAGTTTCAACATGACAAATAACGAGAGGTTATTTGCCACCATTTGAACATTTTAGTTTTCATGTTTGAGAAATCTGAATTTTGGAGTTTAATTTGAATTTGAATCCGAACTGGATTGAATCAAAGGGGCATTTAGCAATAGTGAAAATGATGACATGGCACAATTATAGGGAATTACTGTAGCTTGATTATTCGGGCGTCACAAATCTCCTCCACTACAAGAAATCTCGTCCCGAGATTTAAGGGGTGGAGTAAGGGGAATGTCGGGGGTTGGATGCGACATATGCCAACGGGTGGCTTATCATGGTGGGGGCGAGTAGAACGTCGCCGGTGCCTGGAAACGGGATGAGGCGCAGACATGCACGCCGGCGAATCTTACCCAGCTTTGGGGCTCTCCGAGGAGATAACACCCCTACTGCTGCTCTGCGGGGTCTCCGCATGATCACTATGGTATGATAGTACAAAGGTGCTCCTCGAGCTGTTTGGGAGGCAGGGAGGAGCAAGGCTAGCTCTTTCCCCTCTTGCTATGTGTCTCGAATCTATCTAGGGACGAACCCTTTGCATGGGTGCTCCGGGGGGTTTATATAGGCCTACCCCCCGAGGGTACAACGGTAATCTGACTGGGCATGGCCCCCAGCCATCAGTCTCTCTTGCAGCCGTCCTCCCTGCCGGCTTCTGGGGCCCGTCGACTGGCGGGTCCGTGAACAAGCGAACATCTTGTCAAGACTCGATGCCGCAGCTCGGTCAGGTCGTGGGAGCAGTGCCGCCGTCTGTCGGCGATCACCGCCGCCACCCCGTCAATCTGGTTTATGGCTTGTGGGGCCCTGGCCGGGAGGCGGCCGGCTCTGGAGGGGCCGACTCCCGCAGGGCCATCTTCGAGCTCGTCGGCCATCTTCTCCTCTCTCACTGACGGGGGGCCCGGCGATCTCCGGGCCGTACCTGCCGCCATCGTGGGCCGATGCTTGTGCCTCGTGGCTGAGTCGAGGAGGCATGGCAGCGATGCGCGCCTCCTGGAGATCTCCGGTGACGCGGCTTCTCAGTAGCCACGCCTTCTCCTCGTGGGGTTGAGGGGACGGCCACGTCGGGGCCGTACCCCGCATTGGTCTTCGCGTTAGGTCATGGGCCGACTCTCACAGTCAGCCCCTTGAAAGGTCGCAAGCCCGGAGTCGGCTTGATTCAGAGTCGCCGTCTAAGGACTCGGCTTCTCCAAAGGTCGCCAGTGGGGACCCGGCCTTCCCGAAGGTCGCCAGCTGGGACTCGGCTGAGGAGCACGGCCTGCCCCGATGTCTTGAAAGGTCTTGGGTCCCGGGTCAGCCTACCCGTGGCCCATTACTCGACAGAGAGTCCCCGGGCGAAGCCGGCGGCGCCGCCTCGTGGGGCCGCAGCTTCGATCTTTGCGGTGCGAATCTGAGATTCGCCGCCCGTCTTTGAACGCCTCGCTGGAGTCGGACTGGCCCGCAAGGAGCCACCGCTTCGTAAATCGTGGCGGAAACCGCGGCGTACGGTTCGCCTCGCCATTATGAGACGGTCCTGTCGCGTGGCGCCACGTGGAGGCGATAGCCTGTCTGCCCACGCGCGTGACGGGACGGGCCGCCAGGTGGGGTCCGTCATCACCGCGCCTTGGCTCCCGAGCGGATCCGCTGTGGCCGAGGGCGGTTAGCATCCCCACGTTGTTACTGCGCGCAGTAACTTCGTGGGGGTTAATCGTGGGGGTTAATCGTGGGGCGTCGTGGGGCGCGGCGCGATTAATCCCCGTCGCCGGCTTCGCAGCCCGTGGGGCTATAAGTAAGCGGGCGGAGCGGCGGCACAAAGACGCGCCTCCACCCCCGCTTTCTTGCCTTCCTTCTTCCTTCGCCGCGCACCGCTGCATTCTTCTTTGCCGCGAGCCCAGGCGTTCTTCCTCGCCGGTGATGAGCTCTTCTTCCGCCGCGCCCCCCACCTCGCGCTCCGGCGTATGGGACGGCTCGGACGTGGGGGCGGAGGACATCGAGTTCCTTCGCCAAACCCGCCGCCTCCCGAGCGCGGACTTGGTGCAGGCCCGTCCCACGCCGGCGGGAGAGATCCGGCCCACGCCAGCGGAGGGCGAGCGGGTCATCTTCCGCTCGCATCTCATGCACGGGCTGGGGCTCCCAGCGAGCGGGTTCTTCCGTTCCTTCCTCGAGTTTCATAGCCTGCAACCGCACCACCTCACCCCCAACGCGGTGGTGCTTCTCTCCGCCACCACCTGTCACCTGCGAAGGCTACATCGGCGTTCTCCCCACCCTCGAGCTGTGGGGGGAATTCTTCTCCTCGAAGCTCGACACTCAGGCTGCCGGCACGCCGGCATAGTGCGGCACCTACATCGCGGTGCGGCGCACGACGGCCGACAACCCTTTTCCGCCCATCCCGCTGGTGAAATTTGTGAAGATGTGGCAGAAGACCTACTTCTATGTGAAGAATGTCTCCACCGACGGCGACTGGGTCAATCTGCCGCCCTTCGACCCCGAGCCGCTGACTGGCCGGCCGCCCAGTTGGTCCCATCGGTCGAAATCGCTTTCGACCTCCGGAGTTGGCGCCGTGGCGCGCCTCCGAGTCATGACGCAGTCGGAGGGGCTCGTCGCCTCCGATCTCCCGCGCCGTGGCGCGCGCCGGGTTCTTCGCGCAAGGCGGCCTCACCTCATCTGTCAGATGAGCGGCCGGCACGATCCGAGCCGGCTGTGCACCAAGGACATGCCGTGTGGAGAAGTGGCGAACTTGGTGAACCACATCGCCCACTGCGGGTTCACGGAGGAGTGGCAGTTCGGCAAGGAGCCGTAGTCGCGCGACAACCCCCCGCCAGTGGTAAGTTGCTTCCGTCCGAATTTCGATCTTGCTTGCGTCCGACATCAAGCTCTGATCTTGTTGGCATCTTTTGAGCAGAACCCTCTCACGGCGCCCGCTGCCGGCGCCACGAGAGAGCCGCGTGACTACGTCCCCGACCGCGAGGTCAACAACGCCGACGACCCGACTTGGGGGCAGCGGCTGCTGAAGCCGACGCCAAGGCGGCGGAGAGGAGGAAGACGCGGCCTCGGACCGTCGGCGACCTTCGCCATCGCCCGAGGGCGGCGCCGGCGAAATCGCCTGTGCCGCCAACCGAGAGCCGGCCCCTCCAGCCAAGCCGGCGCGAAGAGACGTCTCGCCGGGCCGAGCGCGCCCGGCGGCAGGTCGAAGAAGCTCAAGGGAGCCGCCACCGCGACCAAGCGGGAGGAGGCGGCCGCGAAGGCCAACCGCTTCCGGAAGGAAGTGAGAAGGCTGCCACTAGTTTCTTCGTAAGTCCCTTACTCCTTTATTTCTTTTCTGGATCTCGCTTGAGTCTTTCTGATTTCCCTCCAATCTTCTCCAGCGCTCCCCTTTCCCTTGAGAGAGCCGCCGTCCCCTCCGTCATGGGGTCGGTGGAGACGTCCGCCAACACACGGCGGATTGACCCCGCCGCCGACCTCCGGGAGGCGACAGCACGGAACGCGCGAGGGAAGCGCGCGGAGGAAGAGGCCGGCCGCCTGGAGAAGGCGGAGGCCGAGAAAGCGGCCGCCAACGCCCATCGGCACCTGCAGGAGGCCGTGGCCGCGACCGCGCGCGAGATCTTGAGGAGGCCGTTCGTGCCGCCGAAGCGGCGTGCTCGTCCCCGCTGTTGCCGCACCGCCGCCCCCAGTTCACGGGCAGACCGGGAGGTTGGCACCGCAAACCCTCTCGCGGAGGAGGGCGGCGGCGTCTCGGCTCCGGATACATCTGCGCCGCCTCCGCCACCTCCACCGCCTCCATCTTGAGGCGCATGGTAAGCAGCCGGTGGACCCGCGAGGTTCCGCCGATCGCGACGATGCCGACGCAACAGCAGCTTCTTCTCAGTCGCCGTGCCAACACGCCGCCGGATCGAGAGGACGAGCTCAGCGCCCGCGGCTTCGGAGGCTAGCGCGCCGCCAATATGGCGAACCAGGCGCCGAGGCTTCAAGTGCCGCGCCCACGGCTGGAGTGTAGCGAAAGCACCGCCCGCTGAACCAGGCCCTTCGGGCGTCCGGTCTAAGTTGCGCAAAGGCGGCGCCGCTCAACTTTACACCAAGGCGCATCTGGCCCTGCGGACCTCTGTCCGGGTATGTTTCGTTTTCCCTTTTTTAGTTTCTTGTCTTTTTCTGTGGGGGCGCGCCAGCGCACCCACTGGGTGTAGTCCCCGAGTTCGGAGTCGGCTGCTGAGCAGGCGGCTCGGAACTCCTTCTAGCGAGCTCCGAAGACTGACTTTACTTTGCCGGCCTTGCAGGAATACCACAATCTCCGCGCTACTGCCTTCAACCGCAATGTTGAGGAGCTGAGGAAGTGGACCGCCAATCTGATGGAAAGTCGAGGTGAGCCAATTCTTCCTTCTTTGCGGGGGCGCGCTGGTGCACCCGCGGGCTATAGTCCCCGAGATTCGGGCGATCGCTGGCGATCGGGCGGATCTCCCCGCGACCTTCCTTCTTTCTTCCTCGCTGGGCGCGCCTGCTGGCTGTAGTCCCGAGATTCGGGCCGACTGCTGGCAGTCGGGCAGATCTCCAGATTCGGGCCGCTGGCTGGCGATCGGGCGGATCTCCCGCGACCTTCCTTCTTGACGATGCTTTGTCTTTTCTTCGACCTTCAGGCGCCAATGCCGCCCTTCAGGAGCAGCTGGGCGAGGCCAACACCGCCCGTCGCGCTGAGGAGGAGTCGACAAGCTCGTCCGAGCCGACTTCTTGGCGACGCAGCTGGCGAAAGAAGGAACTACTCGGATAGCGGGAGGACGCCAAGTCGCGGGAGGATGCCCTCATAGCGAGTTCGGGTCGGCGCTCCACAGACCGGCGGGAGGCGATGCTGACCTCCGGCTACCACGAGCTTGAGGACATCGTCGACGGTAATTCTTTTTTCTCCTCTTTGGTCTTCCGACTCTGCGTCCGGGCTGATTTGGGGTTTTTACATGTCTTCTTTTCTTGTCTTTGGCGAGACTTCTTTCCGGCCACTGCAAGCCGTCCCTCTAGCCATCGAGCTCGCTCGAGGAGCGGAGGTGAAGGGCGGCGCAATTGCTGCCAATGCCCCCAACCATCGATGATCAACCGAGCATCGGGGCTCGCCTCCGTCCTGCTCATCGTCTGCTGCGCCGTCTCCAATGCGCCGGTGCCCAAGTCGTTGCCGCTCTGTGGCCGGAGCTGCCGGCTCTGCGCACCGCCAGTCGGACGGCCGACTGGCTGGAGGTCGCCGTCGGTCGCTTCGAGGCCTGGAGGGGCTCCTCGGCCCGTGCCGGAGCACGCCGGGCTTTGGAGTTCATCAAAGGATGGTACCCTGGGCTGGACCTGGACCGCCTGGCCGCGTTCCGGTCAGAAGCCCAGGCCGAGCTGGAGGTCGTGGAAAGCGCCCTTGCGGCGCGGCCATTGCTAAGTACGGACACCAGCGTCTTCGCGTGCGAAGCGGACCAGCGGCGAGGAAGTGCCGCGGAGTGGTTGGGATGCACCCGAATCTGAGGAGGACTCGGTGGAGGTGATCGACTCAGCCCGAGATAGAGGACGAGTCGGGCGGAAGTGAAGAGGAGGAGCGGAGGGCGAGGCGGTGCCAGCCCCAGCCTGATCGCGCCTCCAGCAACGAGCCTCAGAAGGACAAGGCAGCTGTCGCTGGAGGTGACCAAGCCGAGACCGCCCAGCCGACTGCCCCAACCTCCGACACCGCCGTCACCTCAGACCCTCCGGCTCCGGAGGCTGCCCCCTAGAATGCTTCAGCTTTACCTGTATCTTTTGTTCTTTCTGAAAAACTTGTCAGTTTCGAACAATTCCACCCGCGAGGTGTATTCGGCCAAGGGCCTTATGTAAATATTTATCCAATTTCCGCCCTTCCTTGCTTCGGTTCTTTAGACTTTTTTCCTTTGCCGCCTTCCTTCGGTTGCCGCCTTGCCGGCGGGCCAGCTCTGGACACCGCCGGGTCAAGTGCTCAGCTACTTTAGGGAGGCAAGTACTTAGTCGTTTAGAATATCCTAGCAAGTTTGGCTAAAAATCGAGAGGCCGACTCTCGAGAGTCGTCCGTCCTTGACAAAAGTTGAGACTATGAGCCGACTGCTCGCGAGTCGGCTCGATGAAAGCTGGGAGCCGGCTTGGGCTATCGTAGCTCTTAAGTCCTTAGCCGTTTTTCATGTGTGCGCTCGTTCTTTCCGTCCCCCCGCTTACCGACAGTCGCTCTGCGAGCTGCGGCTTTCAGAAGGAGACGGCTTTGAGCGCAGCACATTACTTGTCTGACCTCAGGGAGCATTTCATAGCACAAGGCAGCGAGTCCCCGGGCCGATTAGTCGGACCCGGTGCCAGACGGTATGATAAAAAGGAGAAAGCATTTCGGAAGCGTGATCCATATCATACAGCTAATCGAAAAGGCAGTCCCCGAGCTCGTCCCGGGGGCCTAGGGTCTTTAGTACTTAATACAAAAAAGGAGGTAGCGTGATACATACTGCATCAACTGTAAAATCTTCGAAGAAGATTTGCGTTCCACGGGCGCTCTGTTTCTTTGCCGGAGTCGTCCCTCTTGCGTGCTCGAGGCTTCTGAGCGTCGATCAAATAGTAGGCGTCGTTCCTAGCACCTTCGATGATGATGAAGGACCTTCCCAAAGCGCCGAACAACTTGTGCTGGCGGCTGTTCTCTGAATCAGCGAGCACGAAATCGCCCTCTTGGAATGATCTTGGCTTGACCTTGCGATTGTAGTATCGGCGGACACTCTACTGGTAGATGCCGGACCGACTGAGTGCCAACAGTCGGCCCTCTTCCAGCAGATCGACACCATCTTGGCGTGCTTCTTCAGCCTCCTCTTCGGTGTACATGGAGACTCGCGGAGAGTCGAATTGTATATCCGTCGGGATGACGGCTTCGGCACCGTAGACGAGGAAGAACGGCGTGAAGCCGGTTGACCTATTCGGGGTTGTGCGCAGACTCCAGAGGACGGCAGGTAGCTCTTCCACCCAACAGCCGGCCGAGCGCTCGAGTGGTTCGACCAATCGAGGCTTGATGCCAGACGGGATGAGGCCGTTGGCTCGTTCCACCTGGCCGTTTGACTGCGGATGGGCAACGGATGCTAAGTCCAGTCGGATGCCCTGCGTCGCGCAGAAACGAGCCAAGGCGCCTTTGGCGAAGTTGGTGCCGTTATCTGTGATGATGATGTGCGGTATGCCGTACCGCACTGTGATGTCGGCAATGAAGGTCACTGCTGTGGGCCCGTTTAATTTCTTGATGGGCTTTGCTTCTACCCACTTGGTGAACTTGTCCACTGCGACAAGCAAATCGTTAAACCGCCTCGGGCCGTCTTGAAAGGTCCCACCATGCCCAGCCCCAAACTGCGAAGGGCGAGCGATGGGGATTGTCTTCGATCTGGCTTGGTGAAGGGGCTTGGAAGCGAACAACCGCACCTTGCACTTCTTGACTAGTTCTTTAGCTTCTTCGGGGCGGTCGGCCTAAAAAACCGAGCCGAAAGGCTTTGGCCTGGCGCTCTTGAAGCCGCATGGTGGCACTTTTCATACTGATGGATGTCTCGAGAGATCGCTGGCCTTGTTACGATTCTACATAGCGCTGGTGGACACCGATGTATGCTGCGCTGACTAACTCTCTGTTGACTATGGTGTAGGCTGCCGCTCGGCGTTGTACTTGTCGAGCCAGAGTCTCGTCTGCTGGTAACTTCTTGTTTACTAGGAACTTGAGGATGGGCTGCGCCCATGAAGGTGCTGCTATCTCTTCAACTGCCACCACAGCGACTTGGACAAGGGCGGCTGGGCTGGGAGGCGGCGAGTTGGATTCTGCTGCCGCTTGCTGGACTGAGGAATCTTGGGCGACCGGGCAGCTCCGGCGACCGACGCAGATCCCGGCCGAAGCTCAAGTCCCGGGCCGACTGGCGCAGTCCCCGGCCGATCGGCGCATCCCCGGCCGATCGTGGCTTTCTTGAGGTCGCTTGCTTGGGGTCTTGGAGTCGGATCCGACTATCTCCGGCGGAGCGATGCGAAAAATGGAGTCGGATTCTGGTGAAGGCTTGATAGACGGCTTGAGGAGGTGCTAAAGGGCAACGCCAGAAGGTATCGCCTGGCGAGTGGAGCCGACTCGTGCCAAGGCGTCTGCTTGATCGTTGTCGTTTCTTGGTACGTGGAGGAATTCGCATCCTTCAAAATATCCGCTGAGTTGCTGCACCAAGAAGCGGTAGCTCGCCATGTTTGTGTCTTTGGCGTCGATGCGGATGATTCTTGAACCACCAAGTCGAATCGCCATAGCATGATCCGGCGAATGCCGAGTTCTTTGGCAAGCCGGAGCCCGTGGATGAGCGCTTCATATTCGGCGACGTTGTTGGAGGCGGCGAAGTGGATTTGCAGCATGTATTTGAGCTTGTCGCCCTTGGGGGAGGTGAGGACGACGCCGGCTCCGAGGCCGGTGCGCATCTTGGAGCCGTCTAAATGCAGTCGCCAATGAGTAGAGTCGGGCGCGGGCGGCAGGTACTGAGTCTCGGCCCAGTCGACGAGGAAGTCGGCTAGCGCCTGCGAATTGATGGCGGTGCGAGGTTGGTAGTAGATGGTGTAAGGGGCTAGATCAATAGCCCACTTGGCCACTCGGCCGGAGGCATCTCGACTTCCGATGATCTCGGCGAGTGGAGCGATCAGCACCACGATGATTGGATGCTCTTGAAAGTAGGGCTTGACTTCTTGGCGGCGAAGTGCGCCGTAGCGCATCTTCGATAGTGAGGTAGTTCTGCTTGGAGGTCGACGGTACCTCGCTCAGGTAATACACCGGTCTTTGGACCGGGAGCGCCTTGCCTTCCTCCTTGCGCTCAACTACAATAATCGTGTTGACTACCGGCCGAAGCGGCGATGTACAAAGCATGGGCTCTTTGGGGTTCGGAGCCGCCAACACGGGGGTTGCCAACATCTTCTTGATTGGAGAAATGCCTCATCGCCTTGTGGTTCCACTCAAAAGGTGGTCTTCTTCATCAATTGATACAACGGCAGCTTTCTCCACCGACCGATGAATCGGCTGATTGAAGCCAGCGGCGGTGAACCGCACATCCAGCAGTCGGCTGGGTACCTCCATTCTCTCAATGGCCTTGATCTTCACAGGGTTGCACTCTATGCCGTGTTCGGAGACCAGAAAACCGAGGAGCTGGCCGGCTGGGACTCCGAACATGCACTTCTCGGGATTGAGTTTGATCTGGAATCAGCGCAGATTCTCAAAGGTCTCCTTGAGGTCTTCTAGCAGCGTCCCACGCTTCTCCGTCTTTACCACCACATCATCTACATAAACGTGGGCATTTCTGCCGAGTTGCTTGAGGAGGCACTTCTGCATGCAACGCTGAAAGGTGGCGCCGGCATTTCTCAAGCCGAACGTCATTGTCAGGTAGCAGAAGGCTCCAAATGGCGTGATGAATGCGGTCTTCAGTCTGTCTGCTGGATTCAGCTTGATCTGATGATATCCTGAGTATGCGTCCAGGAAACTCAACAGCTCGCATCCGGTTGTGGAGTCTATCACCTGATCGATCCTTGGCAGGGCAAATGGGTCCTTCGGGCAAGCTTTGTTGAGGCTGGTGTAGTCGATGCACATCCGCCACTGCTTATTCTTCTTCAATACCGGCCGAGGGGTTGGCCAACCACTTGGAAAAAACACCTCCATGATGAATCCGGCTGCCGGGCCGGTATCTCTTCTCCACTACTCTTCTCTTCTCTTGACGAAGCGCGCAAGGGCTGTCGGCGGGCTCACATCCGGCACGACATGTAGCTTGTGCTCGGCGATTCCGTCGGTACACTGGCATGTCCTTGGGGACCATGCGAAGATGTCCCGATTCTCACGCGAAATCGGCGAGCTCGCCTTCCTATTTGGTGTCAAGGCGGTGCCTATGACAGCGTACTTCTCTGGTGCTCCGGGTCCAAGGGTATCTTCTTGGTTTCTTTAGCCGGCTTGAATGATCCTACGCCTCCGACTCCTTGGGGTCGGCGACATCTCGGCTGCTTCCCAGCCATCGCCCACGACCACGATCAAGGAGCCGCTTCTCGGCGCGATCACCAAAGACTCGGCCAGCCGACTGCTCTCGGCGCCATGGTGACGACTTCTTGTAATCGCGGCAATGGTCGGGATCCCCTTGGAACTCGGCATCTTCATCTTGAGGTAGGCGTGGTGGGGAACGCCATGAACTTAGCCAAAGCCGGCCGACCTAGCGGCGTGATGTCTGCAGACTCTCAAGTCGGCACCTCGAACCAGACTGGCTCTCGGCGGAAGTGATCTTTGTCTCCGAAGAGGGCGTCTATCGAATCTTGCCGATTGGTGAGTAGGAGAGGCGGGTACAATTCCGTGGAATACCGTGCGGCTGCTCTGGAGCTGCCTTCGCTGATTCAAGCTTCTCCATGGTGTCCTTATGCAGGGATGTTTATCTTGCTGCCTCCGTCTATCGGGACCATGAAAGCAGGCGGCCCGCCTATCGGTGGCCAAGGTCACTCCGAGATACAAAGGCGTAGAGCCGGACTCCGCATCACCTCTGGTGATCTGCCCGACTCGGCTGATAGGCTTCTCGGACCAATGCATGAACTCGGGAGCTTGGCTGCCCTTTGTGTTGACTTCTTCTGCGGTTGGCGCCCTCGCTGCGCGATCATCTGCTGGTGGTGAACACTACATTATGCTCCGTGCTCTTACGGAACTTCGTCTTGGACTGTTGACAGGCCAGGCCGCCCGGCTGCAGGCGCGGCGGAGGCCAGCGCCCGCGGCGGCGGAGGCGAGTCGTCCCCTTAGCGATCTGACGAGCCAGTGGCACTTTCGGTGGTGTGGTTCGATGGCTTCGCGCTGTGAAACTTGAAAGGACCATCCAGAGTCTGCTCATAGGAGAAGGCCGGCAACCAATTGGACTTGCCGCCCTTCTGCCGCTTGGCCGGAGGCTGCCCCTCTGGTTGCTGATCTTCTACTGCCGCGACCTGCCGACTGATGGAAGTCGGCTGCGGGGCTTTGCGCTTGTTGTCGTTCTATTGCTGTCGCCGGCTGGCGTCTCCAGCCGGGGTTCTGGGAGCCTTGGGAGTCACTTTGCCGGCCGCGTTGACTTGGATCTCCGTCTTCATAGAGGAGTCGGCCGTGGCCTACTTGTCTGCTATGACTAGCAGTTCGTCGAGGGTTTCGGGCTCGTCATAGAGGAGCTTGTGCTTGAGGAGGGTGCCTTCTCGGCACCCAGCCATAAAGTACTCGATCGAACACGCCCTCGCAGGAGTTTCGGAGTTCGCCCCAACGCGTGAGGTAGTCGCGTGTCGATTCTTCGGGACCTTGCACGCACAAGGAGAGCTGGCGGCTTGGGAGGTCGCTTATGCGTCTTTGGTGAAGTTGCGGATGAAGGCGGTGAAATCGACCCAGCTGTGTTGATGCTGCGGGGCTTCAGGCTGTTCAGCCATGTCCGGCCGTGCTGCAGCATGAGAGGAGCGTATTTTACGGCAACCGCTTGTTGCCGTTAAGCGTGTTGGCGGCTGTGGGTAGTCTATCAACCAATCCTCGGCTTCACGGAACCCGGTGTACTTAGGCGTGTCTCGGGGGCGTGAACCCTTTGGGGAAGGGCTGCGTCTCGAATCTCGGGGCCCAAGCAAAGCGGACCCAGCTCATCTTCTTCTTCTAACGCCAGGAATCTGTGGAGTCGGTCGATCCGGTGGCGGGCGTCATTCTCTCCGACTCCTTCTCGGCCAAAGGCGACCTCCGTCGGATGCTCAACAGCGGCGGAGGACTTCGCCGCTCTCTCGAGGCGGGAGGCGGATAATCGTCCCGTCGCTCCCACGGCTCTGGGCGGCCGTCTTGAGTCACGCTTCGATGGTGATCACGAGTCCGGCTGTGGCTTGCAACCGGCTCCTTCTCTTTCCTCCCGCGGACTCCGCCGATCGGCGTCCGGGAATCGCGCCTTGATCTCGGCGAGGGTAGAGTCGTCATTCTGCGGTTGCTTGCTGCTGCGTCTGCGTAGCCGCTTTGCCGCGTTCTGGCGGCAACCGCATCGAGGCTCTTGGACTCGCTCCGTTATCTGCGGCGCTCTTCACCTTGAGTTCTTCAGCTCTTGACGCCGCTTGGGCAGCGCGGATGTTCTCCGCGAGGTTGCGTACAGGGCGCCGCCCCGAACAATCAGCGATAGCTGCGCGCGCTCACAGACCGCACCTAGGCGGCTCGGCCCGGTCGGAGCGGCGAGCCGCCCACCACGATCCATCTCGCTGGTATGCGCGGACAAGCGTCTCATGCTTGCCAACTTCTTGGCGCCTTCGATGATCTGAAGGCGGCGTTCTTCCAACATCTCTGCGTCTGCGTCCTCTCAGGATGGGCACGGCCAGGTCTTGCGAAGCCAGCGGCAGCGGGTCTGATGTCGTTTTCGCGAGTGCTCGCCGTGGCGATGGCGAAACACCTCCGTGTGGCGCTTCCGTCACTCTCCTCGTCTGAGCGGCTCGTCGTAGATCACCCGCGTTGGCGGGAAGATATCAAGCGTCTGGCGTCGGAGTCGACCAGCATCGGTCGGAGGAGCCCTCACGGACTCAAGTCTCAATGAGCTCGCCCGGCGACTTGGAGTTGTCGAAGAGCCGCGAGGAGGCTCGGGGCCACCAGCGTCTGCGCTTCAGCGCGAGCTCGTCGGAGAGGTGCACCTCACCGATGAGTTCAGCGAGCCGCTTCGCGGTGCAAGCGGCCGGCACCCGCAGCGTGTCGTCAGACTCCATCTAAGCGGCCGGGCTGGCTGCGCTTCGTCGAGGGAGGAAAAGGGTTCCCGTCGAGAACAGATCTCGGACGAGCGGTGCACCTCGCCCCATGGTGGGCGCCAAATGTCGAGGGGTTGGATCGACATATGCCAGCAGGTGGCTTATCATGGTGGGGCGAGTAGAGCGTTGCGGTGCACAGAAAGCGGGATGGCCTTGAACATGCCGCAGCCGTGAATCTTACCCAACTTGGGGCTCTCGAGGAGATAACACCCCTCTGCTGCTCTGCGGGGTCTCCTCATGATCACTATGGTATGATAGTACAAAGGTGCTCCTCGAGCTGTTTGGGAGGCAGGGGAGGAGCAAGGCTAGCTCTTTCCCTCTTGCTATGTGTCTCGAATCTATCTAGGGCGAACCCTTTGCATGGGTGCTCAGGGGTTTATCTGAGCCTACCCCAGGGTGGCAATGTCTGATGGCGTGGCCCCAGCCATCAGTCTCTCTTGCAAATCCTCCTGCCCGGCTTAGGGCCCGCCGATTGGCGGGTCCAGCGAGCAGCGAACAACTTGTGCAGCACTCCTCATGGCAGGCTCGGTCGAGGTCGTGGGAGCAGTCTGCGCCCGTCTGTCGAGCGATCACTTGTCGCCACCCCGTCCAATCTGGTTTATGGCTTGTGGGCCCTTGGCGGGGAGGCGGCCCGGCTCTGGAGGGCCGACTCCCTTGAGGCCGTCTTGAGCTCGTCGGCCATCTTCTCCTCTCTCAGCGCCGGGGGCCAGCGATCTCGAGCCGTGCACACTGCCGCCATCGTGGCCATGATGCTTGTGCACTATGGCTGAGGTCAGGGGAGGCATGGCAACAGTGCCGCGCCTCCCCGGAGATCTCCGGGTGACGCGGCTTACTGTAGCCATGCCTTCTCCTCGTGGGGTTGAGGGGACGGCCACGTCGGGGCCGTACCCCGCATCGGTCTTCGCGTTAGGTCATGGGCCGACTCTCACAGTCGGCCCCTTGAAAGGTCGCAAGCCCAGAGTCGGCTTGATTCAGAGTCGCCGTCTAAGGACTCGGCTTCTCCAAAGGTCGCCAGTGGGGACCCGGCCTTCCCGAAGGTCGCCAGCTGGGACTCGGCTGAGGAGCACGGCCTGCCCCGATGTCTTGAAAGGTCTTGGGTCCCGGGTCAGCCTACCCATGGCCCATTACTCCGACAGGGAAAGACTCGAGAAGGACGGTGTTCAACACAAGATAGGTACGTGGGGGCTATCTCAGTGAACGTGGCATAGAGGCATCTCTCGAGTTGAAAATCAAGAAAGTCATCGAGAGCAAGGTAAGAAGGTGCAATAAGAAACTTCAAGCGGGTAGGCAAGCGTTCGTTGCCTAAAACAGAGGGTGAAAGGGGTTCAGAGCAATGGGAATAAATATTGCGTCTGATACCATAATGGATCATTAGGTAGGTGGCTCGTGGTTTATAAAGGAAGCCAAGCGAGAGGAACAATTTTGGGAAACAGGGATGTACAGGAGAGTCAGGTTAGAAGCAGGAAGGCGCTATCATTTTGCACGGTCATGATAGAAAGGCCGGTCAGAGCACAACCTGTCAGTTATGTTGGCAACAACGTTGGTACCATGGGCGAGGGACGAAGAGAACCATATTCCTTCTCGTTAAGACGAGGCGGACCAATAGGCAAAGTTCTCGTCCATCGGTGGCTACCGGAGTGTCATCAACAATAGTAACAAGGTCTTACAGACAGAGCTTGTACACCGAGGTGTTTACATAAGCAGGAAATTATCACTGCTCAGATAAGATAGGTTACAAGAAAGATTAAACAAAACAATGGAAAGGTATATCAATGTAGAGGTTACAAGACAGAGCTTGTTCCGTGACATTCTCGAGATACTAGAGGGTAATACTCAAAGGTATATCAATGTAGAGGTTGAACAGGTGAAAAGATCTGCAGAGGACAAGTACTTCAACTTGTTCGAGAAATCGGATCAAAGAAGAACTATAGAGTTGGAACCACGGTTGCAAAGGACCAAATATAGATACAAGATGAACTTATCACAAGGGAATTATCATTATAACAAGAAGCTTCCATGATAAGTTCCACATCGGGTCCATGGGCATGAACTCAAAGGTTGAAGGTCGACTCCCACTTCTCTAATGCACAACTTTCCATTTACTTCTCATTTCCGACAAAGTTGTAGAATTGAAAATTTTATCCGAAGAAATGCCAGTAGATATAGCTCGCATAATCTTCGGGTTCACACAAATTAGGGAAGGCGTAGGTTCAACCCATAGGGACATCTTAGGAACATATACCACAACTTTAGGAATAAGTAACTCGAGCTCAAAACTAGAGCATGGTTGAGGAAGCAGAGGATACAACTTACCAAAGGCGTTATGTATCCAAGGAAAAGCTCACAAGGTTACTATAAATGAAGGACGTTGTCGGATAGAACCCCACAAAGGATCTAGTGGTTCACAAGGGATCTGATGTGAGCATCAGTACTCAACCAGAGGTAGAAAGAATGCAAGGATATTAGATTATAGAAGCAACTGACTAATTCAGAATTCACATGCAAAGGAATTACGATTTCCAAAATCAAGGGATCAGAAGCAAACGCTCCGACCAAGGATGGTTAAGTTGAAAAGACTTAGGGCACAATCGATGGCAATCTAATTGGCCGAGAACCAGCTCTCATGTTCGGGAAGATGTCTGAGCCGGAAAGATAATCTATAAGGATCAACTAATGATTGCGACACAGACATATCAAATCGAAAGACTCAAGATGATAATGACAAAGGACGTCAATGGATACTGCTAGGTATATGGAATTAACCAGAGTGTAGGCAGGTAAGACTTTCTAGAGCAATAGGCGACAGAGGTCATCGAAATCTCGGATTGTATTACAAAGTATCTTATGAAGCATAAGAATAACTGGGGATGAATGGATACTCGATAAGAGCGAGTAATTATCCGTAGGGGTATTCATGCGGCAAGGACTGCAGGGCAGACATCGAAGAGTATTTCAGGACATTTGTAATAACAAGAGCAACTGGGGATGAAGGTATGAACGACAATGTAGGTAGTTACGCATAAGGATTTATCGGTGGTAGGGATTGCAACAGCGAAGGGCATAAGGGTCTCGAGAAAACTTCGAAGAGTATCTTCAGAAACTTCTGGTGCACCAAGTAATCATCTGGAGTGAGGGGCTCTCCGGGAGAAAGTATTTACGAGAACCTAGAGTTGTTAGCAAAATCATTTAACCCGAATAGAAGAGGATCAGATTCCCAGAGTAAGGACGAGGAATAAAAGATCATACTACCACCCAATAGCGACATGGGCCCGTAAGCCACACAGCCATGTTAGTAAAACAGTTTTTCAAAGACTAGACTCAACTTCGGCCAAGGTGTTGGAAAGGGGATCCTCTGAGCGATCGGCTCGATACCAACTTGTGCGCCTGATTCAATCGTCTGAATAATCATACTGCGCAAATGTGTACAATCAAGATCAGGGACTCAGGGGAAGATATCACAACGCAACTCTAGACACAAATCAAAATAATACAAGCTTTATATTACAAGCCAGAGGCCTCGAGGGCTCGAATACAAAAGCTCGATACACAAGCGTCAGCGGAAGCAACATATCTGAGTATAGACATAAGTTAAACAAGGATGCCTTAAGAAGGCTAGCACAAAAGCAACACGATCGAAGAGGCAAGGCCTCCTGCCTGGGACCTCCTAACTACTCCTGGTCGTCGGCGGTCTCCATGTAGTAGCATCCATCGGTGGCATCGGCCTGTGGATCCACTATCCGGTTGCATCAACCGGAAAAAGAAGAAAGAAGGGGAAAAGGGTAGCAAAGCAACCGTGAGTACTCATCAAAGTACTGCAAGCATCGATCTATACTAAGTATGCATTGGTATCAAATGGAAGGTTTGTATCTATGGTGAAGCTATGAATGCCGAATAGAGGAAGGCCTAGTGTGGGTGTCAAAAGCTGGCGGATCTCGGTAGGGGTCCCGAATGTGTCTAGGCGGATGGTAACGGAGAGCAGGGACACGATGTTTTTACCCAGGTTCGGGACCTCTCGGTGGAGGTAAGACCCTACTCCTGCTTGATTAATATTGATGATATGGGTAGTACAAGAGTATATCTACCACGAGATCAATGAGGCTAAACCCTAGAAGCTAGCCTATGGTATGATTGTTGTTCGTCCTACGGACTAAAACCCTCCGGTTTATATAGACACTGGAGAGGGATAGGGTTACACAGAGTCGGTTACAATGGTAGGAGATCTACATATCCGTATTGCCAAGCTTGCCTTCCACGCCAAGGGAAGTCCCATCCGGACACGGGACGGAGTCTTCAATCTTGTATCTTCATAGTCTTGGAGTTCGGCCAAAGATGATAGTTCGGCTATCCGGACACCCTCTAGTCTAGGACTCCCTCAGTAGCCCCTGAACCAGGCTTCAATGACGATGAGGCCGGCGCGCATATTGTCTTTGGCATTGCAAGGCGGGTTCCTCCTCCGAATACTTCATAGAAGATTTTGAACACAAGGATAGTGTCCGGCTCTGCAAAATAAGTTCCACATACCACCATAGAGAGAACAATATTTACACAAGTTCAATTTGTTGACGTATTCCGTGGCGTGACATCACACCACGGCCAAGCCTTTACTCGAATCGTTTTTACTGTTCCACCTCAGCGCATTTAGCGAAGCGGTTTCCTTGGCACGTCTTGTCAAAGCAGAGATCGTGTCCCCTTATTCCGGGATTCTCATCAATACGGGCGTGGGTAACCCAACCGCGCCATTGATTACGGCACTTGGGAGATAAGCGAGTTTTACCAGGCTGGTGGGGACGCATAGTTTTGTCCGTCCATATAAGGGGATAAGGATCCACCTTTTTTACCTACGCCTTCTTCCTCCTTTGCTTATCCATTTCCGCGCACTCGAGCTCTAGCGCCCAAGTCCGTACATCTCGCCTCAACCTTCCCCAGCCATGTCCGGAGTAGGAGGCAAGTGGATGGCCTCCTCCGTTACGGAGGGGCACATCAAGAGGCTGCGAAAGGCCGGATACTTGTCCAGCAACATCGCGCATTGGCTCCCCGACAAGGGGCAGATCATCCCCACCCCCGGTCCCCATGAGAGGGTGGTGTTCCTCACCCACTTCCTCCGCGGACTAGGTTTTCCACTTCACCCATTTGTCCGGGGGCTCATGTTCTACTACGGCCTGGATTTTCATGACCTGCCACCGAATTTCATCCTCAACATCTCGGCGTTCATCATCGTGTGTGAGGCCTTCCTCTGCATCCAGCCCCACTTCGGGTTATGGCTGAAGACCTTCAATGTCAAGCAAAAGGTAGTGGGCGGCCGCCAAGTGGAGTGCGGAGGTGCCATGGTGGGCAAGATGCCCAACGTCCTATGGCTCGAGGGCTCCTTTGTGGAGACCATAAAGGGGTGGCAGTCGGGGTGGTTCTACATCACCGAGCCGCATGACCCTAAATGGGCAGCGGCCCCCGAATTCAGATCTGGCATCCCCACACGACTCACCTCCTGGAAAGAGAAGGGCCTATCATGGGGTGATTCGGAGGAGCTGACCAGACTCCAATCCTGCATCCAAACCTTGGTGAACAAGAAGCTCAAGCTTGTCAACGTAGTCAAAGTCATGCTCGTCTGCCAGATCCTCCCGTGCCAGGAACGGGCGTTCAACTTGTGGGAGTTTGATCCGGCACAGCACCAGACCTTGAGCAGGCTCTTCGACACTACGTACGAAGATGCCTTGTCGGTGTACTAGAGTAGGGGTACCCTAGTATCCCGAACTTGTGCACGGGCGACCTTGACACCCAGCGGCAAGGCTTGCGGGTGACCGCCAAGGTCCTCCGTGGTTCCTTTGGAGCCATTCAAGAACAAAGTGTTCAAGCCAAGGAGACAAGATCCGGCAAGAGGAGCTTGCCGGAGGCCATACCGAGGCATCTCAAAGAACTTGCCGCTGACGCTACCACGCGTCCGGCAAAACCCGTGATGCGACAAGCTTCCGGACGCGACAAGACAACGACCGGCAAGGTGCTTGCCGCGGCAAGCTACCACTCTGTACCCACGCTCTAGCGCATCCATCAACATGTAGCCATCGACCTTTCCGAGTCTTGGTGTGGCGAGAGGCTGTCGCAGCCCGGCGGTGCAAGGTGTGGCGGCGCCGACAAGATTGCCATCATGGCAGCGGTGGCGCCCTTGACGGTCCATTTTGCCTTTGTTTGGGCGACCTGAGCCGGGCATTAATGCCTTTGTCCCTTGCCGTCAGGGTTAGGTATGAAACACTGTACAAGTAGTTGTACCAACCGCAACTCCTTTTCCATTTTTACCCTTGTCTACGTTGCCACCTGTCGGTGACCCCTTGAGCATATAAAAGGAGGCCCATGCGCAACGTAGAGGGGGGGTTCGAGAGGTTCGAAGCCAGAAAACACTCACGCTTGGTCTCGTTAGCAGCCAGTGCGTATTGTAGCACTCAGCGCTCCCGAGCAAGAACTCAATACAATCAGACATGCAGCAGTAGGAGTATTATCTCTCCGGAGAGCTCCGAAGCTGGGTAAACCGCTCGTGTGCTTCGCCTCGATCTGCTCTTCGTGCGATCTCCGCCCCCCGCCGAACCGAAAGGGGCTCGGTCCGCCGGCCCCATAGGTGTCCGTGGATCAAGCGTCGACTCGCCGGATCAACCTCGACAATGACTCCACCGCATCATCGGATCCACGAGCTCGTCGCGATCAGCGCCAAGTTCTTCACGAACGACAGCAAGAAGACGCTCGTACTCGCATCGAGCGTCGAAGAGAAGCGCGGCGTCAATCGGACCAGCGCGCTGGGCCCACTGTCGATATGCATGCGCCCGAGAGAACCAGCGACTTGCCGTCTGTGATGGGTTGCCTGTGTTCACTCGTGAGTTGCGGCAAGTCCAGTGGCCCAGCACGAAGAATTTCAAGCCAGACGTACCAGAGAAGTACGACGGCAAGTCCCATCCGTCGGAGTTCCTCAGCATTTACACCATCACAGTGCAAGCTGCTAGGGGGCGGGACGACAAGATCCTTGCCAACTACTTCCCGCTGGTGCTCAAGCCCAATGTCAGGTCCTGGCTCATGCACTTGCCGGACAACTCCATATCCTCTTGGGCAGATCTATGCCATCGGTTTGTCGGCGCCTTCTACAGTGACCACAAACCTCATGGCTAAGAAGCGACCTTCATCTGCTTTCGCCGGAAGGAAGGAGAGTCCTGTGCAAGTACATTCGAGATTCAGCCGTGTATGCAGCACAACATCCCGGATGTCCACCTATCGTCGGTCATCGCGCGTTCCATCGGAACATGCGTAACCGCGGGATGCGAGAGGAGATGGCGATGTGCAAGATCAGAGACGTCAGTGAGCTATATGCCCTGGCCAACAAGTGTGCACGTGCTGAGGAAGGGAGGAAACTCCCCGGTGAGAATGCAGGAGCAGGAGGATCTGACAGCGAGGATGCTGCCCCGGCAAAAAAAAACCGGCGGCGGAACAACAGAAAGAAGAAAGGCAAAGATGTGCTAGTCGTTTAGCAGTCCAGCAACGAAGGCGGCGCCAAGAACGCTGTGGCGGTCGCCGACAAGCAGGACGGCACCGACAAGCAGTACTGCAAGATCCACCGCACCAAGGGCCATGACCTCCAGAGTTGCAAGAAGGTCGAGCAGCTTGTCGAAAGCGACAAAAGGCTGAGTCTGACGGCGACAAGGAGAAAGCCAAGAAGGTCTTGGAGGATCCGGCAAGAAGCGTCCCGGCCGAGGAGGACGCCGTGGCAAAGGCCAAGCGGCGGCAAGGAGACAGACCTCCAGCGGCCACGACAAGGATGAAGATGGCGGCGACGATGAAGATATGGATGATGCGGGACCAGCGGCGGGAGTTTCGAAAGCCACGAGGTCTTTTGCATTGGCGGTGCTGCTTCTCGCATACTTCACCTTTGCCAGCTCAAGCGGTGGGTGCGGGAAGTTAATCGGCGGAACCACCCGTCGAGTCACATAAGCCTACGAAATGGTCAAGACGCCTATCATCTTTGATATTGAGGACCACCATGATCGCATAACTGCGGTCGGGTGCTTGCCGATGTTGGTTTCACCAACTATCCGCAACCTCAAGGTCACTAAGATGCTAGTTGAGGGCGGGGCCGGCTTGAACCTGATCTCCTCCGTGGTACTCCAGAAACTCCAGATCCCTGACATCGAGCTCAAAGAGACCGGCACATTCCAAGGAATCAATCCGGGAAGGAGCAAGCCGAAGGGAAAGATCACGTTGCCGGTAACATTTGGCAGCGAGTTAAACTTCAGGACTGAGAGGGTCACTTTCGACGTTGCTGACTTTCCATTGCCTTACAATGGGATACTCGGCCGTCCAGCACTCGCCAAGTTCATGGCAGCCTCTCACTATGCATACAACATCTTTGAAGATGCCAGGCCCGTAAGTGTCATCTCGTCCTGGCGACAAAAGGATGCTCTTATCTGCGCCGACAAGATCTACCGGAAGCGGCAGCCGCAACAGATCACAAGTCACTTGCCGTTGAAGCTCCCGGGGGGAAGAAGAAGACCAAGTCCGGCAACAGTTCTGATGCCCACTCCAGCAAGCGCACCTCTTCGGAGTGCTACGCTACCGTTGAGGACGCACCATCGAGCTCCACCGGCAAGTGTAAGAAGGCAATGGCAGCTCCACCAGAGACCAAGAAGGTGTCCGCCAAGGAGGACGGCACTGGTGGTACCTTCACCATCAGTGCCACTCTCGACCCTAAATAGGAAAACGCGCTCGTTGCTTTCCTGCGGGCAAACGTCGACGTGTTTGCGTGGCAACCGTCGGACATCCTCGATGTTCCCAGGAAAGTAATCGAGCACCATCTTGCCGTCTGTCCTCATGCGTGGCCCGTCAAGCAGAAGGTCAGGAAACAAGCGATGGGCGCCAAGAATTCATCGCGAAGAAATCAAGAAGTTGGAAGCGGCAGGCCTTGTCGGAGGAGTGCTCCATTCTACGTGGTTGGCCAATCCTATAGTCGTGCGCAAGGCAAACGGGAAATGGAGGCTTTGTATCGACTTTACCGATGTTAATAAAGCTTGTCCCAAAGACCCATTTCCCTTGCCGCGCATTGACCAGATTGTTGACTCCACGGCTGGATGTGACTTGCTTTCATTTCTTGGCGCATATTCGAGGATACCATCGAGATCTTCATGGCGAGAAGAGGATGAGGAAGACCGCATTCATTACTCCATGTGGCACATACTATTTCATACGGATGCCTTTCGGTTTAAAGAATGCAGGTTCAACATTTGCAAGGGTAGTCCATGACGCTTTTGAGCCACAACTGCACAGAAATGTGGAAGCATACATGGATGACATAGTGGTCAAGAGCAAGGACAAGGCAACTCTGATTCAGGATTTAGACGAAACCTTTGCAAATATGTGCAAGATCAACCACAAGCTTAACCCCGAGAAGTGTGTGTTTGGAGTCCCCTCCGGCAAGCTTCTCAGGTTCTTCGTTTCTCAGCGGGGAATTGAAGCCAATCCCGACAAGATCAAGGCCATTGAGCAGATTGAAGCACCAAAGCACGTCAAGGATGTCTGAAGACTTGACGGTTGTGTGGCTGCTCTCGGCGAGTTTATCTCTAAGTCTGCTGGCGCGCCTCGCCATTTTAAAATATTGAAAAAGGCAGGTCAATGAAATGGACTCGAGGCGAAGGCTGCGCCAGAGACTTGAAGAGATACATGTCCTCCACTCCAACACTTGTCGCGCCTAAGCCACAAGAGAAGTTCTTCTGCCATATAGCGGCAACCAATCAAGTGGTTAGTGCTGCGTTAGTAGCGGAGAGGGAGGCGGGTGATGAGCCGGCAACCACGGCAGATGCATCCAGCGACAAGCAGGGGGCTTCACCGACAAGCTCTGGTCCCGGCAAGGATGGATCTGCGCAGGCATGGGAGGAGGTGCAGAAGAGAATGGTACAGTGCCCAGTTTACTTTGTCAGTTCCCTTCTGCAGGGGGCTAGGTCAAGGTACTCTGGTGTGCAGAAATTGCTTTAAAGCCTTCTCATGGCCTCGAGAAAGCTGCGCCATTACTTCCAAGCACATGAGATCACAGTCGTCACTCGTTTTCCGCTGAAGAGGATATTCGAAATCCGAAGCAGCGGGATTGTCGAGTGGGCCTTTGGAACTGTCAAGATTTGGCTTCAAGTTTGAGAGTACTTCAACTATCGAGAAGCGAGCATTGGCAGAATTCATAGCAGAGTGGACGCCAACGCCGGATGAAGAAATTCGAAAGCGAGCATTCCCATCAAGGAAGCAAGCAAAGAGTGGTGATGTACTTTGATGGTGCCTTCTCGCTACAAAGGCGCCGGTCTTGAGGCGTGCTACTTGTTGCACCCACGGAGAGCACCTCAAGTACATAGTCCAGATGCACTTTCCCAAGGAGCAAGCAACAAACAATACCGCAGAGTATGAAGGTTTAATTGCTTGCCGGTCTCAGGATCGCAGCAGACCTTGGGATCAAGAAGCTCATTGTCAGGGGTGACTCGTAGCTTGTCGTCCGCCAAGTGAATAAGAATTATCAGAGTCCGTTGATGGAAGCTTATGTTGATGAAGTGAGAAAGTTAGAAGAGCACTTTGACGGCCTACAGATGGAACATGTTCCAAGAGCTCAGAACGACATTGCCGATGGCCTGTCAAAGTGCGCCGCACTTAAGTTACCTGTGGAACCAGGGATCTTTGTGCTCAAACTAACTCAACCATCTGTAACACCATCAACTAGACAGAGCAAGAAGAGGAAGTTGATTTCTGGCGACTATTTTCCGGCAGAGCTCCCCAAAGCCGCCGCCAAGAAAGTCCCCAAGATCAACACCAAGGGTCTTGAGGAGCGATCTGCTCGGCAAGCCCTAGGGTTTGTTCCGTTGAAGCGACGCTCGACAAGTTTTGCTCGGCAAGCTTGCGGGGAACATCAAGCTCGGTTGAGCGCGAGTTCTCGCCGTAGAAGCGGATGTTCCCGCAACAGCATATGTGCCTTTAGTCCTTGTTGTCGAGCCACAAGCTCCAGCATGGGCACAACAGATTGTCCGTTTCCTTCAGACAGGAGAACTTCCCGAAGAACAAGAAGAAGCGGAAAGAGTAGCCCGGCAGTCAAGAATGTACCAGTTTCTCGACAACGCACTGTACAGAAGAAGACTCAACGGTGTGAAGTTGGAGTGTCTTCACCGGGAAGATGGACAAAAGCTGTTGGCGGAGATACACGGAGGCATATGTGGTCACCACATTGGCGCAAGAGCGCTTGCCGGCAAAGTGTTCCGGCAAGGTTTCTTTTGGCCGACAACCCTCCAGGATGCAACTGCATAAGTAACCAAGTGTGAAGCGTGCAGTTCCATTCAGCGAATACACCAGCCAGCTCAAGCTCTCTAGACGATCCCTTTATCCTGGCCATTTTTAGGTGCGGGGCTCGACATCCTCGGCCCCTTTCCCCAAGGTGTCGGGGCTTTGAGTACTTATGCGTTGCAATCGACAAGTTCACAAAGTGGCGGAAGTGGAAGCGATGAGGAAGGTGACAGCACGGTCGGCGATCAAGTTCTTGGTCGATTGTTTGCCGCCGGATCCCTAACAGGATCATCACCGACAATGTACGCAATTCACGAGCCGCACCTTCATGCGATCGTCCAAGATCTTGGCGCTAAGGTCTGCCGCCGTTGCTCATCCGAGAAGCAGCGGTCAAGCGAAGAGGGCAAATGCTAAAGTGCTGCGCGGGACTCAAGAGCGGGACTTTCGGCGGAGCTCGCGCAAGTGCGGAAAGAAGCTGGATTGAGGAGCTGCGGTGGTTCTTTGGTCGATCGGGGCGACGCCAAATCGAGCCACTGGCCAGACACCTTTCGCTCTAGTCTATGGAGCAGAGGCAGTTCTCCCCACGGAACTCGTATACGGGTCACCTCGAGTGCTCGCTTATGATGAGCTTGAGCAAGAGCAATTGCGACAAGATGACACGCTGCTCCTTGAGGAGGACCGTCTTCAGGCTGCTGTACGAGCTGCTCGATACCAGCAAGCTTTGCGCCGCTACCATAGCCGCAAAGTTAATGCCAGAAGTCTCGAGGAAGGCGACTTTGTTCTTCGGCGCGTTCAGTCCGCCAAGAATTCCAACAAGTTGATGCCGAAGTGGGAAGGCCCTTACCGGGTGAAAGCGAGTCACTAGGCTCAGCGCGCTTTGTCCGCCTTGAGACCGAAGATGGCTTTCCGATGAGCAACTCCTGGAACATTGAGCATCTTCGTAAGTTTTACCCGTAAGGCGCGGTTGCCGAAACCTATTCCGGCAACCACCTTTTGTACAAGTCTTGCCGCTGTTGCATGTAATCCTTTGTACAAAGCCGGGCGTAGACCCCGTGCATAAATAAAGCTCATGTGCTCCGCACATCTTGTCAATTTCATGCTTTCTTTTTTTTGCATGTGTTATCTGACATTTTGTGCAGCACCTATCCCCGGTAAGCAATAACGAGCCGTAAGGCTCCATATCTTTATTTTATCTTCTTTCTCTTTCTCAAAGAAAGGAAGGTTCCCACGCCCACAAGTTTGCCGGGGGGAAGGAGAAGATAATGGTGTGGACCGGGCGTCGTTCAAGAAAGTTTCGCCTTACCGGGACGCAAACGACAGAAAAGCTAAGTTGCCAAAGTTTGAGCAATCAGTTTTAAAAAAAAATTAAGTTATCTTCCTCGAACGACCGTGCTTTGTATGGAAAACCCGTGCGCGGAGGAACCAACTCGTAGCTAGTTGCGCCCTTACTTTGTTTCGAGTCCGCTCAACAACTTAAGTGAGCTGCGGCTAGTTGCGACAAGGTTTCTTGTCGGTTGCGGCACCGCCAGCAGGCTGCTGATGTCCCGTTCTCAGCGCTCGCGGCTAAGGTGCCTGTGCCGGCAAGCTCCCTAAAAGCATAGGGTAAAAACATACAAAGGAAGCAATCAAGTAAAGGAAATAACATAGCAATCGATACCCAAAATAAAGTTATATTACAAGATAGCTTGTCGCATCTCTAATAGATTGTTCTCGTAACATGACCAGCAGCGACAAGAAAAGGAGAAAACGGGCGGCCTAATCTACGCAATCACCATCAACCCTCTTGACCTCGTTCACCTTGTCCACAATGGGTGCGACAAGGGCCTTGAGCGCTTCCAGATCAGCATCCGCCGGCAGCTTCTTGAGGACATTGGTGAGGTTGAGGCCCGGGTTGCGGAAGGCCATCTTCACCAACACCTTTTGAAGAACTCTCGCGCAGATCATGTGCGACTCGTCGGCCAGCTGCTTTGGGATCCTTTCCTGGAGTCTCTAGAGGGTCGTCGCCACGCCTTTGAAGAACAAGGTGAGCTTCGCGCTGGGTTGGAGGTTCTCATCGGAGGAATACCCAAAATCCTCCATCCCTAGCTGCGCCAGCTCCCTGTCGATGGCTGCGGCAACATCCACGAGACCCTCCGTCCAGTGCTCCACGTTCTCCCCGAAGGTGTTCTGGGTGGCGGCAGCACTCGCCAGCAGCGCCTCGTCGGCCTTGATCTGCTTCTTCAAGGCCGCCTCCTGCTCCCTGGCACCGTCCAGCGTCTTGGTCAAAGTAGCCAGCTTCAACTCAAGATATGCGTCTGAGTCCTTGGCGGCGCTAAGCTCCTTGCCCTTCTCGACGACACTACCCTGCAGCTCGCCAAGGGTTTAGGCGTCCTTCTCGCGCTCGCGCTTGAGCGCGGCAAGCTCTTCGCCCCTCGCCTTGAGATCGGCCTCCAGCTACGCCACCTTCGTCTCCAGCTCCTTCTTGGCGGCCTTGGCAGCGGCGGCAGCATCCTCTGTTTCCTTGAGAGCCCCGCCAAGTATCTGCTCGCGCGCAGTAAGCTCCTCCTCGTGGCTGTCAAGGTTAACCTTCCGCTGCGCCAACTCGCCTTCCCGCGCAAACAGCTCCTCGGCGGCAAGCCGCTGTTGTTCTTCAGCTTCAGCCTTCTCGAGGAGGAAGGCTTTCCGCGCCTCGACGAGTTGCGCCCGCTCCTCTGCCAGGGACCGGAGGGCTTCCTGGTTACGACCATGGAGCTCCTCCGCGTGCTTTTCGATGTCCACTCCCGCCCTCGCGACAAGCGCTTCTCGGGATTCCAGCTTGACCTGCCGAGCGCGGTAGAGAGACACCAGCTTCCGTAGCAGTTGCTCCTCCTCGGACTTCACGCTGCTGCTTTTTCTCGCGTGTCGACCAACGTCGGCCAGCGGAGGCAAGCACCTCTCCATCAAAAGTTTCTCCTTGACCGGCGCCTACAGAGCTTGACGCCTGGGAGCTTGATGAAGACGCCATCGCCGCCTTCAAATAGGCGCTGGCTGAGGCTCTCGAACTGGCGCTGCGGCGCGGCGCGAGGGATCGGCGGTCGGCATAGCGCCTTGCGCCTCCGTGGCCTCCGGGTCATCAGGTCGATCGCCAGACCCTCGCCAGCTCTGCAAGGGCAGCTTTACGGCCTCTTCGCCCGGGATCCTCGGCGCCAGCTACTTCTTGATGGCAGGCGTCGTCGGTGCCGGCCTTGCCGCTCTCTTTCGCCGCAACTCGGTCTCCATCGGCTCCGTGACAGGTGGGTCTGAAAGCCGGAAGAGGGAGAAAAGTCAAGCAAATATCCAAAAGAAAATCAGAAGAAGAAGAACTCAAGGGAAGTTTTCAAGCAAGAGGATTACTGTCTTGGGTTCTCTGATCCACGGTCTCCGCCACTGTGGGGTCAGCTGGTATCCTTGCCGGAGAACTCTCCCTTGCCGGAGACTTCTCCCTTGCCGGAGAACGCTCCTTGTCGGGGAATCCTCCCTTGGCGGTGTAGTCGAAGCAGATGGCACGACGGGGATGGCTTCCGGGCGCTCCTGGTGAAGCTGCTCTGCTCCTACACAAATCAAGAGTCAGATATCAGCAAAGAAAGAGCACCCATGCGCGCTTAACAGCGGGGAGTAAACCATATACTTACGCTGGGGGCTGCGCTGGGGGCTGCTTTGGGGAATGATTGCCGGGTCCGGCAAGGTGGTCTCGGGCGCTCCCCCGGCTGTCGCGGTGGGTTCGTCCTCGATGACAATCATCGGGACCTTGGCTCTCTTCGCCGCTCTCTGGGCAGCGTCCTGAAAAGGAATGGATTCAGAGTAAAGCAAATCAGATACAAGACAAAACAGCAAGAATTGAAGAACTACAAGTACAGCAAAGGATCTTACTCTTCTTCCTCGTCGGAGCTGAGCGCAGAGAGGTCGAAGTCCGGCCCACCTTCGGCCCGACGAGGCGGAGGAGTGGGTTCCCTTAACCGCTTGGCGAGGGCGGCGGCAGGAGCAGAAGCGGCGGTCCGGGAGGACCCGCTCCGATTACCGCAGCGGCGGGGGCGCTCCCAGCAACAAATGCTTGTCACGGTGGAGCGTGTCGCGCGGCGCGGCGGCTGTTGACCCCTATGCCGCCCTGCTACGTCCCCGACCTTGCGGAGACGCCTTCTTGGTGGAGCTGGGGGCTCTGCTTGCGGCGGGCTATCTAAGGACGAGGAGGAAGAGGAGTCGGTCTCTGACGAGCCGCTCGCACCCTCGGCGGGATCGCTCGACTCGGCTTTAGGCACGGCAAGCTCTCCCTCGCCGGCAAACTCCTCTCGCTCGGCAAGGCTTGCCGCCTCTGCTGCCTCTGCCTCCTCCTCTGTGAATCCAAACTCGCCCGCGGCAGCGGCTGCCGCCGCCTCTTCCGCCCTAGTGGCGATGCGCTGCATCTCCGCATCGGTGGTGTCGCGGGTGAGGCTTTTCTGCTCATCAGCGCGGACCGCCACTTCTACCAGGCCGTCGAAGAACTCCTGCACAACATCGTTTGCAGGCTCTTGCCAAGTTGGGACAATTCCATGCGAATCACACAGCGGCATCATTGCATGGATGCGGTCGAGCGAGGAATTGTTGCACAGCGGGACGACATCCTTCGGCAACCTAAACCATTCGGGATGTTGAGGGTCATGCTTGAACAATTCCTTGAGCATTGCGTCCAGTTCCAGGAAAGTGAAGTTGAAGTTGAGGCCCGGGCGTAGCCTCATGATGTCCGCCGCACCCCCGAACTCCCAGGCGGGTCTCCTCCTCTCCTGCAGGGGGCGATGCGGCAGCGAAGAAAATTTGCGCCAATAGTGCCTACAGTGAGCCCGGCAAGCCTGAGGCGAAGGATCCTGGTGATGGCAATCTTCAGCCTGTCGTCTTCCGGGGCAATGTTGCTCCAATCGTTGCCGCGCACTACTGGGGCTTGGCGCTGGGCCGTAAATGGCTGCGGGTTCTCCTCAACGATCCAGCACCAGTCTGCTCTCCATTCCTCCCACTTGCCGCGGAGCTCTCCCTCCAGATAAGCTTCCTTCTTGCCGGCTCTCGAGATCCAGGCGATTCCGCCGGATAAAGGCTCCCCTCTCTCAACTCGGGGCATAAAGAAGTGGCGGAAAAGAGCAACATTTGGATGGACTCCGACAAAGTTTTCGCAGAGATGTGCGAAAACTGCCATGGTTAGAACGGCATTGGGGGTGAAGTCAAGGAGGTGGAACCCGTAGGTGTTCATGATATCGCAGAAGAATTCAAAGAAGGGCGGGCAGAGCCCGCAGTAGAAGAACAGTGCGAAGAAGGGATATCCATACGGAGCCCGTTCCGAAGCGGCGGCGGAGAGTACCTTCGTGCGCGGATGCGCTCGCGTCTCTGTCGACCAGAAGAGGTAGTAGTACTCCCTCAGCTCCTTCGCAGCGAGCTGGGGGGGAGGAAGGTTGTCCGCTCCCTTCGCAGCGCCGCGAGCCGCTGCGCCTCGGTCGTCTTCACGGCCTTCCCCTTGCCGGTTTTCGGAGCCATGGCGGAGGTGGTGGGGGAGATCGACGGCGTTGGTGGTGCTGGTGGCGATGGGGGGCGGAGCACTGCTCTCTTTCAGAAGGAGGGAGCGGTGGAGGTTTGTGAGATTGGAACAGCAGCTGGCGAGGTGGGAGAACTGCCCCTGTTTCCCCTGCTTATAAAGAGGGAGGGGGCGGACGTTCCGCCTTTCCGAATAAAGAAACCACTCACGATCTCTCCCACGACGCCGCATTCAACGCCTGCCGTTAGGGGAGGGCGCGGTGGATACGGAGGAAGATACGGCGTAGCCCAGGCCGCGTATGCCCGTGCCCTGTTTTGGGCCTGGCCCAACAGCGCTCGGCACCGTGTCGCCTGGAGGGTGTTGTTCAAGGGCGCCGAGGCCCCCGCATCCGCTACCGAAGATCGCGGATTTAGCTCGCGGCGTCAAGCCGACGAGGTAAGCTATTTTACACTTTATAGGACGCTTACTTTCCATACTTTGACTCTATACGGGATCTAAACTCCCTTTACCTTTGATAGGCCTGGCAAAAGACGTCCGGGAAGGTTAACTGTCCAGCTCCCTTGCCAGAAGATCCAGCGGACGCCCAACTAACGGGGCTGCTGGTTCCGGCGCCTTACATGGTGTCGGAGAAGAAGGCCAAGAATAAGGCCACGGGAACTCGAAGGAGTTCCCGGCGCCAGGTGTTGTCGGACTCATCGTCCAATGACTCATAGGCAGACTCCTCCCGCGAAGACGGGGAGGAGGAAAAGGAGGCCTCTCCCCCCGCGAGGGGAGAGAATAAAAGGAAGGCCTCCCCAACTGGGGAGGCTGAAGGGTCTAAGAAGGGAAGGACCCTTCCTCCGGATTACTCCACCCACGCCGACGACGGCGAAGAGGAGTGGTCACCGAGGGCCAAGCCCCTGGCGAGATCATAAGTGTCCGGATTCCAGAATGACTCATGATTTTTCCTTTGTCGCATAGTGTCTTCTAACGCCGAATACAACTGTGCAGCCCGCCCAAGGACGGGCTTGATATTTCAACGAGCGGCTCCCTGGCCCCGTCGGATGTGAATAGTACTTCACCTCCGGCCGCCTCCTCTCCTCACACTGCTGATGATGCCGAGGTGGGGTCCTAAAAGGGACCCGGCCAGGGGGAGGAGGAGGTCCCGGAGGTGCTGCAAGGCAACCTCCCGGACTTTGGGCACGAGGGGGATCAACCCTCAAAGGGTTCTGAGTTCGGCCCTGGGCCGTACTCCGCACTGGAACCTTTTGTGGTTTCGGAGTCCGGCGGGCGGCCCCTTCATAAGAAGGGCGAGACTGCGACGCCGGTGACCTCCGTCCAACCGGAGGCGCCGGATAATTTGCTGGAGGCGCTCAACGGCGCCTCCATCAACGAGGAGCACCGCACTGTTATGAGTGCGGTGATTCAGAAAGTTCAGTCCGCCAAGAGCGGGCTGACTGAAGCCTGTACCAGCCTTCTAACATGCTTTGAGGTATGTAATTAAGATATGTAAAAATAGTACCGCATAGACAGTAGCCCCTGATGCTCAGTTTGGTGATTGGAAAGAAAAGCCGAACTGAGGATCTAAAAAGATATACGCAAGAGTCTAACATAAGCATGTCAATATGGGGATGCAAGCTGCGCTGCTGACCTCTGCCGCACTGACTGCGGAGGTCAATGTATTGAAGGAGAGCCTTGAGCGGTCCGAGAACGAGCTCGGCCGTGCCAAGAAGCAGCTCGAGGACAAGGAAGGTAAGTAATACCTTATTAGAGTAATACCTTATAGGAAGGATTTGGTTGCAAAAAATGACAGGAATAACGTGAGTATTGCAGGGGCCACAAACGAGGTGGTGACCCTGAAAGAGGCGGTGTCCAAGGCCGAAAAAGGTGCGGCCACGGAGCGCGCCGAGCGAGAGAAGCAGGAGGCGCGGGTGGCGGAGGTGCGGCAAGAGCTCCAGGCTCTCGTGGAAAAACACGAGAGGTTGGAGCGTGACTCGAAGACCCGAGAGTCCGAGCTCGCCTCAGCTCTTGAGAGTGCCAAAGCCGCTAAGACCCAAGCCCAAAAAGCCCTCCAGGAAATTGAGGCAATAAAGAAGATAGCGGCGGGTAAGGCATTCTTCATGCAAAGCAAGCACGTGAAAGTGAATTACTTGTTACTTACCCGAATCCGGAGCTCTCCAGGAGCATTCGCAGATCTGCCCCGCAGTGTGTCCGACGCTGCCGCATTTTATCGGGCCGAGGAGGGGAGCTCAATGGAGAAGGTATTCTGGTCTCAGTATGCTGAGGCCGGACACCCGGTGCCCTTGAGCGACCAGCTGAAGCAGCTGGTCGAGCTCCATAAGGTGTCCGAACAGGCCATGAAGGGCCTCATAGCTCGGCTGTGGCCGAAGGAGGCCATGCCTGGGAGCTACTTCGGGCTGGTGCGGCGGCTAGTGGATGCCTGTCCATGGATTGAAGTCGTCAAGCGCTCCGTCTGCATCGAAGGTGCCCATAGGGGCCTTGCCCGTGCTAAAGTGCACTGGGGCAAGATGGACGCTGAGAAGCTTGTGACGGACGCTCCACCGCCGGGCAGGGAGTATCGCAAGCCCGAGATGTTTTATGAGAATGTCCCGAAGGGTGCCCGCCATATAGCGGGTGAATGCTCCAAAGATGTAATTTTTGAGTAAACTCGCATTTCTTATCCTGTGCGCTGAAAACTTTGTTCATATGCGCTAAGCAACGCTTGTTAATTTAAAATATTACCTTCTATGCGGCCGTTTATCAAATTTGAGAGATGGCAAGTCGTTGGCTTCAGCCCCCATGCCACGAGTGCTGGGGTGTTCGGGATAAACTTGAGCGCTCTTGTTCCCATTTTGGGTCCTTGAGGAGGTGCTCAACACAACGAACGAGGCAACCGGACTTATAATGCTTGAACACTCCCACTTAGCCATAGAATTCTATAATTTTAAATTTCGGCGAAGCCCCCAGTGTTCGGAAGACCGAATTCGGGGCGCTATCCACGCTTGGGCCGGACAAAGCCGGCTCCTCGATCTAAGCGGCATAAGTCTTTAGGGACTTGAAAAAAACCTCTCGAACAGCGACCGGCTCTCGCCTTATCATGACGGTCAGTTTTAGCTTTCTCCACTAAGGTGCTCAACCCAGCTCAACTGGGGCACAATCGTAGTGGTTCTCCCAGCGCTACCTTAGCTGATATAATGGAACGTAAGGTACCAAAACATGGGAGCCGGGCAAACCCAACTATTGACCCAAGACATGATTCGGAGCCGATGCATATAATGATATAAGTTCGGGGTACCGCACTTGTGAAAATGTTCGGACTTATCACACCATATTTTGGGAAACTTAAGCCCCTGGTGTATTTGGCCGTTCCAAAGCGTACGGATGCAACATGTCACAGGTGAACATATATAGATAGAGAAAGGGAATGCAATAATAGGCAAAAGCGATGCATTGTTTATTAAAAAATACTGCAATGAAAGCAGAACGATGCAAATAGTGCGATAAGCAAGGGATGGGACTATTTAGCATGTCCCCCTCCAGGGGTAGGCTGTGGGATGGTATGTAAAACAGGTATATTGCTCGTGATAGAGACCACCTGGACACTCGACGTAGCTTTTCTGCTTCCTTGGCTGTTGCATCGTGAGTTCGGCAATTCTACTGCCGGATAGGGCTTCTGGAAAATGGAGTCCTGAGAATAAGAAAAAAAAGAATGACCCAATTGGCAACCCCTGGTGCGGTCGAGCCGCTCTCCGGGCATGCCGTGGTCGTGCCCCTACCCCTATGTCCATGGTATCTCCAGAGTGTAGTTATGTACGTGTGGTATTGGTTTCGCGATTATGCGAGGGCTGGCGTTGGGGTCGCATTGCTACGCGTGCTCAGAACGTGCCAGGCGGTCTTGTTGTAGGTTACTCCAGGCGCGCTTGACGGTGTCCGCCCGCTTAACAGCCGGACTCGAGAATTGCCTTAAGAGGCTGCTTTGTACTTCCGCCGCGAGAGCCATTGTATGCTCCTCCGTTCGGAGAGAGCGTTCGGTGTTTTCGTCGACCGTAATGACTCCTCGAGGACCTGGCATCTTGAGCTTGAGGTATGCGTAGTGCGGCACCGCATTGAACTTTGCAAATGCGGTTCGTCCGAGCAGTGCATGATAGTCGCTGCGGAACGGGACTATGTCGAAGATTAACTCCTCGCTTCGGAAGTTATCCGGGGATCCGAAGACCACTTCAAGTGTAACTAAACCTGTACAGTTGGCCTCTACACCTGGTATGACGCCTTTAAAGGTCGTCTTTGTGGGTTTGATCCTTGAGGGGTCTATGCCCATCTTGCGCACTTTTTCCTGATAAAGCAGGTTCAGGCTGTTGCCGCCGTCCATCAGGACTCTAGTGAGGTGAAATCCGTCGATGATTGGGTCTAGAACCAATGCGGCGAATCCGCCATGGCGGATGCTAGTGGGGTGGTCCCTTCGATCAAAAGTGATCGGGCAGGAGGACCATGGATTGAACTTTGGGGCGACTGGCTCCATCGCATATACATCCCTAAGTGCACGCTTCCGCTCCCTTTTGGGTATTCGGGTTGCGTATATCATGTTCACCGTCCGCCCTTGTGGGGGGAAACCCTTCTGTCCTCTGTTGTTCGGCGGCCGGGTCTCCTCCTCGTCATCGCTATGCAGCCCCTTGTCATTGTTTTCGGCAGTTAACTTGCCTGCCTGCTTGAACACCCAACAATCCCTGTTGGTGTGAATGGCTGGCTTTTCAGGGGTGCCGTGTATCTGGCACAAGCGATCGAGTATTTGGTCCAAATTGGACGGGCCCAGAGTATTTCTTTTGAATGGCTTTGTCCACTGACAGGGTTTAGAGCCTCTGAATCCGGCATTGACTGCCGTATCCTCAGCATTGTCGCCATTAATGCGGCGCTTGTGCTTGTTGCAACGCGACCTGCCGTTGGTGTCCTTGGTATCCGAATTACCAGGGCTCTTGGTCATGTTGTTACTACGAGCTAGCCAGCTATCCTCTCCCGCGCAGAAGTGGGTCATGAGTGTTGTGAGGGCTGCCATGGATTTCGGCTTTTCCCATCCTAGGTGTCGGGCAAGCCACTCGTCGCGGATGTTGTGTTTGAAGGCTACAAGGGCCTCTGCATTCGGACAGTCGACGATTTGATTTTTCTTGGTTAGGAACCGTGTCCAGAATTGTCTGGCCGATTCTTCTGGCTGCTGAATTATGTGGCTTAGGTCATCGGCGTCTGGTGGTCGCACATAAGTGCCCTAGAAGTTGTCGAGGAACGCGGCTTCCAGGTCTTCCCAACAACTGATTGACTCTGCTGGCAAGTTGTTAAGCCGATGCCGCACTGGTCCTTTAAGCTTGAGTGGGAGGTACTTGATGGTGTGTAGATCGTAACCGCGGGCCATGTGGATATGGAGGAGATAGTCCTTGATCCAGACTGCCGGATCTGTTGTGCTATCGTATGATTCATTGTTTACGGGTTTGAAACACTCAGGGATTTGATGATCCATCACTTCGTCTATGAAGCATAGTGGGTGTGTGGCACCTCTGTATTGGGCTATATCACGACGCAGCTCAAACGAGCTTTGTCTCATCGTGGTTCGCCCGGCGAATTGTCAGTATCGGCGTGACGGTTGTTATCACATATTGTGGGGCGCCCATGCGATCCGTAGATCGATCTTGTTTGCCTTGCCTTGTCCTCGAGTATATCCCGTAGGTCTGGCGCATTTTCCCGCGCCTTGGGTATTTTTGAGCGGCGTCGGGTGTGGCTTGAGTGTAGGGCCGAGAGGCCTCTCTGTCGCGGCCACAAGGTGGCCGGTCGGCCATATTATGCGCTGGTGATGTAGGTTTAGGTACTTCCTCCTCTAATCGGGGTAGCAGCCTGCGTTTTGGGTAGCTCTTGGAGGGGCGTTCGAGTTCATACTCTTCGGCCGCAAGGACTTCAGTCCATCTGTCGGGTAGCAAGTCTTGGTCAGCTCTAAGCTGTTGCTGCTTTTTCTTGAGGCTGCTTGCCGTGGCCATAAGCCTGCGTTTGAAACGCTCTTGTTCGACGGGATCCTCAGGTGCGACAAATTCATCGTCGTCGAGGCTTGCCTCGTCTTCGGAGGGAGACATATAATTATTGTCCTCTACCTCTCTGTCTGCCGCTCTCTCATGAGGGCTGGCTTCTCGATCCTCCTGCGCTGAATCTTGCTGGAGGGGCTTGTCTTTGGCACTGTCCGGGGTGTTATTGTCTCCGGTGCCGGAATTTCCATTTTTGTTGTGGCAGGATTTAGAGTGGCGCCGCTGACGCCGGCGCTTAGGCTGTTTCTTGGAGGGGTCGTCCTCCGTTGTTCCATCGCCATTCCCATCCTTTGGGATGTCCACCATGTAAATGTCGTATGACGAGGTGGCCTTTTAGTGCCCTGTAGGCGCTGGCTCTTGGTTGTCTCCTGCATCGTCGTCCATACTCGTCGATGTCTTCGGATTCGAAGTCTAGCATATCGGTTAAGTCATCGACAGTGGCTACGAAGTGGGTGGTGGGTGGGCTTCGAATTTCTTCGTCATCTGCATCCCAACCGTCCTGACCATAGTCCGGCCAGGGCTCTCCTGATAAAGAGAGAGACTTTAGCGAATTCAGGATGCCGCCAAAGGGTGAGTGCTGAAAGATGTCCGCGGCGGTGAACTCCATGATCGGCGCCCAATCGGATTTGATTGGCAGGGGCGCGGAAGGTTCGGAGTCCGGAGAGGAGTCCGACGCCTTGGAGTCACGAGCTTCACAAAGTACAGGGTTGGTATTCGGCTCTATCGCCGTAGAGGTAGCAACCCCCGAGGCGGTGTCCAGCCACCCGTCCTCGATCGACGCAGTCGGCTCCGAGCTAAGGGTCGGAGCGGACACTTGTGCGGTCTCCAGGGCACTGTCCGGCAGCAGAGCTAGATCGTGCCCATCGTGGCAGTGCGGCGCGCTTGGCTATGGCTCGAACCCGTCGAAGATCAAGGCTCCGCGGACGTTTGCCGTATAGTTCAAACTTCCAAATCTGACCTGATGGCCAGGGGCGTAGCTTTCAATCTGCTCCAGATGGCAATGTGAGTTGTCCCGCAGTGCAAAGCCACCGAATACGAAGATCTGTCCGGGGAGAAAAGTCTCACCCTGGACCGCGTCGTTGTTGATGATCAAAGGAGCCATCGGGCCTAAAGGCGACGACACAGAGGAACTCTCAATGAAAGCACCAATGTCGGTGTCAAAACCGGCGGATCTCTGGTAGGGGGTCCCGAATTGTGCGTCTAGGCGGATGGTAACAGGAGACAAGGGACATGATGTTTTTACCCAGGTTCGGGCCCTCTCGGTGGAGGTAAAACCCTACTCCTGCTTGATTAATATTGATGATATGGGTAGTACAAGAGTAGATCTACCACGAGATCAATGAGGCTAAACCCTAGAAGCTAGCCTATGGTATGATTGTTGTTTGTCCTATGGACTAAAACCCTCCGGTTTATATAGACACTAGAGAGGGCTAGGGTTACACAGAGTCGGTTACAATGGTAGGAGATCTACATATCCGTATTGCCAAGCTTGCCTTCCACGCCAAGGAAAGTCCCATCCGGACATGGGACGGAGTCTTCAATCTTGTATCTTCATAGTCTTGGAGTCCGGCCAAAGATGATAGTTCGGCTATCCGGACACCCCCTAGTCCAGGACTCCCTCACCTAGCCTATCGAAGACTAACATCTTCAAGCAGCTCCGAGCATCTTGCGGCATGTAGAAGAGTAAAGAATAGCAGTATATAATTATAAAGCATGTTGTAGCGTCAACGCCCAGAGATCCTTCCTCGACTCCCTGCGAGAAAGCAATCCTGGGGCCACATATCCATCACATATCTCATGTATCCACTTCTAGTTATATAAGATCAAGTTATAAGTCTGAACGTCCATTACCGCGGACACGGTATTCGAATATATATCTTCCCTGTAGGGGTGCACCATGTTACCCAACACGCTCGATCACTCTGGCCGGACACACCTTTATGGGGTCAATGCCCAGCCTCGGAAGATCAACACGTCGCAGATCTACCTAGGCTCAGCAGAGAGGTCCCCGCCGGTCTACATCCTAAGTGCTCCGGGGTCTTGGGCCCATCGCCCGCAGCACTTCGTGTCATTGCACGCAGGGTGAATACCAACACCGCCTCGGATGGCCAGCATGATCTGACTGTGCCGCACTGCTGAACTAGACGTCTGACAAAGCTTCGGCTGATACTGCGACATCGAGGCCCATATCTATTCTTGCGTGGTGGTTAGTGCGTAAAGGCCAGAGGCCAACTCAGAACAAATACCGAAACCTGTTAGTGCATTGGGGGCTCGCGGAAATGAGCAGAGACTCATGATAAGGTGACCCCGTCGCCCCGTCTCATGGACTGACGGCAAGGGCCCAGACTGCCTGGCCGTGCCACGTGGGAAACTCGCGGGTGCTCAACGGGCCCGCCCGACTTTCACATCAACTCGCGGGTACCCCTCAGGGCCGACCCGACTTCAACAATGGTCTCAAGTAAGTCAAGGTAACCATGTGTCCAAACATCAAGGGGAAAACCTGAGGAATCACCCCCGGTGGATTCCACTCAATGTAATCATCAAGGTGAACGTAAGAGGGACCACCCTCGAGGATCACACTTGAGGTGTTGAACGACAGAGCTATATCGGGAATGGTGAAAGAGGAAATCACCCTCGATGACCACGACCGAATAGCTACACTACAGAATCATCATCAGGAGTGCGTTATGAGGGATCACCCTTGGCACTCGATAGTAGCTCTGTAGAGTCAAGCAACTAAAGGGGCGTGATGTGATGTGAGGTGTCAGGCTCTGGTCCTCAATCACGTTGATCGAGTCGTCAAAGATGAAGCAGGGGCAACAAGGACAATGTGGGGGTCACTGATGGATCACTAACCAACCTATACTAAGCAGTTTAGGATAAGCAGGTAGGTAACAATAGCAGGTAGAAAAGCAGGCTATGCATTAGAATAGGAGCAAACAAAAACAGTAGCAAAATCTAATGCAAGCATGAGAGTATAGAATGGGCGATATCGGGATGATCAAAGGAGGGGCTTGCCTCGTTGCTCAGACAAGAAGGAGGGTCGTTGTTGACGTAGTCGATCACAGCGGCATCGGCAGCCATCACGGGGTCTACCAAAGAGAAGAGGGGGAGAAAACAGTAAATACATAGCAAGCAAGACCATAACATGACAACAAGAAGAGCTAGACGTGTTATAACGCGGTGCTACACAATATCGGGAAGGGGGAGAACATCCGGGAATGTTTCCCCGAAGTTTGGCATTTTCGGACAAACGAACCGGAAGGGGAAGGTTGCATGTTAACTATGCTAAGGGTGTGTGGTGGACGAACAGACCTCGTATTCGGATTCGTCTCGTCGTTCTGAGAAACTTTCATGTACAAAACTTTTTCATCCGAGTTACGGATTATTATCTACAAATTTTCAAAGATTAAAACATTTTCTAGAATTATTTCAAATTAACAGAAAAGGTTTATTGTGTCAGCATGACATCACAGTGACATCAGCAGTCAGCATGGCGGTTGACCAGGTCAAACCTGACAAGTGGGTCCCACCTATCGGCCTCTATTACTTAACAGAGCTTTTTTTTTAAATAATCTGAGGTTGATTAGCTACTAGGCCCCACTTGTTAGTGGCTGAATAGCTAAACTAACTACTTTCATTTATATAACCATTTTAATTAGTTATTTAAGCGGTGGGGTCGGCTCGTCAATGGCACTGTACTGCCATGTCAACGTGTTGATTGGGTCAACGAAGTCAACCGAGCACCTAGGGCCCACTGGCAGTGAGCCAGGGGTGGGGGCCCGCCCAGCCACGGCGGCGGCGTCTCGCCGCCGGCGATGCTAGAACGCGCGGAGCCGCCGGGCCTCGTCGGAAACGCGCTAGGGCGGCCGTTTCGCGTGCGGTTGGCACCGTTCGAACGCGCGCATGACGCCGTGTCGGGTGGTGGTGGTGGCTCGCCCGGGGACGGCCTAAATAACCATCAGCGGCGGCGTTCGGGGTCATGTCAGGAATGGCCTAGGGGGCACGGGACGACGAGAGGAAGGGTTGGCCGGGCTCCTTGGAACACCAGGAGCATGACGGAGGGCTCGGACGGGGGCCACGGCAGCGGTGGCCACGGCGGTGATGCAGCAGGGCGGCGGTGAGCTACAGGCCAGGTAGCGGCGAAACTAGAGAGGCGGCCTCCTCGTGTGAGAGGAGAGGGGAAGAGCTCACCGGATGGGCGCACGAAGGCCCGGCGAGCAACAGGAGCAAAGTGGCGGTGGACGGAGTCGAAAGCGGCGGCGACGGCGGTCCAGGAGGAAGACGAAGGGGATCCAGCGCTGGGGTGGCTCCCGCCTTGAGTTTGTTGGCGCAGACGAAGCAGTAGACGGCCGCGGGGCTCGTGGACACACCGGGGCGGTGAGGAAGGCCCGGTGGCCGCGGTGGCGCAGCAACGCGGCAACGACAGTGCATCGGGGCGAGGTGGATCTAGAGAAGGGGGCGAGGCCAGAGGGAGAGAGGGGGCAGTGTGAGAGAAAAGATCAAGGGGCGCTGTGTGGCCGTCCCTATCCTCTCCGGGGGACTGTAGCGGCACGGGGTGGCGAGCTGGTCCGTCGGCGACAGCGGGCGCGGTCGGACGAACAGTGGGGGGAGAAGACGACAACGATGGGGAGGTGGCAGCTGGGCCACCTGGGCCGGCCGGGTGAGATGGAATGGGCCGAAGCCCAGGGGGAGCCAGGGGGTCTTTTGTTTCTTTTTTTGTTTTTCTTTTGCCTTTTTCTTTTAAAACTTTCTGTTTTCTAATTTCTTTTCATATAGTTTTAGCTTTATAAAAAATACCATTCCTGCACAAATTAGCAATACTATTTATAACTCTGCCACAAAAAGTTTGGTACTCGAATAAAATTAGTTGTATTTGTTTATTAGTTAAAAGCCTTTTTTAATTGTTTTTAGCCACTCCTTTCATTATTTAAGGGCACTTAAACCCTTTATAAAATATAGTTTCAACATGACAAATAACGAGAGATTATTTGCCACCATTTGAACATTTTAGTTTTCATGTTTGAGAAATCTGAATTTTGGAGTTTAATTTGAATTTGAATTTGAACGGATTGAATCAAAGGGGGATTTAGCAATAGTGAAAATGATGACATGGCACAATTAGAGGGAATTACTGTAGCTTGATTATTCGGGCGTCACACCCACACCACCCGCCGCCACCCCGACCACCCGCCACCCTCTTGCCCTGTCGCCCCACCACCCATTGCCGTCCCCTCGCCCGTTGCCCCGTCGCCCCACTACCCGCCACCACCCCCTCGCCCCTCGCCCCTCGCCCCGTCGTCCCAACACCCACCGCCGCCGCCCCTTGCCCCTGGCCCTGTTGTCCCACCACCCGTCGCCTCGCCCGTCGCCCACCCGCCATCACCGCCCCTCGCCCTCACCCGTCGCCTGTCATGCGCCTCTCTCGGGCCGCCCCAGCCGCCGGGTTCCCCCCTCCATCGGCTTGCCGCCCCCACCCCGCCTCCACTGGCCACGCCCCCACCCGGCCATGGACTCCCCCACAGACATGCCGCGCCTCCACCCGCCGTGGCCTCTCCCTACACCAGCCACCCCGACCCACCGGTGACTAATCTCCCCCCTTTTTAGTTTAGTTTATTTTACATTTTTTAGTTAATTTAGTTTGTATTTTAGTTATAGTTTACTTTATTTTTGGTTTCATTTTAGTTTTAGTTTTATTTTTAGTTTAGTTTATTTTAGATTTGTTTTAGTTTTAGTTTAGAAGAAGAAGAAGAGTAGAAGGAGGAGGAGGAGGGAGGAAGAGGAGGAGGGAGAAGAAGAAAGAAAAGAAGAAGAAGAAATAATAATAATAATAATAATAATAATAATAATAATAATAATAATAATAATAATAATAATAATAAGAAGAAGAAGAAGAAGAAGAAGAAGAAGAAGAAGAAGAAGAGGAAGAAGAAGAAGGTATGAGGGACTTGCGTGTGGCCTCCTACTGGATTGATACCTTGGTTCTCAAAACCGAGGGAAATACTTACGCTACTTTGTTGCATCACGCTTTCCTCTTCAAGGGAAAACCAACGCAGTGCTCAAGAGGTAGCAATGCCGGCGATCGGATCTCGAGCAAGTAACATACCGATGACAAAGGGAACATCGTATGTTGTTATGAGGTTTGACCTATAAAGATCTTCGTAGAATATGTAGGAGCCAATTTGAGCATCCAGGTTCTGCTATTGGTTATTGATCGGAGATGTGTCTCGATCATGTCTACATAGTTCTTGAACATGTAGGGTCCGCACGCTTAACATTCGATGACGATTTGTATAAAGAGTTATGTGTTTTTGATGACCGAAGTTTGTTTAGAGTCCCGGATGAGATCATAGACATGACGAGGAGTCTCGAAATGGTCCAGACATAAATATTGATTTATTGGAAGGTTATGTTTGGACACCGGAAAGGTTTTGGAAAGGTTCGGACATTTTTGGGAGTACCGGGAGGTTACCGGAACCCCCCGGGGGATTAATGGGCCTTCATGGGCCTTAGTGGAAGAGAGGAGGCGGCGGCCAGGTGGAGGCGCGTGCCCCCCTAGCCCAAACCGAATTGGACTAGGGGTGGGGGCGCGGCCCCCCTTTCCTCCTTCTCCTCCACCTCTTTCCCTCTTCTCCTATTGCGAAAAGGAAAGGAGAATCCTACTAGGACTAGGGAGTCCTAGTAGGACTCCCCACACTTGGCGCGCCCCCTAGTCCGACCGCCTCCTGCCCTCCTCCTTTATATACGGGGACTGAGGGGCACCTCAAAGCACATCAATTGTTCTCTTTGCCGTGTTCAGTGCCCCCCCTCCACAGTTTACTCCTCTGGTCATAGTGTCGTAGTGCTTAGGTGAAGCCATGCGCGGATCACATCATCAACACCATTGCCACACCGTCGTGCTGAGGGAACTCTCCCTCGAGCCTCTACTGGATCAAGAGTTCGAGGGACGTCATCGAGCTGAACGTGTGCTGAACATGGAGGTGCCGTATGTTCGGTACTTGGATCGGTTGGATCGTGAAGACGTTCGACTACATCAACCGCGTTAACTAACGCTTCCGCTTTCAGTCTACGAGGGTATGTGGACACACTCTCCCCCTCTCGTTGCTATGCATCTCCTAGATAGATCTTGCGTGATTGTAGGAATTTTTTTGAAATTGCATGCGATGTTCCCCAACATCTTTGTTTTTTTATAGCTTACCAAGCGGAGCTTGGTTAGAAATTGATGAATCAATCAGTGATCCGTATTAACCATTAGGTTTTTAAGAAATCTTAACAAATATGTTCATCTCTATGAGGGTTGCATAAAAAGACATTTTTTATTGTGTCTCGGTGAATTATTTTTGGGTAATGTTTATACCTGGCACACCGGCCGAACACTCCGCCGGTCTCACGTGCGTCGTGGGATTCCTATGCGATCCAGTGACCGTATGCAAGCTACGTGTTCTGCCAGGTCCATCCCATCATTGAAGCATCTTCCTTATCCTCTCACGCGTGTACCGCTCATTTTCCCCATTGATAACCCACAAATATAGGGGATCGCAACAGTTTTCAAGGGTAGAGTATTCAACCCAAATTTATTGATTCGACACAAGGGGAACCAAAGAATATTCTCAAGTATTAGCAACTGAGTTGTCAATTCAACCACACCTGAAAGACTTAATATGTGCAGCAAAGTATTTAGTAGCAAAGTAGTATGGAAGTAACGGTAACGGTGGCAAAAGTAATAGTAGCAGTTTTGTAGCAATCGTAACAGTGGCAACGGAGAAGTAACTAAGCAAAGATCAATATGTGAAAAGCTCGTAGGCAATGGATCAGTGATGGATAATTATGTCGAATGCGATTCCTCATGCAACATTTATAACATAGGGTGACACAGAACTAGCTCCAATTCATCAATGTAATGTAGGCATGTATTCCGAATATAGTCATACGTGCTTATGAAAAAGAACTTGCATGACATCTTTTGTCCTACCCTCCCGTGGCAGCAGGGTCCTATTGGAAACTCAGGGATATTAAGGCCTCCTTTTAATAGAGTACCAGACCAAAGCATTAACACTTAGTGAATACATGAACTCCTCAAAATACGGTCATCACCGGGAGTGGCCCCGATTATTGTCACTTCGGGGTTGCTGGATCATAACCCATAGTAGGTGATGATTGACTTGCAAGATAGAATCATGAACTCACATATATTCATGAAAACATGATAGGTTCAGATCTGAAATCATTGCACTCGGGCCCTAGTGACAAGCATTAAGCATGGCAAAGTCATAGCAACATCAATCTTAAAATATAATGGATACTAGGGATCAAACCCTAACAAAACTAGCTCGATTACATGGTAAATCTCATCCAACCCATCACCGTCCAGCAAGCCTACGATGGGATTACTCACGCACGGCGGTGAGCATCATGAAATTGGTGATGGAGGATGGTTGATGATGACGATGGATTCCCCTCTCCGGAGCCGTGAACGGACTCCAGATCAGCCCTCCCGAGGAAGATTAGGGCTTGGCGGCGGCTCCGTATCGTAAAACATGATGAATCATTCTCTCTGGTTTTTTTCTCCCCGAAAGTGAATATATGGAGTTGGATTTGAGGTCGGTGGAGTTCCAGGGGGCCCACGAGGTAGGGGGCGTGCCCCAGGGGGTGGGCGCGCCCTGCACCCTCGTGGACAGGGTCTAGGCCCCCTGATGTTGATTCTTTCACCAATATTTTTTATTAATTCCAAAACGTGTCTCTCTGGATTTTCAGGTCATTCCAAGAACTTTTATTTTTGCACAAAAAGAACACCATGGCAGTTCTGCTAAAAACAGCGTCAGTCCGGATTAGTTCCATTCAAATCAGCGTCAGTCCTGCTGGACCCAGTTGACTAGTCAACTCTGCTGACTAGGCACTCCTAGTCAGTGACAGGTGGGACCCTCTAGGCCCCTTTGACTTCATTGACGAGTCAATTGGTCAACAGTTGACTGGCTGACTTAGCCCCTGGCCCCACATGTCAGTCTTAGTAGCACATGTGTGGGTACACTTAGTGTACCTGTAGTAATTCTACTTTTATTTTTGATTTAAATTAAATTCAGAAAATGTATAAACTTTGAAAATTAATATAAATTAATCCGTAACTCGAATGAAAATACTTTGTACATGAAAGTTGCAGAACGACGAGACGAATCCAAATACGCAGTCCGTTCGTCCGCCACACATCCCTAGCATAGCAAACATTCAACCATCCCCCTTCTGTTTGTCTGTCCGAAAATGCCAAACACCTGGGATACTTTCCCATGTTTCCCCCCTTCGTCGGTATCACCTATCCCTGCGTTAGATCACCCCTAGCACTATGTATTGCCATGTTATACTTTTTGATGCTTTAATTGCTCTATTATTTATTGTGTTCCCCTCCGTTACTTCTTTCCGGTAGACCTCAAGACAGTTGCCGATACCCTGATCGACTACATCGACGACGACCCCTTCTTCTTGCCAGAGCAACCAGGCAAGCCCCCCCCCTTGATCACCAGATATCGCCTATTCTTCTCTCTACTGCTTGCATTAGAGTAGTGTACCATGTTACTGTCGGTCAATCCTATTCTGTTGCATAGCCTGTCATTGTTGCCACAGTTATTGATACCTTACCCGCAATCCTAAATGCTTAGTATAGGATGCTAGTTTATCATCAGTGGCCCTAGATTCTTGTCAGTCTGCCTTGCTATACTATCGGGTCGTGATCACTCGGGAGGTTATCACGGGTATATACTATACATATATACATACTATACAGATGGTGACTAAAGTCGGGTCGGCTCGCAGAGTACCCGCAAGTGTTTCCGCTATGGGGGCTGGAAGGACAGGTGGCTCCATCCCGGTAGAGGTGGGCCTGGGTTCCCGACGGCCCCCGACTGTTACTTTGTGGCGAAGCCATAGGGCAGGTTGAGACCACCTAGGCGAGAGGTGGGCCTGGCCCTGGTCGGCGTCCGTGGTTACTTAAAAATAACACGCTTAATGGGATCTTGGTATTTGATCTGAGTCTGGCCACTGGCATATATGCACTAACCAACTACGCGGGAACAGTTATGGGCACTCGACGTCATGGTTTCAGCCGAAGCCTTCTTGACATCAGCGACTAAGCGGCGCGCACCGGGTTGGACCGCGTAACGCAACTTCCTTTGTAATGGATATTGATGGGTCTGCTCACCGGTCGCGTACGCAACGTGCAAGTGTGTAATGGGCAATGGGCCCAGACCACTGCGCGCATAGGATTTAGACCGGCATGCTGGCCTCTCTGTTGTGCCTAGGTGGGGCTGCGACGTGTTGATCTTCCGAGGCCGGGCATGACCCAGGAAAGTGTGTCCGGCCAAAGGGGATCGAGTGTGTTGGGTTATGTGGTGCATCCTGATAACCCACAAGTATAGGGGATCGCAACAGTTTTTGATAAGTAAGAGTGTCGAACCCAACGAGGAGCTAAAGGTAGAATAAATATTCCCTCAAGTTCTGTCGACCACCGATACAACTCTACGCACGCTTGACGTTTGCTTTACCTAGAACAAGTATGAAACTAGAAGTACTTTGTAGGTGTTTTCGGGTAAGCTTGCAAGAAAGTAAAGAACACGTAAACAAAAATTAGGGGCTGTTTAGATAAAGACACAACTAAATTAGTAAAAGTAAAGAGCTTGTTGTCACGAGAGAGTTATTTGTCCCTAGGCAATCGATAACTAGACCGGTAATCATTATTGCAATTTTATTTGAGGGAGAGGCATAAGCTAACATACTTTCTCTACTTGGATCATATGCACTTATGATTGGAACTCTAGCAAGCATCCGCAACTACTAAAGATTCATTAAGGTAAAACCAAACCATAGCATTAAAGCATCAAGTCCCCTTTATCCCATAAGCAACAATCCCTCTTACTCGGGTTTGTGTTTCAGTCACTCACCAACCCACTATAAGCGAATCATGAACGTATTGCCACACCCTATAGCGGGAATCCCTCACGCTTGCGCGACACAGAGGGCACTATAGGACAGCACCAATAATAAAACATACAACTCAAACCAATCACGATCATCAAATAGCCATTAGGACAAAACAGATCTACTCAAACATCATAGGATAGCCATACATCATTGGGAAATAATATATAGCATTGAGCACCATGTTTAAGTAGAGATTACAGCGGGTAAGAGAGAGGTTATACCGCTGCATAGAGATGGGGGAAGGTGATGGAGATGTTGGTGAAGATGACGGCGGTGTTGGTGAAGATCGCGGTGATGATGATGGCCTCCGGCGGCGTTCCGGCGCCACCGGAAGCAAGGGGGAGAGAGCCCCCTTCTTCTTCTTGTTCCTTGGCCTTATCCCTAGATGGGAGAAGGGTTTCCCCTCTGGTCCTTGGCTCCCATGGCTTGGGAGGGGCGAGAGCCCCTCCGAGATTGGATCTATCTCTCTGTTTCTGCGTTCTCTGGTTCTACCCCTTCACCGTTTCCTTTATATCTGGAGATCCGTAATTCCGATTGGGGTGAATCTTTCGCCCAGATCTTTCTCATAAAATTATCTTTCTTGCGCCAGAAGAAGAGCATCAACCGCCTTATAGGTGGACCACGAGGGCCAGGTGCGCGCCTGGGGGGTAGGGCGCGCCCCCCTACCTCGTGACCACCTAGGACACCGTTTCGCGTTGATTTTACTTCCCAAAAATCATAAATATTCCAAAAAAATCTCCGTCCGTTTTTATCCTGTTTGGACTCCGTTTGATATTGGGTTTCTACGAAACAAAAAACATGCAATGCAGGAGAACTGCACTGGGCAATCGGATCAATATGTTAGTCCCAAAAATAATATAAAAAGTGGCCAAAAAGTATATGAAAGTGAATAATATTGGCATGGAACAATCAAAAATTATAGATACGACGGAGTCTATCAGCATCCCCAAGCTTAATTCCTGCTCATCCTCGAGTAGGTAAATGATAAAAAAAGAATAATTTTTGATGTGGAATGCTACCTAGCATAATCTTGATCATATGTATAATCATGGCATGAATATTAAGACACGAGTGATTCAAAGCAATAGTCTATAATTTGACATAAAACAATAATACTTCGAGTGTACCAATAAAGCAATCATGTCTTTTCAAAACAACAAGGCAAAAGCAAGCTTATCCCTACAAAATCATACAGTTTGGCCATGCTTCATTTTCGTCACACAAAATGCCCCCATCGTGCACAACCCCGATGACAAGCCGAGCAATTCATTCATACTTTTTAACGCGCTTCAGCTTTTTCAACCCTCACGCAATACATGAGCGCAAGCCATGGATATAGCACTATAGGTGGAATAGAATATAATGATGGAGGTTATGTGGAGAATACAAAAAAAGGAGAAAGTCTCACATTGACGCGGCTAATCAACGGGCTATGGAGATGCCCATCAATTGATGTCAATGCGAGGAGTAGGGATTGCCATGCAACGGATGCACTAAGAGCTATAAGTGTATGAAAGCTCAACAAAAGAAACTAAGTGGGTGTGCATCCAACTTGCTTGCTCATGAAGACCTAGGGCATTTGAGAAAGCCCATCGTTGGAATATACAAGCCAAGTTCTATAATGAAAATTCTCACTAGTATATGAAAGTGACAACATAGGAGACAATCTATATGAAGAACATGGTGCTACTTTGAAGCACAAGTGTGGTAAAAGGATAGTAACATTGCCCCTTCTCTCTTTTTCTCTCATTTTTTGTTTTTGTTTTTTTTTCTTTTTTTTCCTTTTTTCCCTTTTTTGGGCCTTCTCTTTTTTGGCCTTTCTCTCCTTTTTTTTGTATTTTTTTCGTCCGAAGTCTCATCCCGACTTGTGGGGGAATCATAGTCTCCATCATCCTTTCCTCACTGGGGCAATGCTCTAATAATGATGATCATCACACTTTTATTTACTTACAACTCGATACTGGAACAAAGATATGACTCTATATGAATGCTTCCGGCGGTGTACCAGGATGTGCAATGATCTAGCGCAGCAATGACATCAAACATCATGCTAGCTATCTTACGATCATGCAAAGCAATATGACAATGAATTCTCAAGTCATGAATATGATGGTGATGGAAGTTGCATGGCATTATATCTCGGAATGGCTATGGAAATGCCATGATAGGTAGGTATGGTGGATGTTTTGAGGAAGATATAATGAGGCTTATGTGTGATAGAGCGTATCGTATCACGGGGTTTGGATGCACCGGCGAAGTTTGCACCAACTCTCGAGGTGAGAAAGGGCAATCCACGGTACTGAAGAGGCTAGCAATGATGGAAGGGTGAGAGTGCATATAATCCATGGACTCACATTAGTCATAAAAAACTCATATACTTATTGCAAGAATTTATTAACCCTCGAAGCAAAGTACTACTACGCATGCCTCTAGGGGGATAGATTGGTAGGAAAAGATCATCGCAACATAATAAATTGATCCCATAATAGTTTCCCTTTTTGTGTCGAGCGATAATCCCTAAAGTATTCACGTCGATCCAATGTGTCTCCCATTATAAAGTTGAATGGGGTTTTCTCAGGATTATCAAAGTAGTACATAATATTTTTCTCATGATGAGAATCGAGGGTTTTAGGAGTTACCCCATCCTCATGAGTAGCAAGTACACCTAATTTTTTCTGTATTTTGCGTTCCATATCCATAACTAAAGATAGAGAACAAATAAGAACAGCAAATAAAAAATTACTTAGTGATAAAGCAAACAAGCACACACGAGAATATTCACCCCACGCTATGACTCCCTGGCAACGGCGCTAGAAAAAGGTCTTGATAACCCACAAGTATAGGGGATCACAACAGTTTTCGATAAGTAAGAGTGTCGAACCCAACGAGGAGCTAAAGGTAGAATAAATATTCCCTCAAGTTCTATCGACCACCGATACAACTCTACGCACACTTGACGTTTGCTTTACCTAGAACAAGTATGAAACTAGAAGTACTTTGTAGGTGTTTTCGGGTAAGCTTGCAAGAAAGTAAAGAACACGTAAATAAAAATTAGGGGCTGTTTAGATAAAGACACACCTAAATTAGTAAAAGTAAAGAGCTTGTTGTCACGAGAGAGTTATTTGTCCCTAGGCAATCGATAACTAGACCGGTAATCATTATTGCAATTTTATTTGAGGGAGCGGCATAAGCTAACATACTTTCTTTACTTGGATCATATGCACTTATGATTGGAACTCTAGCAAGCATCCGCAACTACTAAAGATTCATTAAGGTAAAACCCAACCATAGCATTAAGTATCAAGTCCCCTTTATCCCATACGCAACAATCCCTCTTACTCGGGTTTGTGTTTCAGTCACTCACCAACCCACTATAAGTGAATCATGAACGTATTGTAACACCCTACAGCGGGAATCCCTCACGCTTGCGCGACACGGAGGGCACCATAGGACAGCACAAATAATAAAACATACAACTCAAACCAATCACGATCATCAAATAGCCATTAGGACAAAACAGATCTACTCAAACATCATAGGATAGCCATACATCATTGGGAAATAGTATATAGCGTTGAGCACCATGCTTAAGTAGATATTACAGCGGGTAAGAGAGAGGTTACACCGCTGCATAGAGATGGGGGAAGGTGATGGAGATGTTGGTGAAGATGACGGCGGTGTTGGTGAAGATCGCGGTGATGATGATGGCCTCCGGCGGCGTTCCGGCGCCACCGGAAGCAAGGGGGAGAGCGCCCCCCTTCTTCTTCTTCTTCTTCCTTGGCCTTCTCCCTAGATTGGAGAAGGGTTTCCCCTCTGGTCCTTGGCTCCCATGGCTTGGGAGGAGCGAGAGCCCCTCCGAGATTGGATCTATCTCTCTGTTTCTGCGTTCTCTGGTTCTACACCTTCACCGTTTCCTTTATATCTGGAGATCCGTAACTCCGATTGGGGTTAATCTTTCGTCCAGATCTTTCTCATAAAATTATCTTTCTTGCGCCATAAGAAGAGCATCAACCGCCTTACGGGTGGACCACGAGGGCCAGGGGCGCACCTGGGGGGGTAGGGCGCGCCCCCCTACCTCGTGACCACCTCGGACACCGTTTCGCGTTGATTTTACTTCCCAAAAATCATAAATATTCCAAAAAAAATCTCCGTCCATTTTATCCCGTTTGGACTCTGTTTGATATTGGGTTTCTGTGAAACAAAAAAACATGCAACAGACAGGGCACTGGATCAATATGTTAGTCCCAAAAATAATATAAAAAGTTGCCAAAAAGTATATGAAAGTGAATAATATTGGCATGGAACAATCAAAAATTATAGATACGACGGAGACGTATCACACCCCTGCAGGGAAGTTGATCTATTCGAATAGCCGTGTCCCTCGGTAAAAGGACGACCCGGAGTTGTACCTTGACCTTATGACAACTAGAACTGGATACTTAATAAAACACACCCAGACAAGTTCCAGAGACAACCCGGTGATCGCTTTCCCACAGGGCGACGAGGGGAGGATCGCTACTTGGAGAACTTCACTCTACTCTCTTCTACATGCTGCAAGACGGAGGTTGTCAGAAGCATAGTCTTTGATAGGACTAGCTATCCCCCTCTTATTCTGGCATTCTGCAGTTCAGTCCACTGATATCGCCTCTTTACACATATACCCATGCATATGTAGTGTAGATCCTTGCTTGCGACTACATTGGATGAGTACTCACGGTTGCCTTGCTCCCTCTTTCCCCCTTTTTCCTCTTTTTCCCGGATGCCGCGACCAGACGTTGGAGTTCAGGAGCCAGAGGATCCCGAGGATGGTTCTACAAGGAGTTCGGCTTCGAGGAGTAGTTAGGAGGTCCCAGGCAGGAGGCCTCGCCTTTTCGATCGTTGCTACTTTTGTGCTAGCCTTCTTAAGGCAAACTTGTTTAACTTATGTCTATACTCATATATTGATGCTTCCGCTGACTCGTTTATGTTCGAGCACTTGTATTCGATCCCTCGAGGCCCCTGGCTTGTAATATGATGCATGTATGACTTTTTTTTACTTCTAGAGTTGTGTTGTGATATCTTCCCGTGAGTCCCTGATCTTGATCGTACACCTTTGCGTGCATGATTAGCGTACGGTCAAATAGGAGGCGTCACAAATAGTGCACGTGCATTGGACTAAGCGGGAATCTGCAAGCATTTAATATAAAGGATATGGGGTTTAGGGATATGCGTGCTTTTAATCAAGCACTGCTAGCAAAACAGGCTTGGCGGTTGTTGGACAGCCCTGATAGCCTATGTGCTCGTTTACTGCGTGCAAAATATTTCCCTAATGGGAATTTGTTGGATACAGTATTTCCTAGCAGTTCTTTGGCGGTATGGAAAGGTATTGTTCGTGGACTTGAATTGTTGAGGAAGGGCATTATCTGGTGGGTTGGTGATGGTACACTAATTAGAACCTGGCGGGACCCTTGGATTCCGCGGTCACGCCAAAAAGGAACTGTCGGTACAATTGGGTAGCAGACTTTCTGGATGAACATGGAGCATGGGATGTGCATAGATTAAGAGAACACTTCTGGGACATGGATGTTAATGAAATTCTGAAAATTAGGACTTCTTCAAGGAATAGACAAGATTTTCTTGCATGGTTCCCGGAGAAGTCCGGATGTTTCTCTGTCTGAAGTGCATATCGGCTAGCTACAGCTGAACATAATAGTCTGGTGGCGGGTGGAGCATCTAGGTCTATTCCTAGTGGTGGACAACCCATCTGGCAATCTATTTGGGGTTCAAAGGTAGCTTTGAAAATGCAAATACTGGCCTGGAAGGTCGCATCTGGTGCTCTAGCTACTAATGAGTGCAAGAAGTACAGGCACTTATCAAGACATGATACATGTCCCCTATGCGGAAAGGAAAAAGAAACTACATTTCATGCATTAATCACATGCAATCACGCACACATGCTTTGGGATCACATGCGTATGGTCTGGACACTCCCTGGTCAAAATTCTTTAATTGATACATGGAAGGATTGGTTAGTAAATGTTCTTGCAAACTGTCGTCAAGATGAGCGTGATCGTATGATTATATTAATTTGGAGGATTTGGTCGCTATGATCTGACTTGGCGCATGGCAAGAATGTGCCGTCTACTTCTGTTTCTGCTGATTATCTCCAGAGTTATATGTGTTCACTTGATCTGTCAAGGAGATATAGCACGGAGGAAATTTTGAAGGGGAAGATGCCGCTAATGGAGGACGGCTCAGCTACTCGTGTTTTAGTGGTTTCTAGCGCGCTTCCATGGTTACCACCATCGACAAATCGGGTTGCACTATCTGTTGATGGGACCTTTTCTTCGGTGGATGGCTCGGCGGTAGCTATCATGATCTTGAAGAGACATGATGGAAGTGTGATTTTTGCTGCGTATCGTTGCCTGTTCAGTTGCAACGACGCACTAGAGGCTGAGTTGCATGCACTGATGCAAGGTATGGCTCTGGCTGCTCAATACGGTGATGTTCCTATAATAGTGCAATCAGACTCGTCGGAGGCATTGGCGTCCCTGACTGGTGATAACCTGTCTTGGTCGGCATATGGACATTTGGTAGCCGAGATCAAGCATCTTATGGTACTTCATGAGTTTATTCCGCAGAAAATTAAACGTGAGCAAAATAGGGTAGCAGATCGGTTGACTTTGTATAGTCGTATTGAGAATGCGACTGTTATATGGCTAGATCATGGACCACCGTGTATAGAGGAACTTTTGCCTCTCGATTGTAACCCTATTCTTATGGAATAAAACTCTTTATCCTCGGAAAAAAAGAAAAACGAGGAACCCCAATCCGTAGCTGTATTTTCTCTCTCTTAGAGATAATGGTTGTATCTTGAAATATTTGATTTAAATGATTTTCATAGAATTGTTTCCACTTGAGTTGTTTGATTTGTTGGATTATATCTTGTGGATTTTTGCACTACACAGTTTCAGAGAAATTGTCTATGGACGATCTTTCCTGTATCGTGCAATCAAGCAAATTTTTACACCAAATAATTGTCTATGATTTCTATGGACATGACAATACAATCATATACCCTTTATGTTTTGATGTTTGATCCTGCAAATTAAAGAGAACCTTCAGAGAAACTCTAGCATGTCTCAAAGTCTCAAAAAAGAAAAAGAAAACTATAGCATGTCTCTAAACATGCCCCCAAATGGTTTTTAGGGTTCAGAAGAAAAAAATCCAACATGATCCCCTACTACAACCCTAAAATATGGAGGTCCGGAGAAAACAACGTTCCATGCCATAGCCCCTTCATTCACCTCTAGAATCCCGGCGTCTTTCATGCCTCCCTGCGCACCTCCATGGCGGCGTCCACGCCCCCCCCCCACCCCCGACCCTAGCTTGCCGACGTGAAGCTTTGCTCCACCCGCCTTGTCCTGAAGTGGCGCGACCTGCGTCGTATCCAGTGTCATCCGGCCTTCCAGCGTAACTCCGTGATGTTTCATGTGTGTCATCTGGCTTTCCCGTGTAACTCTGTGATGTTTCATGTTCGACAACAAGCTAGGGGTTGTGCGGTAGATAACAACATTGCAACGGATTGACGATGTGCTCAGGGAATAGAAGGGAAAGAAAAAAACACAATGGGCTAGTGACTTGTGGGTATCATGTGTCAACGCAAATAAATAGGGTCCATTGCTAAATTGGAAACACTATTTTATAGCATGTCTCTAAGCATGCCCCCAAATAGTTTTTCCCCTTGTTTTCAGTTTTTGCTGTTTTGCTTTATTTTTATTTTCAAATATTCTAAATGTATTACAAAAAACACTCTACATAAAAAATTTGAAAAATATTTTACAAACATTTGAAAAATGTTACGTGTGTATAGAGAAAATGGCTGTCACGTATACACAAATGTATAGAAAAAATACAATGTGTATGAAAAAATTGGTCGTTTATTTAAAAAAATATAATCAAGCATTTGAAAAAATGTTGAACAAGTATTTGAAAATTTTAAATGTGTATAGGGAAAATGTTGACCATGTATGAACAGAATGATGAAAAAAATTATCATGTATATAAAAATGTTAACAAGTGTTTAAAAAATGTTAACCAAGCATTTGGAAAATGTTAAATGTGTATAGAAAAAAATGTTAATTCATGTATTAAAAATGTTAAATTTGTATTTGAAAAAAATATATTAAATGTGTATAAAAATGTTGATCATGTATTAAAAATAAATTTAACTTGCATTTAAAAAAATTAAACGTGTACAAGAAATGTACCATCTATTAAAAAAATGTTAAACCCTGAATTGTTAATGTGGACTCGTAATATGAGAGATCTTTCCGTGTCACTTAATGCGAGATATAGTTCCTGCCTAAAAATATGGGCAAGACCCCGTCAAACTTTTTAGGGCTTCAAAGAACGAATATTGTCTTTGGAGGCCTAGCTCCATGGAGCTCGATTTTGAAAATTTTGAATTTCATCGAATTTCATATTTTTTACGTTTTAAAAAATTCTGAAAAAATACAGATATACATGAAGGTATAACACACATGTGTGTAAATTTTCAGGGCAAAATACTTAGAAATGAGGGCTGTGCAAAAGGAAAATCTGGGGCTTTTAACACATGGTATTATTTATCCTCACATGCCATGAATTTGTTTTTTTGTACATGTCGCATTTCAAGATTTTTCATTCTGAAATTTTACACAAATACACATAACATCCTTGTTTACTTGCACACTTTTTTCAGATATTTTTGAAACCAAAAAGTTTGAATTTAGGTTTTTCTTTAAAAAAAAAGGCCTCCATGAAGGCCCAGAGCAAAACGTCCATTCTCTTCAAAGAAATGCTATAATTGGAGGTGCTCTGAAGCTCGAGCTTGACTCTGTTTTTCTGGCTTGTTGATCAACGTCCAGTGATTTGTATGAATTCACCATTTGAGAAAAGAGAAAAAAAAAAGCTTTTCTGAGAAACTTCTAGCTGAACCGATTAGAGAGTGACTCCAAAGCTCTTCCCGGCGACGTGTTGGAAGACGGCGACGTCGGCTCGCAAGCCGCCGTGGGGGGGCATGGCTCACGGAGATGCGCCGCAGGACCTTCTTGGAGCTGCAGCGTTCTTTGCGAGCAGCTGGGGCTTTGCCGGAGATGCGCCATGGGGCCTTGATGGAGCTGCAGCGGTCTTTGCGAGACGCGGGGCCTTCTTTGAGGCTAGCAGTCTCATGAGACGCGGGATCTCACGGAGATGCGCCATGGAGGCCGAGGAAGAAGAAGCTGGGCCGATTTTTTTTTTCTTCAGATCCAACCGCCGCGGCTCGCATCGAGCGGCAAGGGCTGGACCGGCCGAAACCGGCGCCTAGAGGTGCCAAAAAAAAAAGCTTTTTCTGAGAAACTTCTAACTGAACCGAGTAGGGAGTGACAGGAACTAGCAAAGCACACACCAGCTGTGTGATTCCAAAGCTCTTCCCACTGTGTACGAACTCCACGGCCAATCCCGACGCCGATGCCCCGCCGCATCCGCCGCCGCTGATCTCCACTCTCCCTCCGCATCCTGCATCCATCCCTCCGCCTCCGCTGCTCCTCCCCAACCTGCACATATCCCGACTCCGGTCTCCGCCACCCGTACCGCTTTACCTCTCCGTTGTCCCGCCGCCGCCGCCGCTCCTTCACCACGCTGATGGCAAACCTCCGCCTCCTCCGCCGCAGCTCCTCCTCCACCTCCACCACCACGTCGCCACCCTCACGCGTCTGGTCCCCCCATTCGGCCTTTGCCGCAGCCACGGAGCGTCTTCGCGCCGGGAAGCTCAGCCAAGACGATGCACACCACCTGTTCGACGAATTGCTGCGGCAGGCCGCCCCGGTCCCCGGGCGCTCCCTGAACGGCTTCCTCGCCGCCCTCGCGCGTGCTACGTCCTCTGCCGCCTGCATCAGAGATGGTCCCTCCCTCGCCGTCGCCCTCTTCAACCGCGTGTGCCGAGAACAAGCCGGCCCACGGGTGGCGCCTCTCACAGTCCACACCTACGGCATCCTCATGGACTGCTGCTGCCGCGCGTCTCGCCCGGACCTAGGGCTTGCCTTCTTTGGTCGCCTCCTCAGGACGGGCCTCAAGACAAATGAGATCGTCGCCAACACCTTCCTCAAGTGCCTCTGCTACGCCAATCGTACGGAAGAGGCTGTCAACGTGCTGCTTCATAGGATGCCCGAGCTTGGCTGTGTGCCTGATGCCTTCTCATACTCCATTGTTCTGAAGAGCTTATGTGACAACAACATGAGTCAGCGGGGGCTTGACCTGCTCCAGATGATGGCTAAAGAAGGAGGTGGCTGCTCTCCCAACGTGGTGGCATATAGCACGGTCATCCATGGCTTCTTTAAGGAGGGCGAAACAGGCAAGGCATGCAATCTCTTCCATGAAATGATGCAGCAAGGTGTTGTGCCCAATGAGTGGACGTATAGCTCGATTATTGATGCATTGTGCAAGGCCAGAGCAATGGACAAGGCAGAGCTAGTCCTTCAGCAGATGGTTGCTAAAGGTGCTCAACCCAATACAGTGACATATACTTGCATGATCAATGGATATGCCACATCTGGGCGGTGGAAAGAGGCTGCTAAAATGTTCAGAGAAATGAAAAGCCGAGGTCTTACACCAGATATTGTTACTTGCAACTCCTTCCTGTCCTCCCTTTGCAAGCATGGAAGAAGCAAAGAAGCTAGAGAAATATTTGATTCCATGACTGCCAAAGGCCACAGAGCTAATGTTGTGTCATACTCTATTTTGCTTCATGGGTACGCCGCTGAAGGATGCTTTGCTGATATGATTGATCTCTTTAATTCAATGGAAAGAAACGGTATTGTAGCCAACTGCCATGTTTTCAACATATTAATTGATGCATATGCTAAACGTGGAATGATGGATGAAGCTATGCTCATATTTACTGAAATGCGGGAAAAAGGAGTGAGTCCCAATGTAGTCACCTATACCACTGTAATAGTCGCACTTTCCAGAATGGGTAGGCTGGCCGATGCTATGGGAAAGTTCAGTCAGATGATTGCCATGGGAGTTCAACCGGACACAATTGTTTATCACTCCCTGATTCAGGGTTTTTGTTTAAATGGTGATTTGGTTAAAGCGAAGGAGCTGGTTTCTGAAATGATGAACAAAGGTATTCCTCGTCCTAACATTGTGTTCTTCAGTTCAGTAATAAACAGTCTTTGCAAAGAAGGAAGGGTTATGGATGCACACGATGTCTTTGACATGGTTATAGGCATAGGTGAGAGGCCTAATGTCATTACATTTAATTCACTGACCGATGGATATTGCTTAGCCCGCAAGCTGGATAAAGCATTCGGAATGCTTAATGTCATGGAATCAGTTGGTGTTGAGCCTAATATTGTTACTTACAATAGTTAATGGCTATTGTAGAAATGGAAGAATCAATGATGGTTTGACTCTGTTTAGAGAAATATTGTGTAAGGGAGTTAAACCTGACACTGTTACATACAACATCATACTGGATGGGTTGTTCCGTTCTGGGAGAACTGTTGCTGCAAGGACAATATTCCATGAGATGATCGAAAGTGGAATAACAGCAGACATCTCCACATACAATTTCGTTCTTAGAGGACTTTGTAGAAATAACTGCACAGATGAAGCGATCGTCCTGTTCCAGAAATTAGGTGCAACGAGTGTCAAGTTCAATATTGCGATAATTAATACCATGATCGATGCAATGTACAAGGTTCGGAGAAGAGGAGAAGCCAATGATTTATTTGCTGCAATATCAGCCAGTGGATTGGTGCCCAATGAATCTACTTATGCAGTAATGATAATAAACCTTCTAAAAGATGGAGCAGTGGAAGAAGCAGACAATATGTTTTCATCAATGGAGAAAACTGGTATAGTCCCTAGCTCCGCCTGTTAAATCGCCTCATCAAAATGTTGTTGGAAATAGGTGAGATTGCCAAGGCGGAAATTACTTGTCTAAAGTTGATGGGAAGAGCATCTCACTTGAAGCGTCAACAACTTCATTGATGTTGTCTTTCTTTTCAAAGAAAGGCAAATATCGTGAGGACATGAAATTACTGCCTGCAAAGTATCAAGTTTTTGATGGATTTGGTTGACTAGTTGATACCTTCCATATAAGGCTAACTCCTCGGAAAGCACAGTTGAGCTTTTGCTTGCATATGAGCTTTAGTCAGAAAGCACAATTGAGTTTTTGCTTGCATAAAGCCTCCTGCCGGTGTATGAAATTCAAAGTGCCTGCTGGTAGAAATTAGACCTTCACTATTTCATCAAGTTCTTTTTGTGGCGTCTCACGCTCAGATGGCGATTGGGGTAGGTGGTATACATATATAATCTTCCATAAGAAGCATTAAAAATACAATCTTTTCTAGTATGATTTGTACCAGCCACCTGATATTTTATAAGCTCTCTAAAGCAGTCACTTTCCTTCATATGAATTCATTTGTTAGCAATTTCATTGTCAGTGATCTGCTATCTCAAGGGTTGTTTTACTTCTAGTTTGAGAATTTTGTTTATTTTTCTGGGCAAAAAGGTCCTGGACTGTTTGAGGTTGCTCATGTTATGTCCAATTAGCGGATAAATATACGAGCTCATGCTGGACTCTCCTACACTCTATGCTGCTGTCAGTTGCACTGGTGGGAGCTCGTCGCATACAGGTGAGAAAATTATTTCCAAGTGTGATTTCTTTCTGCTTTACTTCATCGAAGATTCAACTATTTTTCCTCATGATGTACATAAAGGTATGGCCAGGAACTCACTGGAGTGAGCTTTCGCTTCAGTGTGGAGGACACTAACACTACCTCAGGTGACAGAAGGAATCAGAGCATTTGCTTGATGAAAACTTCTTGCTCTCTTACACTGTGGTGTGCATTCCTCTCCAGTTCTAGTGTCCTCTGTTCTCCGTACTGCCCCGCAACAGTAAAGTTTCCAAGAACCCAAGGTGCAACCTTTACCTTCTCTGTTCATTTCTTGGTCCTCAACTGCATCAATGCGCCACACTTACTTCTCTGCTTCAGGTACTCCCCTGGGTGGACACACTTACACAGCGAGGACAGCTTTGAGTTCCTCCACCATACACATCCTTCTTGCTCCTCTTCCTCTTGTTCAGATTTCAGCTTCTTTGTACCTAGCGTTGTTCGAAAATAGTTGAAGGCAAACCATTCTTATGTTTTGCTCAATCTTGGTTCTTGGTTGAATAGCATCACTTGGATGTCAACTGAGTTTGCAAGGAATTGGGTGGATTAAAAGGCTCTGAAACAGGCTTCATAGAAACTTTGGCTACTAGAAACCTGGGTTCAGTTGCATACCTAGCTTAGCATTCAGCCAAATTCATGTTTGTATGCAACAAGTGCAAGTTTGGATTTAACGACTTGGTAGCAGAAGTTTATATCTACTCGAACGCATCATTCATTTATCATTTAGTTCCGCCCATGGTTATGAAAGAAACATTTCTATGCTGTTGTCGCCGATATGTTCAGTGATGCCTATTGCACTAAGCAGCTAAAAGAACTTCAAGCGTCATCAGCGAATGCATGAAGGTTCATTTTTCACTGAGGTTCCTGTGGAGTGCGTGCCTTTTCACCTTTTCAGGAGAGTCCCAGGTCTGCTCCTCCCATAGCAGTCACGGCGTCTTCTGTCCGGCGAGGGTGGATAGGCTGGCGTGTTGGCTGAGCCGAGCCTCCTGTTGGCACCTGTTGTTACGCTCGGCATGTCATTGACGAGAGTGGGCTTGGCGCTGTGAGTATCGATGTTTGGAAGTGGGCTTAGCCCTTGTTGTATCGGTTTTTGTCCGTTTTTCCGTAATTAACTGGGCATCAATCTTCTTAATTATTGGAACGGGCAAAGCTTTTGCCCACATTTCAAAATATATATATTTGTCACTGAGAATTAAATGCCACATTGAGGACTGCAAGTGCTCATTTTCAAAGGTGTGATTTGCAATCTCACATGTCTGACTCTTTTTCATGGATTTGTTTCTGTCTGCAATAAATTGCAAAACTGCTCTGTTTTTCATTCTCAAAATTTTGAATTTCAGGAATCCAATTTGGATAAGCATATTAAGGCAGTTCAGGAGCGGATAGACCCTTGACATGTGGATTCTATGTTTTCATACAAGCATAGCATGTAAGGGACAATCATGAGAAATGGACCTAGTGATCACGTGCATGTTGAGGTAATCACTAATCACAGAAGAACCACTCCCATAGTTTACCTCAGTAGTCATGCCTTTGCTAAAAGGAACATCTATTTTAACTAGGATAGTCACAGCTTTTCAACAAACCTTTGCAGGTCAATTTCACAGATGCTGATGAGCAACCACGACCTCGTTCAGGCAGGCACAAGAGGATGTCCATTTCCGTCGAGACTTTGATGCGAAAGAGGGTAACCTGCTCCTATTTACGATGATGGAACCGAGTATCTGAGACGGCTTCTGTCAGGTTGATTCTGGAAGGAATTGGAACGATGCTACATTTTTTGGTTGATCAAACAGGGTTATGTACTTTGAGATATCCGCAATCTTGTTATGCATGTATGTACATTTCAAGAAAATAGATCGGCAAGAGCAGTATGTAACCGTGTCATAGTACTGTATAAGATACCAATTGTCTAGATAGTATGAGATGTGAATCAGTGAAGATTCTATTTCCGCTCAAGTAACGAGTAGCCCCCAATCCGTAGCTGTATTTTCTTTTTCCTTTTGAGATAATGGTTGTATCCTGAAATCTTTGATTTAAATGATTTGCATACAATTATTTCCACTTGGGTTGTTTGATTTGTTGGATTATATCTTGCGGATTTTTGCACTATACATTTCAAAAAAAATTGTCTATGGATGATTTACTTTTCTGTATTGTGCAATCAAGCAAGTTTTTACACAAATTAATTATCTATGATTTCTATGGACATGGCAATACAATCATATACCCTTTATGTTTTGATGTTTGATTCTGCAAATTAAAGAGACTCTTTAGAGCAACTCTAGCACATCTCTAAGTCTCAAAAAAGAAAAAGAAAACTATATCATATCTCTAAACATGCCCCCAAATGCTTTTTAGGGTTCAGAAGAAAAAAAAAATCCAACAGGATCCCCTACTACAACCCTAAAATATGGAGGTCCGTAAAAAACAACAGCCCATAGCATAGCCCCTTCATTCACCTCTAGCATCCTGCCGCCTTTTGCGCCTCCCTGCGCACCGCACCTTCATGGCGGCGTCCACGTCCGGCCTCCCGACCCTAGCTTCCCGACATGAAGCTTTGCTCCACCCCGCCTTGTCTTGAAGTGGCGTGACCTGCCTCGTATCCCAGTGTCATCCGGCCTTCCCGTGTAACTCTGTGATGTTTCATGTTCGACAACAATCTAGGGATGCGCAATAGGTGAGCAACAGTGCAACGGATTGGCGATGTGCTCAGGGAATAGAAGGGAAAGAAAAAACAGAAAAAAAACAATAAGCTAGTGACTTATGGGTATCGTATGTCGACGCAAAGGCCAAGAGAAATATGGCTATAAATATGGCCCATTGCTAAAGTTGGAAACACCGTCTTAGACTAAAAAATAGGGCGCCCCTATGTCTCACTTATAGTCAGACCTACAAACCCCTGATGTGAAGGGGAGCCCCAGATGGACCGGCCTAGGCGCACGCGAGGCCACAACCTTGTTTTTTTTTTCATTTTTTTGTTTTTTTAGTTTCTTTTACTTTTTTCTACATTAAAATATTATGTAGAGTGTGTGTGTGTGTGTGTATACATACACTCTACATAATGAAGATGTTTTACATGCATTTGAAAAATGGTAAGTGTGTACAGAGAAAATGTTTGTCATGTATACACAAAATGTACAGAAAAAAATACAATGCATATGAAAAAAATTGGTCATTTATTTTAAAATGTAATCAAGCATTTGAAAAAAAATGTTGAACAAGTATTTAAAAAAATTTAATCAAACATTTGAAAAAGTTAAATGTGTATAGAAACCATGTATGAACAGAATGATGTATATAAAAAGATAATCAAGCATTTCAATAATAAGTATCTGAAAAATTTAATCAAGAATTTGGAAAATGTTAAATATGTATAGAAAAAATGTTAAATCATGTATTAAAAACTTTTAAATTTGTATTTGAAAAATGTTAAATGTGTAAATAATTTTGACCATGTATTAAATAAATATTAAACTTGTATTTTAGAAATGTTAAAATGTATAGAAAAATGTTGACCATGTATTAAATCATTGTTGAACTAGTATTAAATAAAGGTTAAACATGCATTGAGATCCCATGCATTAAAAATTACTAGAAATTTTATTTAAAAAATCTTAAATGTGTATAAAAATATATTTACCATGTATTCAAGATGTTAATATGGTATTTTAAAATGTTAATTGAGAATTTTAAAAATGTTAAATGTGCATAAAAAATATTTACCATGTATTCAAGAAGGGCGTTGCTCTGCGCCGGTGCGCCGGCCGAGTCGCCCCGCCGGTCGTAGCATATCCGTTGGATTCGTCCCAGTTGTAACCGTTGGATCAGTATCCTTTTTGTTTTTTTAGGATCCTTTTTGTTGTTATTAGGGCATGTAAAGCTGAACGCACTAAACTCAAGCAAAACTGAACGTACTAAACACAAGCAACCCGTCATCTGCTAGCGTCAAACGCGTCGCCGTTGCCATGCGCTGCACCATTGCTTGTCGACTCGCTACACCTAGCTCCCATGAATGTCGCGTCCGTCGTCACAGCTCGCCGTGGCCGCCATGCATCGCCGTCGCACCTTGCTGCTGCCGCCTCGCGGCACCCTGCTATCCGCCCGCACAAAAGCTGCTGCCGTCGATTCGCGGCGCCCCAGTTCTCGTGAATGCCCATCCACCGTCACAGCTTGCCGTTGTCACCCTTATTACCGTGGCAACTTGTCTTCGTCACCTGATGACCTCACGCAAAAAGCTTGTTGGAACATGGCCTGTCGCTGGTTCCAACAAATCATCTTGTCGGTTGCAACCTGCCGTCTAGTCGGTCCCAACAAATCATCTCCCACATAGTATTTTGTCCTCTCGCCGGTCCAAGCAAAAATCACAGAACGGCCGCAGCTTAGGTAGTTGCTAGTCGGAGCTTTTCCTTCAACCACTTGTAGCAATGCAGCTTACAACACCGGCGGTCGTAGCCGTCACATCGCCTTCAGCGGTTGCAGCTTCTGCAAACGCTCGTCATAGCTTCTACAAAGCCACGACTGACGCTTTTCTTACCATGGCTTGCAGCTTACCTGTGCATCGGCCGCTCCGCTGTGACTCACCGTCGCCGGAGCACGTCCTTGTACCGGCTGGCTCGCTGGCCATGGTCGCTTCAGCCGATCCCCATGTACAAATACAACGACCTGCTTGAAGCATTCGTCGACTACCGTCGTCGTATCATCTCACACATGGTGTGTGTTATTGTGTCATCACAGCATCAACCGCCGCATGCAATACGCAGCTCCCCTACCCTATGGTTGCATCTCAAACGGATCACGGTTCCAACTTCATCTCCTTGTCGTCCTCCCCATGTTCGGCCTTCTCACAGATCCGTCCTCGTCGCTCGCCATTGTTGGTTTGTCGTCTCCTATTTGAAGCTTTTTCATTGGGATGCAAGATTCTCATTCTTGGTTGCGACTTTCGTGGTTGAGCGAACCACCGCCACCTTCCTCGTCTCCTGTTGAAGCTTTTCCAGATGGCAGATGCAGCTTTTAAGAATGCCGTTTGTAGCATTTGGTGTTGTCCGTTGCAACTTCTTCACGCGGTGGTCAGCCGCCCTGCTCTCTGGTTCCAGCAAAAAAAGACGTTGGTCGTAGCATTTGTGATGCTGGTTGCAGCTCCGTTGAACACCGGTTGCAACCCTCATTTTCTCTGCATCCAGCAAAAAAGAGTGATGGGCGTAGCAATTGGCGTTGTTGGTTGCAGCTTTGCCTCGCGTCGGTCGCAATTTCATCATAGCTGGTTGTAGCAAAACAGTGCGACGCGTCGCACCTTGCAGCTTTACCGACCATGGATGCAGCTCCGACCAATGACGTAGCTTCGCCGGCCACGACCGTGTTTTAGAGATTAAATAAGGAAATCGTCACATCAATGGATTGGTAGGAGGGAGAGGATAAGAGGTGGATTCATGGAGTTTCAGCGGGAGGAGCACTCCACTAGTGTGGAGTAGAAGACGAGGGACGGTGATTTTGTTCAGAGGAATAAAAAGAAAAGGATAAGCACGTGTGTGGTCAAAGAGAGAACACGTGGGCTTATACATGGGCTGAAATAAAAACGCGTCCAGGGCTAACTTGCCAACCCCACCTGTATCTAACAAGCAGCCAGCGACCGGCCGAAACACTAGCCGGTCGACCGGCTACAATCGTTTCCCATAAAAAAATCCCTCAAAAAAAAAGTGCATAAAAAAAGTTTTTTAGAAACTTCTAACGGAACCGATTTTAGAGTGACAGGAACTAGCAAAGCGCACACCAAGTCACCAACTGTATGACTCCAAGTCGTCGAAAAAAAAAAACTGTATGACTCCAAAGCTCTTCCCACTGCGTACGAACTCCCCGGTCGTTCCTGACGCCGATGCGCCGCCGCATCCGCCGCCGCTGATCTCCACCTCCCCCCTGCATCCACCACTCCGCCTCCGCTGCTCCTCCCCATCCTGAACTTATCCTGACTCCGGTCTCCGCCACCCGTACTGATTTACCTCTCCGTCGTCCCGCCTCCGCCTCCGCCACTCCTTCACCACGCCGATGTCCAACCTCCGCCTCCTCCGCCGCAGCTCCTCCACCATGTCCACCACCACATCGCCGCCCACGCGCTCCTGGTCCCCCCATGCCGCCTTTGCCGCAGCCACGGAGCGTGTCCGCGCCGGGAAGCTCAGCCAAGACGATGCACACCACCTGTTCGACGAATTGCTGCGGCAGGCCGCCCCGGTCCCCGGGCGCTCCCTGAACGGCTTCCTCGCCGCCCTCGCGCGTGCTACGTCCTCTGCCGCCTGCATCAGAGATGGTCCCTCCCTCGCCGTCGCCCTCTTCAACCGCGTGTGCCGAGAACAAGCCGGCCCACGGGTGGCGCCTCTCACAGTCCACACCTACGGCATCCTCATGGACTGCTGCTGCCGCGCGTCTCGCCCGGACCTAGGGCTTGCCTTCTTTGGTCGCCTCCTCAGGACGGGCCTCAAGACAAATGAGATCGTCGCCAACACCTTCCTCAAGTGCCTCTGCTACGCCAATCGTACGGAAGAGGCTGTCAACGTGCTGCTTCATAGGATGCCCGAGCTTGGCTGTGTGCCTGATGCCTTCTCATACTCCATTGTTCTGAAGAGCTTATGTGACAACAACATGAGTCAGCGGGGGCTTGACCTGCTCCAGATGATGGCTAAAGAAGGAGGTGGCTGCTCTCCCAACGTGGTGGCATATAGCACGGTCATCCATGGCTTCTTTAAGGAGGGCGAAACAGGCAAGGCATGCAATCTCTTCCATGAAATGATGCAGCAAGGTGTTGTGCCCAATGAGTGGACGATAGCTCGATTATTGATGCATTGTGCAAGGCCAGAGCAATGGACAAGGCAGAGCTAGTCCTTCAGCAGATGGTTGCTAAAGGTGCTCAACCCAATACAGTGACATATACTTGCATGATCAATGGATATGCCACATCTGGGCGGTGGAAAGAGGCTGCTAAAATGTTCAGAGAAATGAAAAGCCGAGGTCTTACACCAGATATTGTTACTTGCAACTCCTTCCTGTCCTCCCTTTGCAAGCATGGAAGAAGCAAAGAAGCTAGAGAAATATTTGATTCCATGACTGCCAAAGGCCACAGAGCTGATGTCGTCTCATACTCTATTTTGCTTCATGGGTATGCCAATGAAGGATGCTTTGCTGATATGATTGATCTCTTTACTTCAATGGAAAGAAATGGTATTGTAGCCAACTGCCATGTTTTCAACATATTAATTGATGCATATGCTAAACGTGGAATGATGGACGATGCAATGCTGATATTTACTGAAATGCGGGAAAAAGGTGCGAGTCCAAATGTTGTCACATATTCAACTGTAATAGCCGCACTTTCCAGAATGGGTAGGCTGACCGATGCTATGGGAAAGTTCAGTCAGATGATTGCCATGGGAGTTCAACCGGACACAGTTGTTTATCACTCCCTGATTCAGGGTTTTTGTTTAAATGGTGATTTGGTTAAAGCGAAGGAGCTGGTTTATGAAATGATGAACAAAGGTATTCCTCGTCCTAACATTGTGTTCTTCAGTTCAGTAATAAACAGTCTTTGCAAAGAAGGAAGGGTTATGGATGCACACGATGTCTTTGACATGGTTATAGGCATAGGTGAGAGGCCTAATGTCATTACATTTAATTCACTGATCGATGGATATTGCCTAGCCCGCAAGCTGGATAAAGCATTCGGAATGCTTAATGTCATGGAATCAGTTGGTGTTGAGCCTAATATTGTTAATTACAATACACTTGTTAATGGCTATTGTAGAAATGGAAGAATCGATGATGGTTTGACTCTGTTTAGAGAAATATTGTGTAAGGGAGTTAAACCTGACACTGTTACATACAGCATCATACTAGATGGGTTGTTCCGTTCTGGGAGAACTGTTGCTGCAAGGACAATATTCCATGAGATGATCGAAAGTGGAATAACAGCAGACATCTCCACATACAGTATCGTTCTTAGAGGACTTTGTAGAAATAACTGCACAGATGAAGCGATCGTCCTGTTCCAGAAATTAGGTGCAATGAGTGTCAAGTTCAATATTGCGATACTTAATACCATGATCGATGCAATGTACAAGGTTCGGAGAAGAGGAGAAGCCAATGATTTATTTGCTGCAATATCAGCCAGTGGATTGGTGCCCAATGAATCTACTTATGCAGTAATGATAATAAATCTTCTAAAAGATGGAGCAGTGGAAGAAGCAGACAATATGTTTTCATCAATGGAGAAAACTGGTATAGTCCCTAGCTCCCGTCTGTTAAATCGCCTCATCAGTATGTTGTTGGAAATAGGTGAGATTGCCAAGGCCGGAAATTACTTGTCTAAAGTTGATGGGAAGAGCATCTCACTTGAAGCGTCAACAACTTCATTGATGTTGTCTTTCTTTTCAAAGAAAGGCAAATATCGTGAGGACATGAAATTACTGCCTGCAAAGTATCAAGTTTTTGATGGATTTGGTTGACTAGTTGATACCTTCCATATAAGGCCAACTCCTCGGAAAGCACAGTTGAGCTTTTGATTGCATATGAGCTTTAGTCAGAAAGCACAATTGAGTTTTTGCTTGCATAAAGCCTCCTGCCGGTGTATGAAATTCAAAGTGCCTGCTGGTAGAAATTAGACCTTCACTATTTCATCAAGTTCTTTTTGTGGCGTCTCACGATCAGATGGCGATTGGGGTAGGTGGTATACATATATAATCTTCCACAAGAAGCATTAAAAATACAATCTTTTCTAGTATGATTTGTACCAGCCACCTGATATTTTATAAACTCTCTAAAGCAGTCACTTCCCTTCATATGAATTCATTTGTTAGCAATTTCATTGTCAGTGATCTGCTATCTCAAGGTTGTTTTACTTCTAGTTTGAGAATTTTGTTTATTTTTCTGGGCAAAAAGGTCCTGGACGAACTGATGTTTGAGGTTGCTCATGTTATGTCCAATTAGCGGATAAATATACGAGCTCATGCTGGACTCTCCTACACTCTATGCTGCTGTCAGTTGCACTGGTGGGAGCTCGTCGCATACAGGTGAGAAAATTATTTCCAAGTGTGATTTCTTTCTGCTTTACTTCATCGAAGATTCAACTATTTTTCCTCATGATGTACATAAAGGTATGGCCAGGAACTCACTGGTGTGAGCTTTCGCTTCAGTGTGGAGGACACTAACACTACCTCAGGTGACAGAAGGAATCAGAGCATTTGCTTGATGAAAACTTCTTGCTCTCTTACACTGCGGTGTGCATTCCTCTCCAGTTCTGGTGTCCTCTGTTCTCCGTACTGCCCCGCAACAGTAAAGTTTCCAAGAACCCAAGCTGCAACCTTTACCTTCTCTGTTCATTTCTTGGTCCTCAACTGCATCAATGCGCCACACTTACTTCTCTGCTTCAGGTACTCCCCCGGGTGGACACACTTACACAGCGAGGACAGCTTTGAGTTCCTCCACCATACACATCCTTCTTGCTCCTCTTCCTCTTGTTCAGATTTCAGCTTCTTTGTACCTAGCGTTGTTCGAAAATAGTTGAAGGCAAACCATTCTTATGTTTTGCTCAATCTTGGTTCTTGATTGAATAGCATCACTTGGATGTCAACCGAGTTTGCAAGGAATTGGGTGGATTAAAAGGCTCTGAAACAGGCTTCATTCTTGTATGTTACCGAAACTTTGGCTACATAGAAACCTGGATTCAGTTGCATACCTAGCTTAGCATTCAGCCAAATTCATGTTTGTATGCAACAAGTGCAAGTTTGGATTTAACGATTTGGTAGCAGAAGTTTATATCTACTCGAACGCATCATTCATTTATCATTTAGTTCCGCCCATGGTTATGAAAGAAACATTTCTATGCTGTTGTCACCGATATGTTCAGTGATGCCTATTGCACTAAGCAGCTAAAAGAACTTCAAGCGTCATCAGCGAATGCATGAAGGTTCATTTTTCACTGAGGTTCCTGTGGAGTGCATGCCTTTTCACCTTTTCAGGAGAGTCCCGGGTCTGCTCCTCCCATAGCAGTCACGGCGTCTTCTGTCCGGCGAGGGTGGATAGGCTGGCGTGTTGGCTGAGCGGGGCCTCCTGTTGGCACCTGTTGTTACGCTCGGCATGTCATTGACGAGAGTGGGCTTGGCGCAGTGAGTATCGATGTTTGGAAGTGGGCTTAGCCCTTGTTGTATCGATTTTTGTCCGGTTTTCCGTAACTAACTGGGATCAATCTTCTTAATTAATGGAACGGGTAAAGCTTTTGCCCACATTTCAAAAAATATATATTTGTCACTGAGAATTAAATGCCACATTGAGGACTGCAAGTGCTCATTTTCAAAGGCGTGATTTGCAATCTCACATGTCTGACTCTTTTTCATGGATTTGTTTCTGTTTGCAATAAATTGCAAAACTGCTCCGTTTTTCATTCTCAAAATTTTGAATTTCAGGAATCCAATTTGGACAAGCATATTAAGGCAGTTCAGGAGCGGATAGACCCTTCACATGTGGATTCTATGTTTTCATACAAGCATAGCATGTAAGGGGCAATCATGAGAAATGGACCTAGCGATCACGTGCATGTTGAGGTAATCACTAATCACAGAAGAATAACTCCCATAGTTTACCTCTGTAGTCATGCCTTTGCTAAAAGGAACATCTATTTTAACGAGGATAGTCACAGCTTTTCAACAAACCTTTGCAGGTCGATTTCGTGGATGCTGATGAGCAATTACGACCTCGTCCAGGCAGGCACAAGAGGGTGCCCATTTCCGTCGAGACTTTGATGCGAAAGAGGGTAACCTGCTCCTGTTTACGATGATGGAACCGAGTATCTGAGATGGCTTCTTTCAGGTTGATTCTGGAAGGAATTGGAACGATGCTACATTTTTTGGTTGATCAAGCAGGCTGCTGTACTTTGAGATATCCGCAATGTTATTATGCATGTATGTACATCTCAAGGAAATAGATAGGCAAGAGCAGCATGTAACCGTGTCACAGTATAAGATACAATTGTCTAGATAGTATGAGATGTGAATCAGCGAAGATGCTATTTCCGCTCAAGTAACGAGGAACCCCCGATTCATAGCTGTATTTTTTTTTCTTTTTGAGATAATGGTTGTATCTCGAAATCTTTAATTTAAATGATTTTCATTGAATTATTTCCACTTGGGTTGTTTGATTTGTTGGATTATATCTTGCGGATTTTTGCACTATACATTTTCAAAGAAATTGTATATGGATGATCTCTTTTTTTTCTCGTGCAATCAAGCAAATTTTTACACAAATTAACTATCTATGATTTCTATGGACATGACAATACAATCATATATACCCTTTATGTTTTGATGTTTGATTCTGCAAATTAAAGAGACCCTTTAGAGCAACTCTAGCATGTCTCAAAGTCTCAAAAAAGAAAAAGAAAACTATAGCATGTCTCTAAACATGCCCCCAAATGGTTTTTAGGGTTAAGAGGGGGAAAAAATCCAACAGGATCCCCGACTACAACCCTAAAATATGGAGGTCCATAAAAAACAACAGCCCATAGCATAGCCCCTTCATTCACCTCTAGCATCCCGGAGCCTTAAGTGCCTCCCTGCACACCTCCATGGCGGCATCCATGCCTAGCCTCCCAAACCTAGCTTCCCGACATGAAGCTTTGCTCCACCCGCCTTGTCTCAAGTGGCGCGCCTGCGTCAGATCCCAAAGGTCATCCGCCTTCCCGTAACTATGTGATGTTTCATGTTCGACAACAAGCTAGGGGTTGCAAAATAGGTGAGCAACAAAGGCAACGGATTGACGATGTGCTCAGAATAGAAGGAAAGAAAAAAAAAAAAGGAAACAATGAGCTAGTGACTTATGGGTATCATGTGTCGATCCAAAGGCAAAGAGAAATATGGCTATAAATAGGGTCCATTGATAAAGTTGAAAACAGTGTTTTAGACAAATAGAAACATGTATAGAAAAAAATGTTGATCATGTATTGAAAAAAATGTTAAACTTGTATTAAAAAATGGTAAGTATGCATAGAAAAAAATGTTGACCATGCAAAAATCTTAAATTTTGTATTTAAGAATGTTAAATATGTAAAAAAATGTTGACCATGTATTGAAAATGTTAATCAGGTATTTAAAAATTTTAATTAAGAATTTATAAAAATGTTAAATGTGTATTATAGTAATGTATTAGATATATTTCAAAATGTGTAAAGAAAGCTAGAGAAACCCGAGAGAAAACAAGGAAAATCGATGAAAATGAGAAAGAAACAAACAAAACCGAAGTAAAATAAAGAAAAAGGCGAAGAAAAGAAAAAAAAATCTATGAGAACCAGAAAAAGTAATAAATAAAACAGAAAAAAAGAGAAAGCAAAGATAAAATGGCACAAATGGAGAAAGAAACGAACAAAAACCGATGAAAGACAAAGGAAAAAACAATAGAGACTGGACCTTTTCAGACGAACCCGGCACTTATTAAATGGCTAGCTTCGCTACACATCGTCGAGAAGACCCGGGATCGAATCTTAGGATCACCTTTTTTCTTTTAAAGGTGCCCTTATAGGGCCGGTCTATTACTATGGATTCTTAATACGAGAGTTACTCCGGTCTCGCTTAATGCTTGCTATAGCTTCTGCCTTCAAAAAATATAGGGGCAACCCATCAAACTTTTCAGGGCTATAAAGAAATGCTATAATCGGAGGTGTTCTGAAGCTCGAGCTTGACTTGTTATACGGGCTTGTTGATCAATGTCCAGTGATTTGTATGAATTCACCATTTGAGAAAAGAGGGAAAAAAATCACCATTTGTATAATTGGAGGTGCTCTGAAAGCTCGAGCTTGACTTGTTTTTCCGGCTTGTTGATCAATGTCTTAGTTATTTTCAGAGCAACTTCAATGGGGCGATCCATTTCGTCCGCCGCCGTCCGTTCGGGTCAGCAAGGACACAAAAGTCGGCCCAACGCGCCGACTCAGATGGACGCGTGTCCGCTTTTCGTCCGCGGACGACCCAGTCCCGGTCCATTTTTAAGCCGGATTTTTGTCGGCGCGGACACAAGACGGACACGCGCGCTCACCCTCTTCCCTTCCCGGGCCCGCTGGTCGGTGACACATTGCCCTTTCCCCATCCAACAACGCACCCTTGCCCGCTTCCTTCGTCGTCGCCGCCGCCGGCCAGTTCAACATAGATAGTACCAATGATTAACTGTTAAAAGAAAAGATGAACTACTTGCTGGGGTGGCCCGATAGTATAAGGATTCATAGATAGTTCATAGCATAGACTGTTAAAATAAAAGATCAACTACTCGTCGTTTTCCGACTCTGACTCGGTAATGTCCTTCTCCGACGTCTGAATGTAGGCGTCAACATACCGCTCGTCCTCGGAGTCCCAGGACGACGCTTCTCCTAGCTTCATGTTCAATTGAGCGGCCTGCTTCCGCGCACACTTGGTCTCCCGATAGGCGGCTCGCTCCGTCCTCCTCGCCTCCCTCTCCGTCCTCCGTTGTTTGTAGAACTGGCGCTCGTTGATGATGTCTTGAGGGAAGCATTCGCACCACACCGCCATGGCTTCGTTGTCCATCTCGGCGATGGCAAAGTGACGCTGCCGCCTCCGATTGTCACGACGATACTCGTTGGTGAAAAGCCACGGGAGAGGCGCCAGATCCTTCGCCCGCTGGCTCGTCGACACATCGGAAAAATTCATCTCCCGATGAGGTCGCCGGAGGCGCCACGCCGCCGCGTCGTACGCGCGGGCCACCTCCTCTATGGTGTCGAAGGTGCCGAGACTGAGGCGTTTTTCGCCAAACCAGATTTCAGAGGAGAAGGCGTCGGAGCGGCGCTCGTGGACTCCGCGAAAATCCGAAGCGCCCAGGCGGCGCATCGACATGGTGGCGCAGAGGCGGCGAGGCGAGTGAGAGGCGGCGAAGCGAGTGGGCGGCGGACAGAGTGCGGAGGGAACGCCTTCTTAATAACATGCGCGCCAAAACAAACGCGTGCTAAGCCGATTTTTCCCCGTGCGCTGGAGCGCCAAAACCAGGGCGACGACATGGCCACTGGCATGATCTATGACCGTGGGCCTTTATCTAAAAATTACGCGCGGACATGAAATGGGTCGGCGCTGTCGGAGTAAATGACCACGGGTAGCCTAACCGGCTCCCTTTGGCTCTCAGAAAAAACAGTGGGCCGATCGAACCTCGAAACACCTAAGACACGGGGCCGCCTTCCTCCGGCCGGCTATCACCTAGGCCGGCTGGCGGAAGGCGGCCCGGCCATAAACAACCTTTGGAGGACGCCATGATCGCGCCGACTCCAAGGAGCCGGCCCGTGAAGGACCGACTCTAAGAAGGCGGCCCATGAAGGGCCGACTCCAAGAAGCAAGCGGCCGAAGGCCGCATCCCAAAGTCCACCCCCCCATAACGGTGATGGGACGGGGCGTGGCTACAGCGAACCCTGCCACCCCCGAATCCCAGAGCATGCTTGGCTACAGTACGCCGTACAGGGCGGCCATCCCCCGTCCGGTGAGGCACTGTTGCCATGCGGATCATAACGACATCCACGACGGGTCGCCAGTACGGCCTATAGGCGGCGGGCCCCTTTGGTCAGAGAGACATTTGAAGGCGGCCCAACCTCCCCCAGCCGGCCTGAGGCCGGGCCGGCTTCCTATAGCCGGCTGGCTCCCCGCGCAAGCACCATTAAGCGTGCAAGGCGCGTAAGGCTACGATGGGAGCCATAAGGCGGCGGCATCAGAGCCATGTTTACCTCGACAAAGCCCTCGTCATCAGAGGTGAGGCAACAACAACCAGCCCCCGACAAGACCCCCTAGCGATGGGGCCGGCCTGTCGACCAACGGGCCGGCAGCTGGCGGGACCCACCAGTCGGCGGGCCCCAGAAGCCGGCAGAGAAGACGACGGTCGTAGACACTGACGGCCTGGGCCCGCACCAGGCCGGATTACCATTGTACCCCGGGGGGTAGGCCTATATAAACCCCCCGGGACACCATGCAAAGGGTTGATCTCAGAGAGTCTTAGACACTACATAGGGAGAGAAGAGAGCTAGCCTTGCCCTTCTTCCTCCTCCCTCTGAACAGCTCAAGGAGCCTCTTGTAGCTACTTGTTGATCTAGTGATCATGCGGAGACCCCGCAGAGCAGGACTAGGGGTGTTATCTCCACGGAGAGCCCCGAACCTGGGTAAGATCCGCCGGCGTGCATGTCTTCGCGTTATCCCGTTTCCAGGCACCGGCGACGTCTTACTGGCTCCCACAATGATAAGCCACCCGTTGGCATATGTCGCACCTACCACCCGACATTTGGCGCCCACCGTGGGGCTAGGTGCACCGTCGTCCGGAGACCTGTTCTGGACGGGAACCCTTTTCCTCCCCAGCGAGCGTAGCTAGCCCGGCACGCCCGAGGGCGCTTGCCCCGACGAGCTGCAAAGCGTCGATGACGCCTGCGCCGCGAGCTGCCTCGCCGATCTTCTTGGCGAGACTCGCATCTCCGACGACCCCGCATCCGACGCGGGCACAGGCTGCCCCGAGAGCCGCCTCGTGAGCCTCCTCGACCAACTCCATGTCTCCGGCGAGCCTACCGCGGACTTGGAGTCGGTCGGCCCCACCGACCCGATGCTTGTCGACTCCGACACGGCATCGCTCGACGCCTTCCCCACCGACGTGATCGTCTTCGACGACCCTCTCCCTCGAGCCGACAGTGGCAGAAGCACCATCACCGAGGTGCTGGTCATCAGCCACGGAGTCGCCTCCAGGAGAACACCCACGATGCCCTGCAAACGACGCTGCAGGACTTGTCCGTCCCCATCCCGGCCGACGCCGACACCAAGGCGCTGGAGGCACGCCGCCTAGCACTCGTTGAGGTGGGCCAGAAGCTAGCCACCATGAGACGCCTCACGGAAGCTCACCAGCGTGAGGTCGACCGTGCTGCCTTCGGAATGCCACCTCCCAACGAACCGAGCCGGGCTGACATTGTCCAGAAACGCGGCGCGGCCATCGCCGACATGCTGGGGGCGGAACTCCCAGTCTACGCCACGCCTCTTGAGAACCTACATGCCGCCCAGTCGGTCGTAGACGAGCTGAACGGAGTAGGGGCCGACGAGCTCCCCTACATGACCAGGCGAATCCAGCAGCTGATCGACGCGGTCGCGGCGCGGCATGAAACCGGCGTCCGAGCTGGAAGTCCCCCCTCGCCAAGAACACGGCGCAACGTCGCGTACGCCGACTATGGATTGCGCCCGTGCAAGACAAGAGAAGGAGCCGGCTGCTAGCCGCAGCCGGACACGAATCACCATCGAGTGCGATGCAGAAGGCCGTCCCCGAGGTGTGGAGAGAAGGGGCGACCCGCCTCCTCCACCGCCTCACGGGGAAAGATATCCCACCCCGCCGCCTACCGAGCACCCGACTCTCAGCGGCCGACTTGGTCGCCGTGAAGGAGTCGGCAAGAATGACGCCCACCATCGGATCGACCGCCTTGCGCGATCCCTGGCCCTGGAAGAAGAAGATGATGTCGGCCCGCCTTGTTTCGGCCCCCGCATCCGCGACGAGCCCTTTCCCAAAGGGTTCTCGCTCCCAAGAGACACGCCCAAATACAACGGTTCCGTGAAGCCGAAGGACTGGTTGATCGACTACTCTACCACGGTTCACATAGCGAACGGCAACCGACGCGTCGCCGTGAAATATGTCCCCCTGATGCTCCAGGCACGGCACGTACCTGGCTCAACAGCCTCAAGCCTTACAGCATCAACAGCTGGCTCGACTTCACGGAAGCCTTCATCCGCAACTTCACCAGCAGCTACAAGCGGGCTCCAAAGCCCCGATAGCTCTCCTTGTGCATACAAGGACCCAACGAGTCGACTCGTGACTACCTTACGCGTTGGGCCGAGCTCCGAAACTCCTGCGAGGGGGTGCACGAGGTCCAAGCCATAGAGTACTTCACGGCTGGGTGCCGAGAGGGCACCCTCCTCAAGCACCGACTCCTCTGCGACGAGCCGACCACCCTCGACAAGCTGCTGATCATCGCGGACAAATACGCCACGGCCGACTCCTCCATGAAGACCGAGCTCCGAGTCGACGCCTCCGGAAAAGTGCTCGCGCCGTCTCCCAAGACGCCTGCTGGAGAGTCCTCTCGGCGCCCGTACCAGAACGACAACAAGCGCAAGGCTCCAATGCCGCCTTCCACAAGTCGGCAGGTGGCTACGGTCGAAGAGGAGCAACCTGATGAAGGAAATATGCCCTAGAGGCAATAATAAAGTTATTATTTATTTCCTCATATCATGATAAAATGTTTATTATTCATGCTAGAATTGTATTGACCGGAAACATAATACATGTGTGAATACATAGACAAACATAACGTCACTAGTATGCCTCTACTTGACTAGCTCATTAATCAAAGATGCTTATGTTTCCTAACCATAGGCATGTGTTGTCATTTGATTAACGGGATCACATCATTAGGAGAATGATGTGATTGACATGACCCATTCCGTTAGCCTAGCACTTGATTGTTTAGTATATTGCTATTGCTTTCTTCATGACTTATACATGTTCCTGTAACTATGAGATTATGCAACTCCCGTTTACCGGAGGAACACTTTGGGTACTACCAAACGTCACAACGTAACTGGGTGATTATAAAGGAGTACTACAGGTGTCTCCGAAGGTACATGTTGAGTTGGCATACTTCGAGATTAGGTTTTGTGACTCCGATTGTCGGAGAGGTATCTCTGGGCCCTCTTGGTAATGCACATCACTATAAGCCTTGCAAGCAATGTGACCAATGAGTTGGTTATGGGATGATGCATTACGTAACGAGTAAAGAGACTTGCCGATAACAAGATTGAACTAGGTATTGGATACCGACGATCAAATCTCGGGCAAGTAACATACCGATGACAAAGGGAACAACGTATGTTGTTATGCGGTTTGACCGATAAAGATCTTCGTAGAATATGTAGGAACCAATATGGGCATCCAGTTTCCGCTATTGGTTATTGATCGAGAATAGTTCTAGGTCATGTCTACATAGTTCTCGAACCCGTAGGGTCTGCACGCTTAACATTACGATGACAGTTTTATTATGAGTTTATAAGTTTTGATGTATCGAAGTTTGTTCGGAGTCCTGGATGTGATCACTGACATGACGAGGAGTCTCGAAATGGTCGAGACATAAATATTGATATATTGGACGACTATATTCAGACACCGGAAGTGTTCCGGACGTTTTCGGAGAAAACCGGAGTGCCGGAGGGTTACCGGAACCCCCCGGGAGAGATAATGGGCCACATGGGCCTTGGTGGAAAGAGAGGGGGCCAGGGTGGGCGCGCGCCTCTCCTCCTGGTCCGATGGACTAGGAGGCGGCGCCCCCTCTTTCCTTCCCCTCTCCCCTTCCTTCCCTCCTAGTAGGAGTAGGAAAGGGGAGTCCTACTCTACTAGGAGGAGGACTCCTCCTCTGGCCAGCGCCCTCTAGGGCCGGCGGCCTCCCCCTTGCTCCTTTATATCACGGCAGGGGCACCCCATAGACACACAAGTTGATCTACGGATCGTTCCTTAGCCGTGTGCGGTGCCCCCTTCCACCATATTACACCTCGGTCATATCGTCGCGGAGTTTAGGCGAAGCCTTCGCCGGTAGAACATCATCATCGTCACCACGCCGTCGTGCTGACGGAACTCATCCCCGAAGCTTTGCTGCATCGGATTCCGGGGATCGTCATCGAGCTGAACGTGTGCTGAACTCGGAGGTGTCGTACGTTCGGTACTTGGATCGATCGAATCGTGGAGACGTACGACTACATCAACCGCGTTGTCATAACGCTTCCGCTTACGGTCTACGAGGGTACGTGGACAACACTCTCCCCTCTCGTTGCTATGCCATCACCATGATCTTGCGTGTGCGTAGGAAATTTTTGAAATTACTACGTTCCCCAACAGTGGCATCCGAGCCTAGGTTTTATGCATTGATGTTATATGCACGAGTAGAACACAAGTGAGTTGTGGGCGATACAAGTCATCTTGCTTACCAAAGATGTCATACTTTGGTTTGGCGGTATTGTGAGATGAAGCGGCCGGACCGACATTATCGTGCGCTTCGCGAGACTGGTTTCAACGCTACGAGCACTCGTGCTTAAAGGTGGCTGGCGGGTGTCTGCTCTCTCACTTTAGCTGAATCGAGTGTGGCTCGCCGGTCCTTGCGAAGGTTAAAACAACACTAACTTGACGAACTATCGTTGTGTTTTTGATGCGTGGTAAAACGGTTCTTGCTAAGCCCGTAGCAGCCACGTAAAATTTGCAACAACAAAGTAGAGGACATCTAACTTGTTTTTGCAGGGCATGTTGTGATGTGATATGGTCAAGACGTGATGCTATATTTTATTGTATGAGATGATGATGTTTTGTAACCGGTTATCGGCAATCGGCAGGAGCCATATGGTTGTCGCTTTATTGTATGAAATGCAACGCATACAGTAATTGCTTTACTTTATCACTAAGCGGTAGCGATAGTCGTAGAAGCAATAGTTGGCGTAACGACAACGATGCTACGATGGAGATCAAGGTGTCGCGCGCGGTGGCGATGGTGATCACGACGGTGCTTGAAGATGGAGATCACAAGCACAAGATGATGATGGCCATATCATATCACTTATATTGATTGCATGTGATGTTTATTCTTTATGCATCTTATCTTGCTTTGATTGACGGTAGCATTTTAAGATAATCTCTCACTAATAATCAAGAAGTGTTCTCCTCGGTATGCACCGTTATGAAAGTTCTTCGTCTTTGAGACACCACGTGATGATCGGGTGTGATAGGCTCTACGTTCAAATACAACGGGTGCAAAACAGTTGCACACGCGGAATACTCAGGTTATACTTGACGAGCCTAGCATATACAGATATGGCCTCGGAACACGGAGACCGAAAGGTCGAGCGTGAATCATATAGTAGATATGATCAACATAGTGATGTTCACCATTGAAACTACTCCATCTCACGTGATGATCGGACATGGTTTAGTTGATTTGGATCACGTGATCACTTAGATGACTAGAGAGATGTCTGTCTAAGTGGGAGTTCTTAAGTAATATGATTAATTGAACTTAAATTTATCATGAACTTAGTACCTGATAGTATTTTGCTTGTCTATGTTTGTTGTAGATAGATGGCTCGTGCTATTGTTCCGTTGAATTTTAATGCGTTCCTTGAGAAAGCAAAGTTGAAAGATGATGGTAGCAATTAGACGGATCGGGTCCGTAACTCGAGGATTATCCTCATTGCTGCACGGAAGAATTACGTCCCCGAAGCACCACCGGGTGCCAGGCCTGCTGCTGATGCAACCGACAACGTTAAGAACGTCTAGCGAGCAAAGTGATGACTACTCGATAGTTCGATGTGCGTGCTTTATGGCTTAGAACCGGTCTTCAACGACGCTTTTGAGCGTCATTGAGCATATGAGATGTTCCAGAGTTGAAGTTAATATTTCAAGCAAATGCCCGATTGAGAGATATGAGGTCTCCAATAAGTTCTATAGCTGGAAGATGGAGGAGAATAGTTCGTCGGTGAACACATACTCAAAATGTCCGGGTATAATAATCACTTGATTCAACTGGAGTTAATCTTCCGATTATAGTGTCATTGATGAAATTCTCCAATCACGCCACCAAGCTACAAGAGCTTCGTGATGAACTATAATATGCAAGGGATGGACAAGACTATTCCCGAGCTCTTCGCAATGCTAAAAGCATGGAGGTAGAAATCAAGAAGGAGCATCAAGTGTTGATGGTTAACAAGACCACCAGTTTCAAGAAAAAGGGCAAAGGGAAGAAGAAGGGGAACTTCAAGAAGAACAACAAACAAGTTGCTGCTCAAGAGAAGAAACCCAAGTCTGGACCAAAGCCTAAAACTGAGTGCTTCTACTGCAAGCAGACTGGACACTGGAAGCGGAACTGCCCCAAGTATTTGGCGGATAAGAAGGATGGCAAAGTGAACAAAGGTATATGTGATGTACATGTTATTGATGTGTACCTTACTAATGCTTGCAGTAGTACCTGGGTATTTGATACTGGTTCTGTTGCTAATATTTGCAACTCGAAACAGGAACTACGGATTAAGAGAAGATTGGCTAAGGACGAGGTGACGATGCGCGTGGGAAATGGTTCCAAAGTCGATGTGATCGCGGTCGGCACGCTACCTCTACATCTACCATCGGGATTAGTTTTAGACCTAAATAATTGTTATTTGGTGCCAGCGTTGAGCATGAACATTATATATGGATCTTGTTTGATGCGAGACGGTTATTCATTTAAATCAGAGAATAATGGTTGTTCTATTTATATGAGTAATATCTTTTATGGTCATGCACCCTTGAAGAGTGGTCTATTTTTATTGAATCTCGATAGTAGTGATACACATATTCATAGTGTTGAAACCAAAAGATGCAGAGTTGATAATGATAGTGCAACTTATTTGTGGCACTGCCGTTTAGGTCATATCGGTGTAAAGCGCATGAAGAAACTCCATACTGATGGGCTTTTGGAATCACTTGATTATGAATCACTTGGTACTTGCGAACCGTGCCTCATGGGCAAGATGACTAAAACGCCGTTCTCCGGAACTATGGAGCGAGCAACTGATTTATTGGAAATCATACATATTGATGTTTGTGGACCAATGAATGTTGAGGATCGCGGCGGGTATCGTTATTTTCTCACCTTCACAGATGATTTGAGCAGATATGGGTATATCTACTTAATGAAACACAAGTCTGAAACATTTGAAAAGTTCAAAGAATTTCAGAGTGAAGTGGAAAATCATCGTAACAAGAAAATTAAATTTCTACGATCTCATTGTGGAGGAGAATATTTGAGTTACGAGTTTGGTCTACACTTGAAACAATGCGGAATAGTTTCGCAACTCACGCCACCCGGAACACCACAACGAAATGGTGTGTCCGAACGTCGTAATCATACTTTACTAGATATGGTGTGATCTATGATGTCTCTTACTGATTTACCGCTATCGTTTTGGGGTTATGCTTTAGAGACGGCCGCATTCACGTTAAATAGGGCACCATCAAAATCTGTTGAGACGACGCCTTATGAACTGTGGTTTGGCAAGAAACCAAAGTTGTCGTTTCTTAAAGTTTGGGGCTGCGATGCTTATGTGAAGAAACTTCAACCAGATAAGCTCGAACCCAAATCGGAGAAATGTGTCTTCATAGGATACCCAAAAGAGACTATTGGGTACACCTTCTATCACAGATCTGAGGGCAAGATTTTCGTTGCTAAAATCGGATCCTTTCTAGAGAAGGAGTTTCTCTCGAAAGAAGTGAGTGGGAGGAAAGTAGAACTTGATGAGGTAATTGTACCTGCTCCCTTATTGGAAAGTAGTTCATCACAAGAACCGGTTCCTGTGACAACTACACCAATTAGTGAGGAAGCTAATGATATTAATCATGAAACTTCAGATCAAGTTTCTCTTGAACCGTGAGGTCTACTAGAGTAAGATCCGCACTGTGAGTGCGGTAATCCGATTCTGGAAGTCATGTTACTTGACCATGATGAACCTACGAACTATGAGGAAGCGATGATGAGCCCAGATTCCACAAAATGGCTAGAGACCATGAAATCTGAGATGGGATCCATGTATGAGAACAAAGTATGGACTTTGGTTGACTTGCCCGATGATCGGCAAGGCATTGAGAATAAATGGATCTTTAAGAAGAAGACTGACGTTGATGGTAATGTAACTGTCTATAAAGCTCGACTTGTTGCGAAAGGTTTTCGACAAGTTCAAGGGGTTGACTATGATGAGACTTTCTCACCCGTAGCGATGCTTAAGTCTGTCTGAATCATGTTAGCTATTGCTGCATTTCATGATTATGAAATCTGGCAAATGGATGTCAAAACTGCATTCCTGAATGGATTTCTGGAAGAAGAGTTGTATATGATGCAACCAGAAGGTTTTGTTGATCCAAAAGGAGCTAATAAAGTGTGCAAGCTCCAGCGATCCATTTATGGACTGGTGCAAGCATCTCGGAGTTGGAATAAATGATTTGATAGTGTGATCAAAGCATATGGTTTTATCTGAGACTTTTGAGAAGCTGTATTTACAAGAAAGTGAGTGGGAGCTCTGTTGCATTTCTGATATTATATGTAGATGACATATTACTAATTGGAAATGATATAGAATTTCTGGATAGCATAAAGGGATACTTGAATAAAAGTTTTTCAATGAAAGACCTCGGTGAAGCTGCTTACATATTGGGCATCAAGATTTATAGAGATAGATCGAGACGCTTAATAGGACTTTCACAAAGCACATACCTTGATAAAATTTTGAAAAAGTTCAAAATGGATCAGGCAAAGAAAGGGTTCTTGCCCGTGCTTCAAGGTGTGAAGTTGAGTCAAACTCAATGGCCGACCACAGCAAAAGATAGAGAGAAAATGAAAGACGTTCCCTATGCTTCAACCATAGGCTCTATCATGTATGCAATGTTGTGTACCAGACCTGATGTATGCTTAGCAATAAGCTTGGCTGGAAGGTACCAAAGTAATCCAGGAGTCGATCACTGGACAGCGGTCAAGAACATCCTGAAATACCTGAAAAGGACTAAGGATATGTTTCTCGTATATGGAGGTGACAAAGAGCTAGTCGTAAATGGTTACGTTGATGCAAGCTTTGACACTGATCCGGACGATTCTAAATCGCAAACCGGATACGTATTTTTATTAAATGGTGGAGCTGTAAGTTGGTGCAGTTCTAAACAAAGCGTCGTGGCGGGATCTACATGTGAAGCGGAGTACATAGCTGCTTCGGAAGCAGCAAATGAAGGAGTCTGGATGAAGGAGTTCATTTCCGATCTAGGTGTCATACCTAGTGCATCGGGACCAATGAAGATCTTCTGTGACAATACTGGTGCAATTGCCTTGGCAAAGGAATCCAGATTTCACAAGAGGACCAAGCACATCAAGAGACGCTTCAATTCCATCCGGGACCAAGTCCAAGTGGGAGACATAGAAATTTGCAAGATACATACGGATCTGAATGTTGCAGACCCATGGACTAAGCCTCTCTCACGAGCAAAACTTGATCAGCACCAAGACTCCATGGGTGTTAGAATCATTACTATGTAATCTAGAATATTGACTCTAGTGCAAGTGGGAGACTGAAGGAAATATGCCCTAGAGGCAATAATAAAGTTATTATTTATTTCCTCATATCATGATAAATGTTTATTATTCATGCTAGAATTGTATTGACCGGAAACATAATACATGTGTGAATACATAGACAAACATAACGTCACTAGTATGCCTCAACTTGACTAGCTCATTAATCAAAGATGCTTATGTTTCCTAACCATAGGCATGTGTTGTCATTTGATTAACGGGATCACATCATTAGGAGAATGATGTGATTGACATGACCCATTCCGTTAGCCTAGCACTTGATCGTTTAGTATATTGCTATTGCTTTCTTCATGACTTATACATGTTCCTGTAACTATGAGATTATGCAACTCCCGTTTACCGGAGGAACACTTTGGGTGCTACAAAACGTCACAACATAACTGGGTGATTATAAAGGAGTACTACAGGTATCTCCGAAGGTACATGTTGAGTTGGCGTACTTTGAGATTAGGTTTTGTCACTCCGATTGTCGGAGAGGTATCTCTGGGCCCTCTCGGTAATGCACATCACTATAAGCCTTGCAAGCAATGTGACCAATGAGTTGGTTACGGGATGATGCATTACGTAACGAGTAAAGAGAATTGCCGGTAACGAGATTGAACTAGGTATTGGATACCGACGATCGAATCTCGGGCAAGTAACATACCGATGACAAAGGGAACAACGTATGTTGTTATGCGGTTTGACCGATAAAGATCTTCGTAGAATATGTAGGAACCAATATGGGCATCCAGGTTCCGCTATTGGTTATTGACCGAGAATAGTTCTAGGTCATGTCTACATAGTTCTCGAACCCGAGGGTCCGCACGCTTAACGTTACGATGACAGTTTTATTATGAGTTTATAAGTTTTGATGTACGAAGTTTGTTGAGTCCGGATGTGATCACGGACATGACGAGGAGTCTCGAAATGGTCGATACATAAAGATTGATATATTGGACGACTATATTCGGACACCGGAAGTGTTCCGGACGTTTTCGGAGAAAACCGGAGTGCCGGAGGGTTACCGGAACCCCCGGGAGAGATAATGGGCCACATGGGCCTTGGTGGAAAGAGAGAGGGGCGGCCAGGGTGGGCCACGCGCCTCCTCTCCCTCTGTTCCGAGTTGGACTAGGAGGGGGGCAGCACCCCCTTCTTTCCTTCCCCCTCTCCCCTTCCTTCCCCCTCCTAGTAGGAGTAGGAAAGGGGGAGTCCTACTCCTACTAGGAGGAGGACTCCTCCTCCTGGCGCGCCCTCTAGGGCCGGCCGGCCTCCCCCCTTGCTCCTTTATATACGGGGGCAGGGGGCACCCCATAGACACACAAGTTGATCTACGGATCGTTCCTTAGCCGTGTGTGGTGTCCCCTTCCACCATATTCCACCTCGGTCATATCGTCACGAAGTTTATGCGAAGCCCTGCGCCGGTAGAACATCATCATCATCACCCCGCCGTCGTGCTGACGGAACTCATCCCTGAAGCTTTGCTGGATCGGAGTCCGGGGATCATGATCGAGCTGAACGTGTGCTGAACTCGGAGGTGCCGTACGTTCGGTACTTTGATCGGTCGGATCGTGAAGACGTACGACTACACCAACCGCGTTGTCATAACGCTTCCGCTTACGGTCTACGAGGGTACATGGACAACACTCTCCCCTCTCGTTGCTATGCCATCACCATGATCTTGCGTGTGCGTAGGAATTTTTTTTGAAATTACTACGTTCCCCAACACCTGAGGGACGGCCGGCTCCTAAAAAACAGAAGGGCGGCAGGCCGGCTTCGCAGCTGGCTTTCTCCTACGAGCAAACCCTCGATGCCCCCTGCAAGTTCCACAGCGGCGCGAAGCCGTCCAACCATACAACCAGGAAGTGCCATTGGCGCACCCGAATTTCCAAGGGCGAGGGCCTGCTGCTGCCTCTGCCTGCGGGCCAGCCGCCTCCTGTGCCCCAGCAGCCGGCTGCTCGGCCAGCAGTCGGAGCCGTCCACGACGAATTCCCTGACGAGCATGCCGCCTACGTCGTCTTTACGAGCCAACCAGAAGATCGGCGAAGTCGGCACCGACAACACCAAGAAGTCAACGCGGTCGCCACCAGTAACCCTGAATTTATGCATTGGTCAGAGAAGCCCATCGGTTGGAGCCGGGACGACCATCCAGAGGTGATGCCGTCTCCTTGATCCTACACCCTTGTTTTGGATGCCACCCTGGCGACGAAGACGCGTTGTCGGTGTCAAAACCGGCGGATCTCGGGTAGGGGGTCCCGAACTGTGCGTCTAGGCGGATGGTAACAGGAGACAAGGGACACGATGTTTTACCCAGGTTCGGGCCCTCTTGATGGAGGTAAAACCCTACGTCCTGCTTGATTAATATTGATGATATGGGTAGTACAAGAGTGGATCTACCACGAGATCAAGGAGGCTAAACCCTAAAGCTAGCCTATGGTATGATTGTTGTAATGTAGGTTATGTCCTACGGACTAAATCCCTCCGATTTATATATACATCGGAGAAGGCTAGGGTTACACAGAGTCGGTTACAATGGTAGGAGATCTACATATCCGTATCGCCAAGCTTGCCTTCCACGCCAAGGAAAGTCCCATCCGGACACGGGACGGTGTCTTCAATCTTGTATCTTCGTAGTCTTGGAGTCCGGCGGACGATGATAGTCCGGCTGTCCGGACACCCCCTAGTCCAGGACTCCCTCAGTAGCCCCCGAACCAGGCTTCAATGACGATAAGTCTAGCGCGTATATAGTCTTCGGCGTTGCAAGGCGGGTTCTCCCTTAAAGTTCCATGTACCTGCCGAACAGTGTCCAGCTTCCTCATAAATGTTGTGCTTCTTGGCTTCCACGCCCAATAATGGCCTTCTTCCACGCGTCGCACGAATGCGACCAAGGTGTCTTTTATGTTTCACCCCCTAATCGTGCAAGTCATCCGCCTACAAAAGAGGCAAAAATCCAGATCCAAACCACACCATCTTCCTTCCGCGAATACTCATCGGAGCGCCTTTGACCCAAAAATCCATTCCATCATGGACCGTCGACGCGGCTCCTCTTCTCGCGCTCCCAGCCCACCGCCAGGAGATTGGAGGAGGTGCTCTGTTCCACACAACGAGCTAGTGAAGCTCCAAGCGGGGGGATATCTCCCTCCGGCCTTCATGGTCCCGATTCGAGCCGGGCTGGCCACCTACCAAGGTGGGAAGCAAGCGGAGGCTACCCCAAGTCCCAACAAAGGGGAGCGGGTATGCTTCGTCCCCTATCTGATAAGGGGACTTGGATTTCCAATACATCCGTTTCTCCGCGGGCTCCTGGAGTTCTACGGACTCCAGCTCCATCACCTTACACCCGCCTCATCCGTGATATCGCGACTACGTAGCTCTTCTGAGCTATTCACGGGCATCGAGTCCCATTTTGCACTGTGGAAGAGGTTGTTCTGCCTTGTACCCCGTTCTCACGAGGGATCTATATATCAAGTGGGTGGCGCCGAAGTATGGCGCATTGCCGGGACCGGATATCCATCCGTACCCCTAAGAAGGCGCCAAGACCGGCCTTCGAGTGGTTTACATAGAAGACGCCCGCTGCGGACCCGATCCTGGATCGGCCTCCCGGAGTTCAGTGCCGCTCCTCTGAAGAAACGCCTTAGCTGGCGCCCGCGGAGCCCCCAATTGGAGCAAGACAAGAGCGTCCATTACCTGATGGGCCAAATAAGATTACTGGCCCATTCTGAGTTGACCATGATTGGAGTCATGGCAACATGCATCATGCGGGGGGGGGGGGGGTACAGCCACTGCAATACAGAGGCCACCCCATGTGGGATTTCAATGGGGAAGACGATGCCACCCGTCATGGCCACGAAGGGCCGGATTCGACCGAGGATCTGGTGCAGATCCTGTCCAGCCTATACAAGGGGGAGAAGGAGGACTTCCTTCGAACAAACCCCTTGAATGGGTTTTCCATGAACAACCCTAGAGGCTGGGTAAGCGAACACTTTTATGGGCTCAACCCATGCTTTCGAAGTTTAAGCTTCTTACATTATGTCTTTGGCGCAGGAACTACGCCGGATTGTGGAGGACATGGTAAGTCCAGCTCCGCAACCCGAGGACCCAGAAAGATCCCAGGATCCAGCCTTCGAAGAGGATCCGGATATCAAGGTGGAGCTGATCGACAGGGTGTTCCACCAACTCAGCATGGATAACGCTTTAGTCGCCATTACGGCGGACTACCCCGGACTATATCCGGCTTTCCAGGCGACTGTAACCGAGGTCCGGACACCATTATCTCTTCCTTGCCCATTTCTGACCTTCGCGAACGATGGTGTTTTACAGGAAGCGCCTTCAAGGCGGGAAGCCGAGCCCGCGGCGGCTGACCAACAAAGGCCAGTCCGGACCAGCAGGCGGAAAAGGAGCGCGGCACGGACTGAAGTGTCACCGCAAAGGTATAGCTCGTATCTAAATTTTCAGAGCAACGTTCCTAGGAAGCGTCTGAGTGCTCATGATCTTTGTAGGAGAAAAAGCGCCAGCCGGAACTGCGGGCGTAGAGGTTGCCGATCCGACCTATACCAGCCAGCTCCAAATACGGCCCGGAGGGGGAGGCAAGCGCAAAGCGCGGGCGGATACTCCTCCAACGGAGGATGCCGACAGACTGTCCGCCACCAAGTCTAAGGTGGAGAGCGCCATGAACCACAGCGCCGCCGGACAGTATTTCGTGAAGCGTGCTTCTCCCCTGAGGTGTTGAACGCCTTTAACGCGGGGGACGCGCACCTCCGTGCTGCTCAAGACAATTTTACCAGAGCCACGGAGCAGTATGTAAAAGACATACGGGTAATGGAATTTAATGGTTATATATGCCAAGAGTCTCCCCGAGACTTAAAGTAGTTATGTTAACTGATTTAAGGATCATTTGAAACGCAGCTCTTACCGAGAAGAATGCCCACTGTCTCGGAGCTGCAAGAATGCAAGGCCCAACTTGAGGCCGCAAGATTGCTGCCGCAGGAGGAAACGCAGAGACTCCTCCCGGTAACACATTTTATTGATAAATATAAGCGTTGTGCGGCGTGCGCGCAAGTCTAATAATGACATTGCAGGTGCCGCGGACAAGATCCGGACAGCAAGAATTATCGCGCCACCAAGGTCAAGCGAGAGAGGTGCTGAATAGGGTGCAGCAAGAGAGGAACAAGCTCCAGGATGTCAACGCCAAGCTCAGAGAAGAGCTGAAAGGCGCTCGGGTCGGGCTGTTCGACTCTGTTAAGGAGAATCAGCGGCTTCGTCGCGGCATCTATAGTAAGTGCTTGAGCAGACTCTTTTGAAAAGAAGAGTTCGGCGAGGAAGTAAATTGACATAATATGTCTTGTGGGTATACTCACAGGTCGCCCTGCGGAGGAGATGCCCATATCAACGGGTGATCAACTTCCCGAGTTGTTGCAAGCGCTCGAACGAGTTCGGCAGCAATGAGCGGCGCTGTCTGTGCTTTATGGCCAGCCCTCTCCCTACCCGAGGGCCTTGGGGAGCTTATGGAGAAGCTTCAGTGAGTGCGCAGCGCCTGCTTTGTGGAAGATTTCGGCTTGCCGCCAAGGTGCCAGGGAGGCTTGGGCCATGGTGAAGACGCATTACAAGAAGGCGGATCCCAATCACATGGCCGAGGTCGGACCTGTGGGGCCTGATGGGAAGGAGATCCCTGTGAGTTTAGTATACGGCCAAGTAGAGTTGGCCGCTAAATTTTCCCAACGGGACTGTAAATTATACAGCCTGTTAGACGGGATTGAGGAGGAATACAGTCGGTAGATTTGACAATGTATTTTAAAATGACATGTGAAATGCCTTCTAGCCGGATTGTAGATCGTTTGTCTTTGCCGACCTTTTCGCTTCAACCTCGGGACCCTAGAGTCCGGAGTGTGTCCGAATACCTTCTTGGTTAAGAAACAACCGGGGTATGCATGGAGACCAGGCGTAGGGGTCATTAGTGCTTTATCAGACAAGTGCCCAACTAGTTATGTTATATTACATGGTTAGTAAGAAACATCTTCGGGAGAATAGTTCCGCGTAGGGTTCCTTTCCTGGGAGGCATACCCTAAAGTGCATGCCGGATCAAAAAAGCGTAAAAACATCCGGGGCAGATAAATAAGTAGGTAAAAATCATCTTTCAAGTCACCAATCGAATATTCCCTTAAGAACGCTTAGCTTTTGGCTTCACCCACCGAGGTACACATCCGGTGACCCGGCAAGAATAATCGCAGAGGTGCTCCTTTACCTCCTAGCCGAACAATCGGGAACGTAGGGGTAAGCACAGGAGCCAGGCAACCCAACTTGGCCAAAACTTAAGTCATATCGATGCATATAATGGTGAGTAAAAGGTACATGTGGAAGCTTGACACATGTGCTGGGCATGAAGCCCTTATAATTGAGCTTTTGGAAAAGAAGCCCCCAGGTATAATGAGTGCAGATAGAACATCAAGTGTGTGCGAACAATGCGCAATTAGGCCCTTAAGGGCTTTGTATGAAAAAAGGTTAAGAGAAGAAAGAGAAACAAAGTGCAGTTGTAGTGTAAAATATTTGGACTGGGGAAGGGGACGAACTCTTAGTCCGGCGCTAGGCGTACAATCTCCGGAGGCGGGCTGCGTTCCATGGGGTCGGCTCGAGTCGGTTGTCCGATGCATTTCGCAGATGGTACACCCCGCCGGTCAGGACTTGGTCAATGATGAAGGGGCCCTCCCACTTGGGCTTGAGCTTGTCCTTTTTCTTGTCCGGCAGGCGTAGAACTAATTCGCCAACGTTGTAGGTCTTGGCCCGTACTTCTCTGCTTTGATATCTTCGAGCCTGCTGCCGATAAAATGTGGAACGAGCCTTGGCGACATCGCGTTCCTCCTCCAATGCGTCCAAGCTGTCCTGCCGTTCCAGCTCGGCTTCTCGTTCTTCGTACATGCGCACTCGAGGTGAGTCATGAATGATGTCGCAGGGCAGAACTGCCTCTGCGCCGTATACCATAAAGAATGGTGTAAATCCGGTAGTACGATTGGGCGTTGTCTGCAGCCCCCAGAATACGGAGTCGAGCTCCTCTACGCAGTGCGTGTCGGATTTTGTAAGTGACCGCACTAGTCTGGGTTTAATGCCGCTCATTATCAGACCATTTGCTCGTTCCACTTGACCGTTGGTTTGAGGGTGATAGACTGAAGCGTAGTCGAGCTTAATGCCCATATTTTTGCACCATGACTTAACCTCGTCGGCAGTGAAGTTCGTGCCATTGTCGGTGATGATGCTGTGGGGGACACCGTAACGATGTACGACCCCGGATATAAAGTCTACCACTGGTCCGGACTCTACCGTTTTGACCGGTTTGGCCTCTATCCATTTGGTGAATTTATCCACCATGACCAATAGGTACCTTTGCTTGTGGGTTCCCCCTTTAAGGGGTCCAACCATATCAAGCCCCTGCACCGCGAACGCCGGTAATGGGTATAGTTTTGAGGCGGTGGGTGGCATATGGCTCGATTAGCAAAGAGCCGACAACCGCGATCTCTCGACTAAGTCCCGGCATCTGCCGGGCCGTCGGCCAATAAAATCTGTCTGAATGCCTTTCCTACAAGGGCCCGGCTGCTGCGTGGTGTCCGCCTAGTCCGCATGAATTTCAGCCGGAGGTTGCGCCCTTCCTCTTCGGAGATACACCTTTGAAGGACTCGGTTGTACTTTTCTTATAAAGTTCTCCTCATGGACCTTGTAGGCTTTCGATCGCCGGACTATGCAGCGGGCCTTATTTTGGTCTTCGGGAAGTTCCTGTCTAAGCAAATAGGCTAGGAATGGTTCTGTCCACGGGGCGATTACTGCCATTATGTCGTGGGCTGAAGGTGTTATGTCATCGGCTGAATCACCGGTTGGCGCGGTTGTTTCCGGTTTGTCATTTCCGGACTCCCCTTCCCATAGTACGGACGGCTTGAAGAGCCGTTCCAGGAAGATATTTGGAGGGACAGCGTCACGTTTTGCGCCGATGCGTGCTAGTACGTCGGCTGCTTGGTTATTTTCTCGGGCTACGTGATGGAATTCAAGTCCTTCAAACCGAGCCGACATTTTTCGGACAGCATTGCGATATGCTGCCATTTTCGGATCCTTGGCGTCAAAGTCTCCGTTTATTTGGGATATTGCAAGGTTTGAATCCCCGCACACCTCTAGGCGTTGAATGCCCATGGAGATTGCCATCCGGAGACCATGTAGAAGGGCCTCGTATTCGGCTACGTTGTTGGAGTCCGTGTACATTATTTGTAGTATGTATTGGACTGTATCCCCGGTTGGGGACGTCAAGACAACGCCAGCCCCCAGTCCGGCCAACATTTTGGAGCCGTCGAAGTGCATAGTCCAATTGGAGTATGCGCCGTACTCTTTAGGGAGTTCGGCTTCTGCCCATTCAGCGACGAAGTCAGCCAAAACTTGTGACTTTATAGCTCGCCGTGGCTTGTAGGTTATATCGAATGGTAGGAGCTCAATGGCCCATTTTGCAATCCTGTCCGTTGCATCGCGGTTGTTTATAATGTCATTGAGTGGTACTTCGAAGGCCACTGTTATCGAACACTCTTGAAAGTAGTGTCGGAGCTTCTGGGATGCCATGAACACCGTGTACGCTATCTTTTGATAGTGCGGGTAACGGGACTTGCAGGGGGTTAACACAGTGGATTTGTAGTACACTGGTTTTTGAAGAGGGAATTTATGCCCTTCTGTCTCTCGTTCAACGACGAGTACCGCACTTACAACTTGATGTGTTGCTGCGATGTATAACAACATAGGTTCGCCTAGGTTTGGCGCCGCTAGGACCGGATTTGTTGCCCATATGGCCTTTATTTCTTCGAGTCCGGTAGCCATACATGTTTGAATCATGCGCTGATATGTTGCGCCGGTGTTTTTATGTCCGAAGGGCATCGTGTTGAAGCAGAATGGTCCGTATGGAGTGATGAATGCCGTTGCGGCTTGGTCTGCTTCCGCCATCTTGATTTGATGGTAGCCAGAGTATGCGTCGAGGAAGCACAACGAATCGTGCCCTGCGGTAGCATCGATAATTTGGTCGATGCGGGGGAGGGGGAAGGGATCCTTTGGACAAGCCTTATTGAGGTCTTTCGACACATAGGCGCCAGGATTTGTCCTTCTTTGGTACCATTACCAGATTTGCTAGCCAATCCGGATGTTGATATCTCTGATGAATCCGGCTTCCAATAGTTTGGCTAGCTCCTCTCCCATTGCCTGTCTCTTGGGTTCGGAAAATTGTCGAAGAGCCTGTTTGACCGGCTTGAATCCTTTTAGGATGTTTAGGCTGTGTTCTGCCAATCTGCGTGGGATTCCGGGCATATCCGAAGGATGACAGGCAAAAAGGTCCCAATTTTCCCGGCGAATTCTGCAGATCGCGTCTACCTCGGGGTTCAATTGTGCCCCAATGGAGGCCGTCTTTGTTGGGTCCGTTGGATGGACCTGGAATTTTACTATTTCATCTGCTGGTTTGAAGGATGTGGACTTGGATCTTTTATCGAGTATCACATCATCCCTATTCACCGTAGAGCGTAGCGCGGTGAGTTCTTCTGCCGCTAAGGCCTCGGATAGTGCCTCCAGGGCTAGTGCGGCTGTCTTGTTTTCGGCGCGGAGTGCTATGTCCGGATCACTAGCGAGAGTGATTATTCCACCGGGCCCAGGCATCTTGAGCTTCATGTACCCGTAATGGGGTACGGCTTGAAAAATTGTGAATGCCTCTTGTCCTAAGATAGCGTGATATCCGCTATTGAACGGGGCCACTTGGAACGTGACTTCTTCGGATCTGTAGTTGTCCGGTGAGCCGAACACCACATCGAGTGTGATTTTTCCGGTGCAGCGTGCTTCCCGGCTAGGGATTATTCCTCTGAAGGTTGTGCTGCTTCGCTCAATACGGCTCTAGTCTATTTCCATTTTTTGAAGAGTTTCCTCGTAGATGAGGTTTAGTCCGCTGCCGCCATCCATGAGGACCTTTGTAAGTTGAAAGCCGTCCACTATGGGACTAAGCACCAGTGCGGCTGGTGCTCGGGCTGTTCGGAATTTAGGTTCGTCGCTTTCGTTGAAGGTGATGGCTGTGTCGCTCCATGGATTTGCTGTTGCTACTTGGTGGACTTCGGCGAGGCCGCAGATTGTTCATTTTCGCATATTATTTGATGCGAAGGTCTCGAAGACTGTTGATACCGTACCGGTATTGTTGGAGTGGTTTTCCGGGGCTAGAAGCTCCTCGCCACTTTTGGCCACCTGCCGTAATATCCAACATGCTCGAAGGCTATGTGTTGGGACGGCTCCCTCTGTACTATGAAGCTTACAGGGTCCATTGAGCCATCCCTCCAAAGACGGTTTCGCGCCCTTTATGGGGTTTTTTGCTTTTTGGTTTTTGTATCCGGGGCTGAGTATGATGCACCCTTTTGTTGCGGACTAGGGTTGTATTAAATGGGATTGTCCCAAAACTGATTTTCGGTTTTCCGAAACTCTCCATCGCACAAGATTTTCGCATTATGGACGCCAGATCGGTGAAGCGTGTGATTTTACGACGGCCGATGGCGTTCAATATTCCTTGTCCGTGCAATTATTGCAAAAGATTGAGATTGCGTTTTCCTCTCGGCAGTCCTTTATCCCGTCCATAACCGTGGAGGAATCGGCCCAAGAGTGATGTACTATTTCAGCGGGCTCTTGCCGTATTAGAGATAGATCCCAATTGTCTGGGCGGGTGGGTGGAATGAAATCCGGATTCCTACCCATCTTGGGGCTTAAAGGCCGTGAAGTTTCCAATTTTGGAAGCTTGGATTGCTGGACGTTGTCCAACGAGTCCGATCTGATGCCTGACTTTAAGTTCAGCGCTCAATCGAAGTACGTTCCTCCGCGGAAATCCGGCATGGAGGGTTCGGGAGCCCGGACATGTCTAGTTTTTAATACAGGAGGAAAGTCGCCGCATTGTTCCTCTACCACTGCGACGTGGTGGGTAACCTGGGGAGAGTTAATCTCTCTCAGATCAGTTTTAAGCCCAATCTGATTGTAGTCCGTAGCGACTCCTGTAGCGGGCGCGATCCCGATCGAGTTCGTTGATGACGAGAGCTCTATCGGATCCAGCCGCTCGGCGAATTCCGAGCCGACGCGGAGATTGCTTTTGACGACTTGAGAAGTCATTGTCGAAGCAGTGGCCGGACAGGCGGTCATAAGAAAACCACCTAGCCGTATAGTTTGGCCGGCGGCCAAGGCTCCTTTAGCGAAAATACCATCCTTGAAGACGGGTGGAGGCATCCTTCCTATCGGTGACGACACAGAGGAACTCTCAATGAAAGCACCAATGTCGGTGTCAAAACCGGCGGATCTCGGGTAGGGGGTCCCGAACTGTGCGTCTAGGCGGATGGTAACAGGAGACAAGGGACACGATGTTTTACCCAGTTCGGCCCTCTTGATGGAGGTAAAACCCTACGTCCCGCTTGATTAATATTGATGATATGGGTAGTACAAGAGTGGATCTACCACGAGATCAAGGAGGCTAAACCCTAAAGCTAGCCTATGGTATGATTGTTGTAATGTAGGTTATGTCCTCACGGACTAAAGCCCTCCGGTTTATATAGACACCGGAGAAGGCTAGGGTTACACAGAGTCGGTTACAATGGTAGGAGATCTACATATCCGTACGCCAAGCTTGCCTTCCACGCCAAGGAAAGTCCCATCCGCACATGGGGCGGAGTCTTCAATCTTGTATCTTCGTAGTCTTGGAGTCCGCGACGATGATAGTCCGCTGTCCGGACACCCCTAGTCCAGACTCCTCAGCGCGCTTCGCTTTCTCCGCATCTTGCCGATAGACGGCGGAGCGAGATAACATACTATACCGAGATACGATGGAGAAGCTCAACATCAAGCCAAAGCAGCTCATGCCAAGCCGGACTGTGTTCCACGGCATCGTACCCGGCTTGTCCTGCTAGCCAATCGGCAAGATCAAGATGGATGTCCTCTTTGGGGACAAGGATCATTTCCGCCGGGAGGCAATATGGTTCGAGGTAGTGGATTTGGAGAGCCCGTACCACGCATTGCTTGGCCGGCCAATGTTGGCCAAGTTTATGGCTGTGCCCCACTATGCCTACCTCAAGATGAAGATGTCGAGTTCCAAGGGCATTATCACCATAGTCGGAGACTACAAGAAGTCTTCTGAGTGTGCAGCAGCCAGTAGTCGGCTGGCCGAGTCCCTCGTGATTGCCGAAGAAAAGAAGATGCTGGATCGAGTTGCGACCTTGGCTGGCAAGCAGCCGGCCTTGTCTCCTGACCCCAAAGAATGTGAAGCTCAAGGTTCTTTCCAGCCGGCCAAAGAGACAAAGAAGATACCCTGGACCCGGAGCACTTTCGAGGCACGCAATCATAGGCATGTGCCTTGACAAAGAATAGGAAGGCAAGCTCGCCGATTTCCTCCGTGAGAATCGGGGCGCTTTTGCATGGTCTCCCAAAGACATGCCGGGTGTCCCGACGGATTTCGCCGAGCACAAGCTACACGCCGATCTCGACGAAAGCCGTCAGCAGCCCTTGCGCAACTTTGTCGAAGAGAAGAGAAGAGTAGTCGGAGAAGAATTAGCCCGGCTTCCGGCAGCCGGCTTCATTCTGGAAGTGTTCTTTCCAGAATGGCTTGCCAACCCGGTCCTCGTACTGAAGAAAAACAAGCAGTGGCACATGTGCATCGACTACACCAGCCTCAACAAAGCCTGCCCCAAAGATCCGTTCACCCTGCCAAGGATTGACCAAGTGATAGACTCCATAGCCAGATGAGAGCTGTTGAGTTTCTTGGATGCTTATTCCGGTTACCACCAGATAAAGTTGAACCCGGCTGATTGCTTGAAGACCGCCTTCATCACCCCATTCGGAGCTTTCTGTTACCTGACTATGACATTCGGCTTAAGAAATGCCGGTGCCACTTTTCAGCATTGCATGCAGAAATGCCTCCTCAAGCAACTCGGCAGAAATGCCCACGTCTATGTAGACGACGTCGTGGTGAAGAAGGAGAAACGCGGCACCCTGCTGGAAGACCTCAAGGAGACATTTGAGAATTTGCGCCGGTTTCAGATCAAGCTCAACCCGGAGAAGTGCGTGTTGGGGGTACCAGCTGGCCAGCTTCTAGGCTTCCTGGTTGAGGGAGTCATGGACTAGGGGGTGTCCGGACAGCCGAACTATCATCGTGCGTCGGACTCCAAGACTACGAAGATACAAGATTGAAGACTCCGTCCCGTGTCCGGATGGGACTTTCCTTGGCATGGAGGGCAAGCTTGGCGATACGGATATGTAGATCTCCTACCATTGTAACCGACTCTGTGTAACCCTAGCCTTCTCTGGTGTCTATATAAACCGGAGGGCCTTAGTCCGTAGGACATAACCTACATTACAACAATCATACCATAGGCTAGATTTAGGGTTTAGCCTCCTTGATCTCGTGGTAGATCCACTCTTGTACTACCCATATCATCAATATTAATCAAGCAGGACGTAGGGTTTTACCTCCATCAAGAGGGCCCGAACCTGGGTAAAACATTGTCTCCCTTGTCTCCTGTTACCATCCTCCTAGACGCACGATTCGGGACCCCCTACCGAGATCCGCGGTTTGACACCGACATTGGTGCTTTCATTGAGAGTTCCTCGTGTCGCCACCGATAGGCTCGATGGTATCTTCAATCAACAACGCTGTCCAGTGGTGAGACTTTTCTCCCGGACAGATCTTTATATTTGGCGGCCGCGCTGATCGAGGCTAATTCACTTGGCCATCCGGAGCAGATCGAAAGCTACGCCCCTGGCCGTCAGGTTAGATTCGGAAGCCTAAACTTCACGGCCGACATCCGCGGGGACTTGATCTTCGACGGGATCGAGCCACAGCCAAGCGTGCCACACTGTTACGATGGGCATGATCTAGCTCTGCCGCCGAACAGCGCCCTGGTGACCGCGCAAGAATCCGCTCCGGTCCTTAGTCCGGAGCCGATCGCCCAGATCGAGGACCGGTGGTTGGACACCGTCTCGGGGGCTCCAACTTCCACGGCGATGGGCGAACACTAACCTTGTCCTCGCGGCTTCGTGACTCCGGCGCCGGACTCCTTGCGGACTACGGACCTCCAGCGCCCCGCCTAATCGAATCGATTGGGCGCCGGTTATGGAATTCACCGCCATGACATCTTCCAACACTCGCCCTTTGGCGACATCCTAAATTCGCTAAAGCATCTCTCGCTATCCGGAGAGTCTGGCGGATTATGGCGTGATGGTTGGGATACGGACGACGAAGAAATTCAGAGCCCACCCACCACCCACTTTGTAGCCACTGTTGACGATTTAACCGACATGCTAAACTATGACTCTGAAGACATCGACGGTATGGACGACGATGCCGGAGATGAACAAGAACCAGTGCCTACAGGGCAAGGGAAGACCACCTCGTCATACGACGTATATATGGTGGATACCCCAAAAGGAAGTGACGACGAGGAACAACGGGGCGCGGCAAAGGATAATCCCGCCGATAAACAACCAAAGCGGCGACGCAAGCGCCGCCCTAAGACCCGCCTCGACAAAGACAGCATTCCTAATGACCCAGCGTTAGAGCAGGGCAAACCAGTGGACGACGAACGTGCAACCAAGCAACCGCCCGAACAGGACGAATCGGATAGTCAATCCAATCCCGGCGAAACCAACAGTCCGGACGACCTCACACCGTACATACTACCGGAACACAAAAACCTTCACGGAAGACTCGTCGCCACCGCAAGAAGCCTGAAGAAGGAAAAACGGAAGCTCAAAACAGCGGAAGACATACTCAGAGCGAGGTGGAGCAAAGTACTCAAAACCGCAGACAAATACGGCAACAACCATCAATCAAAGAGCTATCCGAAGCACAAGCTGCTGCCAGAATTTGACGAGGAAGCCATAGAGCCCCCACAGTCAAAAAACAAAGAGGCCGCCTGGCCGGATAGACGACCAGATGATAGGCCCAAATCTACAAGCGGCGCCGCACATAAGCCGATTCATGACCCTGGGAAAACAGATGGCCCGGCCAGGTCCATTTACGGGCCAAAAAAGAGGGCCCCAGGAAGCAGCACAACACGTCAAGTGTTCGAAGACAACGGCACACCCAAATACAGGGGCGCCGCACACCCACTATGTTTCACCAATGAGGTGCTGGATCATGAATTCCCAGCAGGGTTTAAACCCATAAACATAGAGGATTACGACGGAACAACAGACCCTGGAGTCTGGATAGAAGATTATATACTACACATACACATAGCTAGAGGAGACGATCTCCACGCCATAAAATACCTACCCCTCAAGCTCAAAGGGCTTGCCCGTTATTGGCTCAAAAGCCTCCCAGAAAACACTGTTGGAAGTTGGGAAGAGCTCGAGGACGCGTTTAGAGCAAATTTTCAAGGAACTTATGTCCGCCCTCCGCATGCAGATGATCTAAGTCATATAACTCAACAGCCCGGAGAGTCGGTACAAGAAATTCAGAACAGGTTCCTCACCAAAAAGAACCAAATAGTCGACTGTCCGGACGCCGAAGCCTTAGCAGCTTTTAAACACAACGTCCGAGATGAATGGCTCGCCAGACACCTCGGCCAAGAGAAGCCGAGGACAATGTCCGCGCTAACAAGCCACATGACCCGCTTTTGTGCGGGAGAAGATAGCTGGCTAGCAAGATGCAGCACCAGCGACCCAAGTACATCCGCGATCAGAGATGGAAACAGAAAATCATGGCGCAGAAAAGAGCAGCGCCGGAATAAAGAGAAAAGCCCAAAGAGCACGGCAGTCAACGCCGGATTCAAAAGCTCGCGGCCAAACAACAAAACACCACCTCTTAAGGATAACAGCGATGAGCTATCCAACTTAAACAAGATTTTGGGTCGGATATGTCAAATGCACAGTACCCCCGGAAGGCCTGCAAACCACACCCACCGAGATTGTTGGGTTTTCAAACAGTCCGGCCGATTAAACACCGAACACAAGGGGCTCGACGCATCAAGCGAAGATGATGATAAACCCCACCAGCAGAGCACCGGAAAACAAAAGACTTTCCCAAAAGAGGTCAAAGCAATAAACTCACTTCACGCGATAATACGGAAAAACAGTGCGGCACCCGTTAAAATGGGTCTCGCACGGTCCAACCCAGCGGAACATAGAGATTGGACATCAAAACCAATCACTTTCGACCACCTGGATTATTCCAGAAGCGTTCAAAATGCAGGATGGACTGCCCTGGTATTGGATCCTATAATCAACGGACTGCAATTTACACAAGTCCTGATGGACGGAGGCAGTGACTTAAACCTGCTGTATCCAAACACAATCCGCAAGTTGGGGATAGACCTTACTAAAATTCGGCACAGCCGCACTTCCTTTAAAGGAGTGACGCCAGGCCCTTACACCAAGTGCACAGGCTCCTTATTACTAGAAGTTGTGTTCGGATCACCGAACAACTTCCGACGCGAAAAACTAATCTTTCATATTGTCCCATTTAAAAGTAGCTATCAAGCACTCTTGGGACGAGAAGCTTTTGTCTGCTTCAACGCCATACCACATTACGTGTCTCTTACACTTAAGATGCCCGGTCCACGTGGCATCATTTCAGTGCGAGGGTCATTTAAAGACCCCGGACGCGGTCAGACGAGTCCGGCATAAATAAGCTAGGGGCTCCCTAGCCGCACATCTCGTGACAAGGGGTTGCGCGCACAAGCAACAGCGAGCTCATACAGACTCCGCTTTACTTATTTATATTTCTTCCTTTGTATATATTGCGCACAAATTCCTTCCAAACTAAGTTCCTCTCTTTTTGTAGATGAACAACGCGCACACCCGTCTAGGATAACGGCACAACGGAGACACAGGCACAGACGTGCAGTAGGGACCCGTTGCAAGGATTCTTTTCAGATTAAGACCCTGCATAAACCTTTTTTACTGTCTCTTGTTGTCATAATCCCTTGGTTCCTTATTATAACCAAAGTGGAGCCTGACATTTTGGCATCGGCCGCGTCAGAGGACCATGCCCGTACCTGGACACTAAGGGCTTAGGGCACTGTTCTTCCCATTATTATAAAGACCGAACACCTCAGGGAGTGTTCGGCGTCTCGAGTTAGGCCTTATATGCATCAGCTCCGAATCATGTCTTTGGTCAAATGTTGGGTTTGCCCGGCTCCTGTGTTTTGCTGCCTTATGTTCCGTATCATCGGCTAACGCGGCACCAGGAGAACTACTGCAATTGTGCCCTAGTTCGGCTGGGCGAGCACCTTAGTAGAGAAAGCCGAAAACTGACTGTCATGATACAGCGAGAGACTGGTCAACCACTCGATCGACTACCGGAATGTTTAGAATTCCCCACTTTGACGAAGGACCATTTCCCGGTCAGGCACACATGCGCCCCGAATCCGGAGAAGCACGGTGCCCCAAGGGGCTATATCGTAGCCCCACCCTCGAACTCCACTGGCTAAGTGAAAGTGATAAAGCATCATAGTCTGGATTGCCTCGTTTGCTACGCTACCACCTCCTTAACAGGACCGAGACGTCAGATTAAGTGTGTAAACGCTATTTTTGCGAACACCCCGCACCTTGTGCGTGGGGGCTGAAACCAAGACTGCAATCTTCGGGTTATACAAGCGTATACATAAACGGCCGCATAGGAGATATTTTAATACTTGGAACGCACAAGTATAAAAAGCGGTTACAACATAATCATTGTTTTCCAAGATAAAACGTTCATTTGAACATGACATCTTTCGAGCACTGCGACTCTATTACACGAGCGCCACACATAACTTCCCCAAAATAGTGCTCGGCGGGTAACCGGCTTTCGTCCGAACCCTGGGCTGCAATAGCGGTGGCATCCATCTCTGTCCAATGTGTCTTCACACGGGCAAGGGCCATCCGCACACCTTCTATGCAGGCCGACCGCTCCATCTCCTTGATATGCGGCACCACTCCAAGAAATTGCTGTAATAAGCCGAAATAGCTCGTCGCCTTGGGCCTCTCTGGCCAGACATGAGCCACGATATCAGTCATGGCAAGTCCGGACAACCTGTTCAGCTCAGCCCATTCGGCCAACCGATCGGTCAACGGAAGTGAACGATCCGGACTATGGAATTGAGACCAAAATAGCTCTTCCGTCTTGTGATCCTTCTGGCTCCGGAAGTGCACAACGGCATCAGCCGCACTTGCCGCTAAGTCCATATATGGATCCTCCGGACCCCACAGCTAGCCAAGTTGGGCATACTTTGGATCCGTAAACCGGCGACGCAGCAGAAAAGGCATGCCAGCCACAATATCTCCGGCCTGGCGCAGCTCCTCCTTCATGGCCCGCATTGCAGAACGGGCATCCTTGGCCTCGGCGGTGGCCTTCCCCAGGTCTTCTCGCTCCAACAGGCGCTCCTTTTCGAGAGCCTCATTGCGGTCGGTAGCATCCTTCAATCTTACGGCCAATTTGGCCATCTTTTCCCTGCTTAGGCAGTGTGCAGCCTTTTCGGCTTTCAACTCCTTGGCCGCCCTCGAGGCAGCCGCATCACTTCTTCGGGCTTGCTCCTTAGCTCGAGCAAGTTTGGCCCGAAGGCTCTCCACAGCAGCAGCACCGTCTGTATCACAACATATATATTATCAGAGGCGGGCTTTGGCTCCCTTAAATAAGTGACTGCAGAGAATTCATTTACCTTGCGACTCGTCAAGTCGCCGGTTGACAAGCGCAATGTCCGCATCCGCCACATCAAGTTGCCGCATTAACTCGACAACTCCACTAGTCCGGCTAGCCCCCGGACTATCCGCCACCTGCATAGGAAGGGCGGCATTCAATACCTGCAATTTTGATCCTTGGCACGCTGTTGCTTTCGACAACCTACCGAGTCTCAGGGGCGACTATCTATACAGGGCGCACTTCTATGTGCAAAACTGTCAAAAAAGTGCGTCGTTCTTGCGTACCTCAAATCCCGCCAGCAAACTCCTGACGGCATTATGCAATCCGCTTTCGGCGGACGAAATCCTTCCAATCACCATACTCATCAAAGCACGGTGATCTTCTGAGATAGACGCCCTCTCAAGCAGCCTCTTCAGCTCCCCCGGCCGGACACTAGTCGGCGCCGAATCTCCGGCTCCACCGAGCTCTGGGATACCCTCCGTGACGATACTTCAGGCTCGTCTGCCCTGTCCGACGGTGCAGCAGACGGAGGCATTTCGCTCTCCATCATCTCCGGACAAAGATCCCCCGAAGACGAACTCATCTGAGAAGTTCGCAAATCCGAACTGTAAAGCAAAAATTTCGGTTATCCACAGAAGCACATATAGGGGTATTTTCTTATTAATGAACTCCCCTTTTCCTACTCACGGCTCGCTGGAGGGCTGATCCTTTAGAGACGATTGTACGTCCGGGTTTTCCCCGGACGCAGGACCCTCCAGTGAAGATTTCTTCCCCCGCTTAGGGGCTTTGGCCTCCGGGTCTTCGGAGGCGGTCCTCTTCTCCTCCTGGAAGGAGGGATTTTCGATCCCCCCCCTCTTCAGGCGCCCCCTTGGGCGAGGTAATAGCTCTTCTATTTTCCCCATCACCCCATTCTACGGGTGCGACCTCCAACATTCTGACCAGCACGGGCTCCGGTGCGGTCTCTGGGAGGGGGGCCGGACACCTTATCAGCTTCGATCGCGCTACCCACTCCTGATGAAGAGTAATGGGTCAGGAGGCGAATTTTAGAAAAGCAAATAAACAGAACGTCCGGACTCTGAGCTACTTACCTGAGTATCCGGGCGATTGCAGCTTAGGCCTGCGTCCTCGGTCAATTCGGACCGCCACCGCGGTCGAAGAACAACTTGTACATCTCCACGGGTGTCGTACCCATGAAGTGTTGGAGAATTCGTGGTCCCTCCGGATTGAACTCCCATAACCGGAGAGGATGGCGTTTGAGGGCAGAAGATGCCTGATTAGCATAACCTGCATCACCACAACCAGATTGATCTCCCTCGCTTGGAGGTCTCAAATCCGGCCCTGCAATAAGGGCACGTCTTCGGACGGCCCCCAATTGAGCCCTTGGTTGACCCACGACATCAATCGGCGTGGAGGTCCCGGGCGGAATGAAGGCGGCGGCTTTTGCTTGCTGCCCTTCGGAGCGGTGATATAGAACCACTCCTGCTGCCACAAGCCGAGCTCCTCTTGGAAGGAGCCCTCGGGCCACGGGGCATCGGCCTTTCTGCTTATGGCCACCCCGCCGCACTCCGCTTGACGCCCCCCGATCATCTTCGGCTCCACACTGAAGGTCTTCAGCCACAGGCCGAGGTGGGGGGTGACGCGGAGGAAGGCTTCGCAAACGATAATGAATGCGGAGATATGGAGGATGGACTCCGGAGCCAAGTCGTGAAAATCCAGCCCGTAGTAGAACATGAGCCCTCTCATGAAGGGGTCCGTCGGGAAGCCTAAACCCCGACGGAGGTGGGATACGAAGACGACGTACTCAGCGGGCTCAGGAGTGGGCACGGCCTGCCCCTCTATGGGCAACCTGTGCGAAATCTCGTAGGACAGGTACTTGGCCTCATGCAGCTTTAGCACGTCCTCCTCCGTGACGGAGGAGGGCATCCACCGACCCTGAAGGTCGGAGCCGGACATTGTTGAAGATCCGAAGCGCTCGAATCTGGGGCTCTGGGTGTTGGAACTGGGAGCAAGGAGAGGATTCGATGGAAGATTGAAGAAAAGAAACGAGCCTTGGTCCTCTTATAAAGGGGGAAAATACCAAGAGCCGTCTCCGTGACCGTTCGGGATTCACCTTCGATAGAGGAGGTGTGGCGACGGGCGCGGTTGGGTTACCCACGCTCGTATTGATGAGAATTCCGGAATAAGGGGAACACGATCTCTGCTTCGACAAGACGTGCCAAGGAAACCGCTTCGCTAAACGTGATGAGGTGGTATAATAAAAAACGATTCAAGTAAAGGCTTGGTAGTGGCATGACGACATGCCGCATAATACGTCAGTAGATTGGACTTGTGGACATTTTATTCTCTCTACGGTGGAATGTGGAATTTATTTTGCAGAGCCGGACACTATCCTGGTGTTCATGATCTTCTCTGGATTATTCAAAGGAGGAACCCGCCTTGCAATGCCGAACATTATGCTTGGCCTGGACTTATCGTCATTGAAGCCTGGTTCGAGGCTCTTGAGGAGTCTGGACTAGGGGTGTCCGGACAGCCGGACTATCATCGTCCGCCGGACTCCAAGACTACGAAGATACAAGATTGAAGACTCCGTCCCGTGTCCGGATGGGACTTTCCTTGGCGTGGAAGGCAAGCTTGGCGATACGGATATGTAGATCTCCTACCATTGTAACCGACTCTGTGTAACCCTAGCCTTCTCGGTGTCTATATAAACCGGAGGGCCTTAGTCCGTAGGACATAACCTACATTACAACAATCATACCATAGGCTAGCTTTAGGGTTTAGCCTCCTTGATCTCGTGGTAGATCCACTCTTGTACTACCCATATCATCAATATTAATCAAGCATGACATAGGGTTTTACCTCCATCAAGAGGGCCCGAACCTGGGTAAAACATCATGTCCCTTGTCTCCTGTTACCATCCGCCTAGACGCAAAGTTCGGGACCCCCTACCCGAGATCCGCCGGTTTTGACACCGACACTGGTCTTTGAACGCGGCATCGAATGCAACCCAGTGAAGATCAAGGCCATAGAGAGAATGAAGGTCCCTACCAAGCTGCGATACGTCCAGAAATTCACCGGATGCCTGGCGTCTTTGAACCGCTTCATGAGCCGACTCGGAGAGAACGCCCTCCCCCTCTACCGGCTCATGAAGAAGTCCACTCACTTTGAGTGGAATGACCAGGCGGACCAAGCTTTCCACGAGCTGAAAAAGATGTTGTCCACACCCCCTGTCTTGGCGGCCCCAACTGAGAAGGAGCCCATGCTCCTCTACATCGCCGCCACCAGCCGGGTGGTCAGCACGGTCATTGTGGTCCAGCGTCCAGAAGAAGGTCGAGCTCAGCTAGTCCAGAGGCCGGTGTATTATTTGAGCGAAGTATTGTCCACCTCAAAACAGAACTACCCACACTATTAGAAAATGTGCTATGGTGTGTACTTTGCCTCCAAGAAACTCAAGCCCTACTTTCAAGAACATCCATCATGGTCGTATGCACTGCCCCGCTTGCCGAGATCATAGGCAGCCGGGACGCATCCGGCTGAGTGGCGAAATGGGCCATTGCGCTGGCTCCTTACACAATCTACTATCAGCCCCGCACCACCATCAAGTCCCAAGCACTGGCCGACTTCCTCGTCGACTGGGTCGAGACCCAGTACCTGCCACCGGCCCCCGACTCCACTCATTGGCGGATGCATTTTGATGGATCCACGATGCGCACCGGCTTGGGAGCCAGCATCGTCCTCACCTCTTCCAAGGGCGACAAACTTAGATACACATTGCAAATCAACTTTGCCACCTCCAACAATGTGGCCGAGTACGAGGCGCTCATACACGGGCTCCGGCTAGCCAAGGAACTCGGCATCCGTCGGATCCTGTGTTATGGTGACTCGGACTTAGTGGTTCAGCAATGATCCGGCGACTGGGACGCCAAGGACACAAACATGGCAAGCTACCGTTTCCTTGTCCAGCAGCTCAGCGGATATTTCGAGGGGTGCGAGTTCCTTCACGTGCCACAAGCCGACAATGAGCAAGCAGATGCCCTGGCACGAATAGGCTCCACCCGACAAGCTATACCAACCGGCGTCGCCCTCGAACACCTCCTCAAGCCATCTGTCAAGCCGTCTCCGGAATCCAGATCCATCTTCGTGCCGCTTGACCCCGACGCAGTCGGATCCGACTTCGGGGACCAGGCATGCGGCTCGGGGACTTCGGTAGCTGGCTCGGGGACCGCCATAGTCGAACCCGGCCCGGGGACTGCGGCAGCACAGCAGGCGGAGGCCGACTCCAACTCCTCACAACCCAGCCCGCCCACCCTGGTTGCAGTAGCCGTTGTGGCAATTGAAGAAATCACAGCTCCATCATGGGCTCAGCCCATCCTTCGTTTTCTGGTAAATGGAGAACTACCGACTGACGAGATCTCGGCAAGACAAGTCCAACGCCGAGCTGGAGCTTACACAACAATGAATCAAGAGCTAGTTAGGCGCAGCGCTACCGGAGTCTTCCAGCGCTGCGTCGAGCAAGAGAAGGGCATAGCGATCCTCGAAGACATCCACCAAGGCAAATGTGGCCACCACACCGCCTCCAGAGCGCTGGTAGCCAAAGCCTTCCGCCATGGATTATTCTGGCCGACTGCTTTGGAGAATGCCAAGGAACTAGTCAAACATTGCAAAGGGTGCCAAGTCTTCGGCTCCAAGCAACACCTGCCAGCTTCTGCACTCAAGATCATCCCCATCACTTGGCACTTTGCCGTCTGGGGACTGGACATGGTCGGACCATTCAAGACGGCGCGCGGCGGCATGACACATCTACTTGTTGCCGTAGACAAATTTACCAAGTGGATTGAAGCAAAGTCGATCAAGAAAATGAATGGGCCGACTGCCGTGACATTCATTGCAGACATTACAACCCGGTATGGCGTACCACACAGCATCATCACCGACAATGGCACGAATTTCGCCAAGGGAGCATTGGCATGTTTCTGCGCGACATAGGGCATCCGACTGGACCTAGCGTCCGTTGCCCACCCGCAGTCAAACGGCCAAGTCGAGCGAGCAAACGGCCTCATCTTCTCTGGTATCAAGCCCCGCCTGGTCGTGCCACTGGAGCGTTCGGCCGGCTGCTAGCTCGACGAGCTACCGGCCGTCCTCTGGAGTCTGCGCACTACCCCAAACAAGTCAACCGGCTTCACCCCCTTCTTCCTTGTATATGGTGTTGAGGCTGTCATCCCAACTGACATTGAGTTCGACTCACCTCGGGTCACCATGTACACGGAGGCGGAGGCCAAGGAAGCAAGAGAAGACGGCATCGACTTGCAGGAAGAAAGCCGGTTGTTAGCCCTTAGTCGGTCCGCCATCTAACAGCAAGGACTACACCGTTACCACAGTCGAAGGGTGAAGGCAAGAACTTTCCAAGAGGGAGACCTTGTGCTCCGGCTGATACAGCGAACAGCCGGCCAGCACAAGCTCTCGGCCCCTTGGGAAGGCCCTTTCGTCATCAGCCGGGCTCTGGGAAACGACTCCTATTACCTAATCAACGCGCAGAAGCCGAAGGCACGCAAGAGAGACGACTCCGGCAAGGAGTCGGAGCGCCCGTGGAACGCCAATCTTCTTCGAAGATTTTACAATTGAAATGCAGTATGTATCACGCTACCTTTTGTATCAAGTATGAGACAACGGGCCCCCGAGGAGTTCTCGGGGACTACCCTATTTTATCTATGTATATACCGCACACCCATGGTTACCCCACTGCATTTACTTTCTCCGTCCGGCACCAGGTTCGACTAGTCGGCCCGGGGACTTGCCGCCTTGAGTTATGTCCAAGTTCTACCTCCAGTCAGACAAGTAATGTGCCGGCACCCAAGCCCTCTCTTGCGAAGAGTCACAGCTCGAAGAATCGGCTGCCCGACTAGCAAGAGCTAAAAGGCGGAAAGGATGCCCACATGAAAAACGGCTAAGGACTAACAAACTTACATAACACAAGCCGGCTTCCCCCCCTCGCCAGTCGGTTGGCCGGCTTCCTTTCCTACTCTGCCACAATCTAAGAAAGCTTGAGCCCTTGCCTTCCCAGATGGCTGAATTCCTTACACGGCCATAGACTGCAGAGCAGCTGTAGGATCGGAAGTATGTCTAGAGGGGGGGTGATTAGACTACTTGACAACTTAAAAGTTTAGCCTTTTGATTAGGGCAAGTTTTTAGCAAGTTCACAATGATGAGCAAGTCAAGTATCACCCTACACATGCAATTCTAGAGTTATGGCAGCGGAAAGTAAATTGCACATGTAGTAAATAAGAGGTGGAGAAGAGCAAACGCAATTTGGAGACACGGAGATTTTTCTCGTGGTTCCGATAGGTGGTGCTATCGTCAATCCACGTTGATGGAGACTTCAACCCACGGAGGGTAACGGCTGCGAGAGTCCACGGAGGCTCCACCCATGAAGGGTCCACGAAGAAGCAACCTTGTCTATGCCATCATGGCTTCGTCCACGGAGGACTAGCCTTACTCGGGTAGATCTTCACGAAGTAGGCGATCTCCTTGCCCTTACAAACTTCTTGGTTCAACTCCACATCTTGACGGAGGCTCCCAAGCGACACCTAACCAATCTAGGAGGCACCACCCTCCAAAAGGTAATAGATGGTGTTGGTGATGATGAACTCCTTGCTCTTGTGCTTCAAATGATAATCTCCCCAACACTCAACTCTCCTCACTGATTTGGCTGTGGTGGAAGAAAGGATTGAGTGGAAAGCAACTTGGGAAGGCTAGAAATCAAGTTTCATATGGTGGGAGTGGATCAACTTGATCTCAACACAAGGGTAGGTAGTTTTCTTCTCAGAAATGTAAGGTAGGAGTGGTAGTTCTTTCTGATGGCTCTCTCCACGAATGAAGAGGAGGTGGAGGGGTATTTATAGCCTCCACACAAAATCCAACCGTTACACACATTTGACCAATCTCGGTCAGACCGAAGTTGACAACTCGGTGAGACCGAAAGTTCAAATCTTGTGAACGTTGGGATTTTCGGTGGGACCGAAAATACAATCTCGGTTAGTCCGATTCTTCCAAAGACTAGGGTTTGCCAATCTCGGTGGGACCGACTTTCTCATCTCGGTGACACCGATTTGAGTACAGAAGGTTACAGAAGCTTGGCAACACCAATTTCGGTATGACCGAGTTTGGAATCGGAAAATCCGAAATTATTAGGGTTTGGGTATATGGCTGAGGTGGTTCATCTCGGTGTGGTGAGTTTATGGAATCGGTGGGACCGAGATTACTTATGGGTTTATGTTGGAATGAAAGATTGCGATAGTTTGAGAGATAAATCACTAAGCACTTTGAGCAACCAGATCATCATCATAACCTCATCCCTTTTAATAGTATTGGCTTTCCTATGGACTCAATGTGATCTTGGATCACTAAACCAAAAATAGAGTCTTGAGCTTTTGCCAATGTTTTCCTTAGCATTTTGAGGGGTCCACATCATCACCATTGCCATACCCATATCACTTGAACTTTCTGAAATATTCTCAAGAAATAATTAGTTCAATGATATATATGTTGTTATTAATTACCAAAACCACCCGGGGATTAGTTGCACTTTCAATCTCCCCCTTTTTGGTAATTGATGACAACATATAGATCAAAGCTTCGACAAATGATATAATCAATGAATAACATCGTCGCTTTGAGAAGTATGTGATAAGCAAGAGCTCCCCCTAAATTTGTGCATTATTTAAGATTTGCGTTTGAATGCAAATGCACAATCGATTAGGATCATGGGTCACTCTTCCATGTCACATACATCTTGGTGGAGCGCACAAAATGATAAGAATGAATAACATGCACCCAATCACCAAGACATGAGTAAGTGATCATACAAGATATGAATAGAATATGATAAGCATTAAGCACACATTAAGCATAGTATGATCAAGCACTCATCAAGATAGAAACAAACGTAGTATCAAACACACGAAATGTCTCAAGAACTCAAAAGTATCTCAAGGAAAACCGCAAAGCGAAAGAGCAAAAACGAGCACTCTCTCTCGAAGTCCTATGATCTATACAATTTCTCCCCTTTGGCAACAAGTTACCAAAAGTTCGAAAGGTATAGAGCTAATCGTCACTAGGGACTCTGCTGGCGGCTCTGTCTGCGTCGATGGAGTGGAGATAGCTGCATCTGCAAAAGCTTCGCTGAAGTCTGTGGAGCTGGAGGAGTGAACACTTGGAGCTGGTCTTTGGGCCGATGGAGCTGTGGAGGTCTTGATGTAGTAGCCACAGGGTCTGCATCCTTTGGAATAGCAATGATCTGGGCTTTGTGGGCACTGCAGCAGGCTGCTCATAGTCATCTGGACTAGATCACCTTCCATCTCCTTCATGAGCTCTGCCTTCTCCTCTTCGCTTCCTCGATGTCGCCTCAAGCTTGTTGGCGGTGACACAGCACTTGATCGACTTGACATCGAGCATGGAACTTATCTTCAACTATCCTCTCAAGACTCTCCCGAGATCGCACTATGCTGGCAGGCGTAGTTCAATTCTCTGAGTGGCTTCAAGAAGTTGTTCTCCAACGCTCTTGGGCTTTGCTCTTTGCTTCCTTCTCAGCTTTAGCTTGTTTGGCAACTTCAGACTTAGCGTGTCCTTCAACAGATGTGGGAGCATCCTCGGTCATCACAACTTCATTATCTTCATGTTCAGGCTGCGGTGGCAAGTGGGGTCTATCCAACAGGTAGGTGTCCGTGCCAAACTTGGCATTAATGAGCATCTGAATATGCGGAGCAAACCCACACGACCTCTTCTTCGTCTGCTGCTGTCCTCTTGATAGTCTCTACTATCGTGTCCATCACCTTAAAAGGTGTCTTCGATCCGAATGTGCAGCATGTTGATAGAGTAGCCTCTTATCATGCGGTGGTCTCTGACTTGGGCATCAAAGTATGCCTCGTAATGGTGTTAGTGGTTGGGAGACCTGCTCAAGATGATAAACTGATCCAAGCTTCCATATCTCAACATCCTTGTCAGGTACCTCATTGTACATGTTCTTCATAGACTCGTGATTCTTCTTTGGAATGCCATAGACATCAACATCATCGTCCCTTGATACAGGTGCATTCAGCAACGCTCTCCATTCCTCAACAGTTGAGGAGAATCTCTGTCCTTCTGTCATCCATACAATTCTGCCATCTGGATAGAAGTGTGCGGTGGCATAGAACTGCATGATCATCTCATCATTCCAAGCAGTCAGCTTCTGACCAACGAACTCAGCAACTCCACATGCAGTGAAGCTCTCATGCACATGAGGGAAATAGTCTCTGTGCTCTTCACTGTCGATGTATTTCCAGTCTACATATCTGGTGTCAGCAACAATTGGTTTCTTGTCCATGAGCACTGTCTCATAGAAATCTTGTTGCTCTCTGGTGTGGAACCTAGAGTCAACAGCTGTTCTTCTCCTGGTGGCATATGGATCAACTTGCCTCCATAGCTCGAGACCTTTGTCCTTCCTTTCCTTCATATTTTCAGCTCGAGGATGAGCATCATTATGAATCTGGCAGTTTACATCGAGCTTGACAAAACATGTGCCTCTTCATCAGATTCAGCAGGTGGCACATTGTCCTTCTTCTTCTCTGAAGCAGGTATGTTTCTCACAGTTTTCTTTGGCTTGGCAGCAGGTTTGGCTTGGGCTGCCTTTGCTTGAGCTGATGGCTTAGATTTTGTGGGTGCTCCTGCCCTGATGGCATCTCCCATCAACTTTTGCTTCTGAGGAGGCTGGGGTGCTTCCTCATCAGAGTCATCATCATCAGCTTCTTCATGAACTAGCCTCTTCCTCTTGGAAGTTTTCTTGATCTTCTTTGGAGGTTTCTTCTTCCATGCTCAGCTTCTTTGCAACTGTGGACTTCTTCTCTTTGCTGGTGCCTTTCTTTGTTTGTTGCCCTTGATAGCCCTTGGCAACCACTTTCCTCTTAGGCTTGGAAGATATCTCCTCATCTGCAACAAAGTCAGAGTCTTCCTCATCAGAATTCCTCTTCTTCCTGGCCCTGGTGGCAGCAGGAGGCAATCCACTTGGAGTGCTCCTCTCTCCATCATCTGAAAAACTGCTTGCTTCAGGACTTGTGACTGCCTCTGGAATCTCAACTGGTGATTCAGACCTGTTCTGGCTGTCACTTGCATCAGACATGACTGACAACCTGTGAAAAGAATAGGTATAGGCAGAATAGAAGAGTTATCACAAACTGCAGAGGATTTTGCAAAATAAATGAGTTCAAACTTCAGTTTTAGGTTTTCACAGAATGCATTTCGGTCTGACCGAGTCTAAAAATTCGGTGAATCCGAAGTGCCTAAACAGACCATACACACCACTTTCGGTTGGACCGAAATGGGTTTCATCTAGCCGAGAGCACTAGGGTTTCACAAATCCTCATTTCGGTCTTACCGATTTGCACAACTTCGGTTTAACCGAAAAGTGCAGTGCAATGGCCAGAAGCCAAATCGGTCAGTCCGAGAATGTAGAATCGGTCACACCGAGATGTGTTCGGCGGAAACCTAACACTAAAATTTTACTCGAATTTTGTTCTATGATCTAATCTGCTGGATAGGAAGATTTCAATCTTGGCAAGATGCTAGGCAAAACCTATCGTGCATAGAATCAGAGGTTGAAGCACGAGAGGGATGAAACTCACCCAATCTGGTGGAGCTTCACTACGGCGGCAACGGCGCGACGAGATTGCCGTTGACGGCGATGGAGACCAGCGGCGAGGGCGCCTGAGCGACGGAGACGATCCGGAGACCACGGCGACGGCAAATAAGGGTTTGAGGGTGAGGCGTTTTCAAGGAGTAATCAACGCGCTGCCCTCGGGTATATATACCCTTCGGTTGTCGGTGGGACCGAGTTGAAAACTTCGGTGGGACCGAGATGGTTAGCTGCGTGCGATTACACACCGATCACGCCGAAATTATAACTCGGTTTCACCGAGGTGAAAACCTAGATCAATCCAAGTGATTTGGTCTGTCCGATTTGAGTATATTGGTTTGACCGAAAGTACTTAGAAGGTTTTGGAATTTAGGCTTTTGACGGATCGGTGGCTCGAGTGCTCCTCACTCGGTCTGTCCAAAAAGTCTTGTTCAAAGTTTGTGATATAAGCATGAATAGAGTTTGAGACAAGAGAGCATAGATAGCTAGGGGAGGAACTTAGGCATTCTTGTCCATCCATTTGGTCAAAAAGAAAAATCCAAAAGACCAAAGCAACAAATGGATGTCCTCGAATGGATAAAATCATGCATCCAACATGCTCACACAATAAGATAGCAAATAAAATATGTGTCAAACATGCACAAACAAAACACTAGCTACTAGCACACAATTTAGGCGATGACTAGGTCATCTATATATGAGTATATTGACTTAGGAGTCAAATGAGAACATTTGATCATAGGTCATACTCATCGTTTAAGCACAAGTGGGGTTACCACTTTTACATAAAGCATTAATGTGTTCACATCATTTGAAGATGCTTTAGCTCATTTCTTTAGAGCAAAGCTCCCCCTTGATGTGAGAACCCCTTTTAAAGGGTCAAACTAACCTTGGGTTGTCGTTGAAGACTTCATGTAGATGTTGAAGATGTGGATGCTCAATGTTGATGAAGATCATCAAGAGTTGGGAGCAATCCTTTGGATTCGGGCACTTTCAATACCTACATAGGTTAGTCCCACAAGGAACAAACAAGGATATCCATGGACATAGATTGAAGTACACAATAGATGATGTCCATGAAAGCAATGATTACCTTGTCCCTTGACTTACCAACATGAGGGTTTGTGACTCCATGAACTAGTGCAAGATGTGGAAGTTGATTGCACAAGTTCTTTGCCAAAATGAATGTGAGTGAAGTATATTGGCGAGTCACCCTCAAGAACTCTCTAGTTCTTCTTCTTCGGGATCCACATCATCTTGATGGGAATCCTTGGGGTAGTAGTTGAGCTTGTCGAAGTAGAACTTGAAGTTGCCTTGGGAACCCACTTGACCATGGCCTTGGGTGCTTCAATGAATGCATCAATCTCCTCTTGAAGCTTGTCCTTGCCTTTTAGCTTGTGGTCTTGTGGTGGAAGGTCATCTTGAGCTTGTTCCTTATTGGAAGAAGTAGGATCATACTTCTCCTTTTGAGAAACAAACTTTGGAGTGGGATATTGACCTTCTTCCCATTCAACACCCTCGGCGTTGAACTTTCGCTCAAAACCAATTCCTTGATTCTTCGGTGTCTTCCTTGTTTGCGAACAATTTCCTCAAAGCTCTTGCTTCCGCAAGACTCTTGTAGACACCTTTCTCTATAATCCCTTTCAATAGACTATTTTCTTGCTCAAGTGAAACTTGGCTTGAAACATTGTTAGTGGAATCAAGAGAATTGCTAGAAGTAACAACATTTGATTTAGCATGATTATTGTTACTACTAGATGAAGAATTTTTCTTATGCTTGTCATGCTTAGTTTTAATTGGTGGCAAGAAATTAGACAAGAGAAGTCGTTTGGCAAGATATGAAGAACTCTTCTTTCGAAGATCGTCATTGATAGCTTTTAGAAACTCATGTTCTTGCTCTAGATTGAGCTTCTCGAAGCGTAGCTTCTCATGAGATCTTAGGAGCTCTCTATGATCTTCTTGAGTTGTTTCATGAGCTAACTTAAGAGTGTTTAGTTCCTTAGTTAGACGCTCAATCTCCTTCATAGCATTGTCATTCGACTCTTCTCGACTATAAAGACTACTAGCATGTTCATCATTACTAAGCTCGCTAGATTTATCATGTAAAGCTCATCTTCACCAAGCAAGTCATCCTCATCACTATCAAAGTCAATAAACTCAGGGTGTGATACCTTGGGGCCTTTTGCCATGAAGCATCTTCCAATTCCCTCATTTGGTGAATCAAATATGTCATAGGAGTTGGAGTTGGAGGACACGAGAGCAAGACCGCAACACCTTCATCTTGATCAGATTCGGAGTTGGAGTGATAGCTTCTTTCGAGTGATTGTCGGAGTCGGGCGGAAACCCATTCACCAACATGAGCTTGATGTTTTCTTCTTGTGTAGCTCCTTGATGACTTGTCTTTCCTTTCCGAATCCTTGCTTCTCCGAGAGGATCTTCGTTCATAACGATCATCTCTACTCCTTCTCTCTTTTCGAGCGACTCTTCTCTTGAGCTTCTTCTTCTTGGAGATTCTTCTCTTCTCTTGTGGGGAGTCGAACACTCATTTGAGTAGTGTCCGGGTCTTCCACAATTGTAGCAGTTTCGATCACGACTAGAAGATCTCTTTTCATCATATGATCTAGACTTTGAGCTTCTTTCCTTGCTTCTACTCTTGTAGAATTTGTTGAAGTTCTTCACCATTAGGCTTATCTCTTCATTGGAAACTAGCTTGTCACTTGAGGTTGTGGGAGCTTCAACTGCAGCTTTGTAAGCACCACTTGACTTGTTGTGAAGCTCTTCCTTATCTTTAAGTGTCATCTCATGAGCAACAATTCTTCCAATGACTTGGTAGGCTTGAGATCTTTGTAGTTTGGCATCATTTGGATCAAAGTGCACACGGTGTCATACTTTCCATCCAAAGCTCTGAGAATCTTCTTGATGATGAATCGGTCGGTCATTTCTTCGCTTCCTAAGCCTGCCATCTCATTGGTGATGAGAGCAAGTCTAGAGTACATTTCAGCGACTCCTTCACCTTCCTTCATCTTGAACTTGTCAAGCTGACCTTGAAGAACATCTAGCTTTGATTCCTTCACGGACTCGGTACCTTCGTGCATTTCGACCAAAGTATCCCAAATCTCTTTTGCATTCTCAAGACGGCTGATCTTGTTGAACTCCTCGGGACACAAAGCATTGAAGAGAATGTCACAAGCTTGAGCATTGTTCTGTAACATCCGCAACTCATCTGCTGTAGCTTCGCGATCCGAAACTTTTCCTTCCTCGAAGAACTCACCTTGCAAGCCAACACAAATAATGCCCCATGCGGCAGGGTTATGTCCAAGAATATGCATTTTCATTTTATGCTTCCAACTAGCAAAGTTTGAACCATCAAAGTAAGGACCTCTACGGAAATTACCCTCACTAGACGCCATACTCTCCTAGGTTGTGAAACCAAGCTTATGGAATCCAATGCAATGGAAACCAATCCAATGGAGACCTAAGCTCTGATACCACTTGTAGGATCGGAAGTATGTCTAGAGGGGGGGGTGATTAGACTACTTGACAACTTAAAAGTTTAGCCTTTTGATTAGGGCAAGTTTTTAGCAAGTTCACAATGATGAGCAAGTCAAGTATCACCCTACACATGCAATTCTAGAGTTATGGCAGCGGAAAGTAAATTGCACATGTAGTAAATAAGAGGTGGAGAAGAGCAAACGCAATTTGGAACACGGAGATTTTTCTCGTGGTTCCGATAGGTGGTGCTATCGTCAATCCACGTTGATGGAGACTTCAACCCACGGAGGGTAACGGCTGCGAGAGTCCACGGAGGCTCCACCCACGAAGGGTCCACGAAGAAGCAACCTTGTCTATGCCATCATGGCTTCGTCCACGGAGGACTAGCCTTACTCGGGTAGATCTTCACAGTAGGCGATCTCCTTGCCCTTACAAACTTCTTGGTTCAACTCCACATCTTGACGGAGGCTCCCAAGCGACACCTAACCAATCTAGGAGGCACCACCCTCCAAAAGGTAATAGATGGTGTTGGTGATGATGAACTCCTTGCTCTTGTGCTTCAAATGATAATCTCCCCAACACTCAACTCTCCTCACTGATTTGGCTGTGGTGGAAGAAAGGATTGAGTGGAAAGCAACTTGGGAAGGCTAGAAATCAAGTTTCATATGGTGGGAGTGGATCAACTTGATCTCAACACAAGGGTAGGTAGTTTTCTTCTCGAAATGTAAGGTAGGAGTGGTAGTTCTTTCGATGGCTCTCTCCACGAATGAAGAGGAGGTGGAGGGTATTTATAGCCTCCACACAAAATCCAACCGTTACACATTTTGACCAATCTCGGTCGGACCGAAGTTGACAACTCGGTGAGACCGAAAGTTCAAATCTTGTGAGCGTTGGGATTTTCGGTGGGACCGAAAATACAATCTCGGTTAGTCCGATTCTTCCAAAGACTAGGGTTTGCCAATCTCGGTGGGACCGACTTTCTCATCTCGGTGACACCGATTTGAGTCTGAAGATTCTGAAGCTTGGCAACACCAATTTCGGTATGACCGAGTTTGGAATCGGAAAATCCGAAATTATTAGGGTTTGGGTATATGGTGAGGTGGTTCATCTCGGTGTGGTGAGTTTATGGAATCGGTGGGACCGAGATTACTTATGGGTTTATGTTGGAATGAAAGATTGCTGATAGTTTGAGAGATAAATCACTAAGCACTTAGAGCAACCAGATCATCATCATAACCTCATCCCCTTTAATAGTATTGGCTTTCCTATGGACTCAATGTGATCTTGGATCACTAAACCAAAAATAGAGTCTTGAGCTTTTGCCAATGTTTTCCTTAGCATTTTGAGGGTCCACATCATCATCATTGCCATACCCATATCACTGAACTTTCTGAAATATTCTCAAGAAATAATTAGTTCAATGATATATATGTTGTTATTAATTACCAAAACCACCCGGGGATTAGTTGCACTTTCAGCAGCTGCCCGGCTGGGAAGGCGGCACCCAAGGGAAGGCGGCAAAGGAAAAAAGCCGAGAGATAAAAAGCAAGTAGGAATGGAAGCCAAACACATGCATAATAATATTTACACCAAAAGCCTTCGAAAGGCCGGCATTCAACGAAGTTTGAATACACCCCCAGTGGGTGGAATTGCGCAAAAATAACAAGTCTGTTCAAAGAGTGACTAGCAGGAAAGTAAAACGATGAATCAAGCCAAGGGAGCGCCCGGAGCTTCAGGCTGAACGGTGGAGACGGCGGTGTCGGCTGGAGGAGTGGCCGGCTGGCGAGTCTCAGCCTGGTCGTCGCCGGCGGCAGGCGGAGCATTCCCGCGCGCCTCGTTGCTGGAGGCACGATCAGGCTGAGGCTGGCCGGCTGCTCCGACATCCGACATAGCATCTTCGTCGTCTTCCTCCTCCTCCTCCCCGCCCTCGTCGCTGGAGTCAATCTCCTCCGCCGAGTCTTCACCATCGGTCGGGTTCAGCCCGAACCATTCTTCTGGCTGCGTGACGCCGTCCTCGTTCACCTCAGGAGCAAAGGCGCTGGTGTCGGTGAAGTCGGCGATCGCCGATGCGCACTGAATGATAGCCGGCCGCACCGCCTCCAGCTCCTCGTCGGCCTCCTACCGCCAAAGTGCAATCGATCAAGTTCAGCCCAGGTACCAAGCCCGACGAACTCTAGCGCCCGTCGGCGCGGATCAAGCTCTGAAGCCTTCTAGGCCTCAAAGGCGGCCGACGGCTACCTCGACCCGATCGGTGATGCGGCCGGAGTCGAGGAATTACTTCGCCAGGCCAAAGGGCGGCCAGCACCTATGCTCCGGCGCGCTGAAGCTGGCGGAGCATGCGGTAGGCCGGCTGGAGACGGGCCTCGATCGCTAGAAGCTGCTCCTCAAGCGACTGGTTGGCATCCGGCGCGATCTCAACCCCAGCCTGCCACCGGGCTTCACGGTGGGCTTCGATGGCTTGGTTGGCAGCAACAGAATGGCCAGGAAAGTACTCTTCACAAAGAAGAAAGAAAAAGAGCAAGTTAGGAGATAAACTGACTTACGAGGACAAGCAAAGAGTGAAGAAGAAGGCGGCCTACCGCCAACCAAATCCTTGACTCGGCCGTAGCCTTCGCTCACAGCCTGCCTTGCCTCGGCCCAGCACGCCACCTCGGTCTCGAATTCGGCTTTGAGGGCGGCCTCGCTGTCCTGAGCCGCCTTCAGGGCCGGTTTGTGGCTTTCCTCCTGGTCGGCCAGTTTCTTGGCCAGGCGGTCATGCTCCTAAGCCAAGGCGCTGAGCTCACCCTCCTTGCTGCGAAGGGCGGTCTGGGCCACACCCAGCTGCTGCCTCAAGTCGGCGTTGGCTCCTACCAGTATGAAAGAGCAAGTTAAGAAAGAAGTCGGCAAGAAAGATCCGACCCGACTACTCAACAGTCGGCCCGGATCTCGAGGACCACACCCAGTGGGTGCGCTAACACGCCCCCACATGAGATAAAAAGACAAAGACGCTCACGCCGGCTCTCCGACAGATCGGCGGTCTTCTTGCCTACCTCCCAGACTTGGGAATTAAAGGTAGCGGCGTGGAGGTTGTGATAATCCTGCAGACAGGAAGAAGAAGCAAGCAAGAGCAAGTCAGTAAAACAAAGTCTTAGAAGAAGTTCCAAGCCGCCTACTCAGCAGCCGGCTCGGAACTCAGGGACTACACCTAGTGGGTGCGTTGATGCGCCCCCACAGAAAAAATTAAGAACAAGAGAACTCACCCGAACGACCGCCCGTGTCGCAAGGAATTCCCGGGTACACTGCTGCAGCGCAGTGGCTTGAGCCTGGAGCCGGCTTCGGACATCTTGCGCCGCCAAGTTCAATGTGGCCGTCCCACTGCCCAGTGTCCACCCTGGCGAGCTAGCGGTGGCCGACTCCAGGTCATGCGACAACGAGCTGGAGCCGGCCGCCCTCTGCGGATCCGGCTCTGAAGCTGCCCTCACCGCATGACGACGAGCCGGCGACAAGACCACAAGATCCGCCTGTGCAATCGGCTGCTCAGGCGGCACCTCGGGCTGGCCGCCTTGGTCGGTCCCGGTCGACGGAGGCGGCACCACTTCTCCCCCCGGGACGACTATGTCGCTCCCTCCCTCTCCACCATCGGCGGGTCGCGGCCGATTTCCTTCGGCGGGGGCACGGGATGTCCGGGGGCGCGGAGCTGAGGGGGATGACAAGTTGCGGAGGCTGGCTACACAGAGCCTCCGCCGCCCTCTCGGCAGCCTCGGCCTCCGCCCGGGCCCTAGCTGCCGCGTTGGCCTGCGCCTCGGCTGACTCCGCCGTCGCCTCCTGGGCCGGCTCGGCGGCAGCTTCCCTTCTCTCCTCCGCCTCCTGCTCCTCCCGCGCGTTCCGCTCCGTCGCCGCCTAAAGCTCGGCGCGGGGGTCTATGCAACGGGAGCCCGCAGACCCTCCCGCTCCGCCGACTATGGAGGCGGCAATAGTCCGCTCAAGAGAGAGCGGGGCCCTGGTTAACGAAACGGAGAAGGGACTTAGAAGAAAATCAACTAAACAAAAAAGAGAAAGGTGTGTAAGGACTAGAACTTACGCCGAGACCGCCTGCGACTGCTTCACCACCTTGCGGAAGCGGGCCGCCTTCGGGGCCGCCTCGTCCCGCTTGGTCACCGCCGCGGATCCCTTAGGCTTCTTCGGCCGACCGCCGAAGAGAGGAGGCGTCGCTCGACGTTTCTGCGCGCCGCCTCGCGCAGTCGGCCCGCCGGATGGGCCGGCGCCTTAGGGTCGGACGCCGGTGGCGGCGCGGGACGGGATCGGCCTCGTCATCGTCGGGCCAGTCTTCGAAGCCGGCGGTGAAGCCAGAGCCGCCTGTCTCGCCGCCGCCCCCCGCGGCGTCGTCGTCCAGAACGGCCGCCCCCAAGTCGGGGTCATCAGGATCGTCCGCCTCGCGGTCGGGGGCAAACTCATGCTCCGGCCCCGCGGTCCCGGCCGAAGGATGAAGAAAGGGGTTCTGGTTGAAGACAATCCGACTGGTCAGAAGTCGGCCCGGAAAGAAAATTCGGCAACAAAGGAAGAAAGAAAGCATACCATATGTGGTGGATTGGCGCGAGAGAATGGCGCCATGCCATACTGCCAGTCCGGCTTGAGCTTGCAGTTGGCGATGTAGTTCACCAGGTAAGACAACAACTCGTCGTGAGGCATCTCCCTGGTGCTGAGCCGGCTTGGGTCGAAGCGGCCGCTCATCTGACAGATCAGATGAGGGCGGCTTTGAAGCGGAAGGATCCGGCGCTCGACGAAGGCGGCGATCAAGTCGGGCCCGGTCAGGCGGTCCGACTGGATAAGCACCAGAAGCCGGGCGACGGCTCCGGCTCCAGCCGGCGTCAGCGACCTGGCCCGGTAGGACCATGAAGCCGGCCTCCCAGTCGGCGGGCCGGCTACGTAAGCCGGCAAGTTGACATAATCGCCATTTAGGGCAACGTTCTTCACATAAAAGTAAGACCGTTGCCAGAGCTTCACCGACTGGATCAGCGCGATAGAAGGGAAGGGGTTGTCGACGGTGGACCTCCTCATGGCGATGAAGGCGTCGCACGGAGCCAGCACGCCGGCGATGACCGTGCTGAGCTTGGATTGAAAAAACTCCCCCCAGAGCTCGATGGTGGGGAGGACGCCGAGGAAACCTTCACACAAAGAAACGAAGGCCGACAACAGCACCACCGTGTTGGGGGTGAGGTGGTGCGGCTGGAGTTGGTAGAAGTCAAGAAACGCGCGGAAGAAGCCGCTCGCGGGGAGGCCGACACCACGCAGGCAGTGCGAGTAGAAGATCACTCGCTCGCCTTCCTCCGGCGCCGGCGAAACCTCCCTCGCTAGCGCAAGGCGTACCCGCACAAGATCTTCACCCGGCATCCGCCGTGTCTTGCGAAGAAACTCGATGTGGTCGTCGCAGACGGTGGAGCCGTCCCAAGAGCTCGACGTCGGAGCCATGGCGGCGAGCGTGACGGCGGAGAGCGCCCGGCGCGGAGGCAGCAAGCCTGCGGCACGCTGGGGAGAAGAAAGGATGGCGAAGCGGGAGCACGGCAAGGGACTACCACGGCGAAGAAGAAGAAGAAGGGGGCAGGGCGAGGGCAAGCGTGCGAACGATTGCTGCTCCCCCTCCCTGCCCCTACTTATAGCCTCGCGTGGCAAAGCCGAGGAGGCAAGGCACGGGGGTGTGGGATTAACTGCGCCCACTCCCCCACGCCCCGCGATTATCGCGCCTTGAAGGCGAGCGGGAACCACCGCCGGAAGATGTGCGGTCGGTTTGGGCCACAGAAGATCCGCGCGCGGGCCGAGGCGCGGGAGTGGCGGGCCCCGGCCTGCGATGGCGTCCCGTCACGCGTGTGGGCTGGCAGGCCTTGCCAGCCGAAGGGCGCCACATGGCATGCGGTTGGCGGGCGGTCAGCCCACCGCTTGGCTAGCGCGCCAGCTGGTTCCCGCCTTCAGATTTCGAGGAGGCTTCGCCGAGAAGGCACACGCAAGAGAGGCGGGCTCCTAGCTGCCGGCTCCTCGGGATAAGAAGCTGGCCGAGCTTCTCGATTTCCCCTTCAGCCGCGAAGCCCAACCAGCTTCGGGGACTACTATCGGAGTAAATGACCACGGGTAGCCTAACCGACTCCCTTTGGCTCTCAGAAAAAATAGTGGGCCGATCGGACCTCGAAACACCTAAGACACGGGGCCGCCTTCCTCCGGCCGGCTATCACCTAGGCCGGCTGGCGGAAGGCGGCCCGGCCATAAACAACCTTTGGAGGACGCCACGATCGGGCCAACTCCAAGAAGCCGGCCCGTGAAGGACCGACTCCAAGAAGGCAGCCCATGAAGGGCCGACTCCATGAAGCAAGCGGCCAAAGGCCGCATCCCAAAGTCCACCCCCCATAACGGTGATGGGACGGGGCGTGGCTATAGCGAACCCTGCCACCCCCGAATCTCGGAGCATGCTTGGCTACAGTACGCCGTACGGGGCGGCCATCCCCCGTCCGGCGAGGCACTATTGCCATGCGGATCATGACGACATCCACAACGGGTCGCCAGTACGGCCTGTAGGCGGCGGGCCCCTTCGGTCAGAGAGACATCCGAAGGCGGCCCAACCTCCCCCAGCCGGCCTAAGGCCGGCCCGGCTTCCTATAGCCGGCTTGCTCCCCCCCTCGGGGCGCGCGCACCATTAAGCAGGCGAGACGCGGTAAGGCTACGATGGGAGCCATAATAGGGCGCAGATCAGAGCCATGTTTACTCGACAAAGCCCTCGTCATCAGAGGCGAGGCAACAGCAACCAGCCCCTGACAAGACCCCCTGGCGGTGGGGCCGGCCTGTCGACCAACGGGTCGGCAGCTGGCGGGACCCAGAAGCCGGCGGAGAAGACGGCGGTCGTAGACACTGACGGCCTGGGCCCGCACCAGGCCAGATTACCATTGTACCCCCGGGGAGTAGGCCTATGTAAACCCCCCGGGACACCCATGCAAAGGGTTGATCTCAGAGAGTCTTAGACACTACATAGGGAGAGAAGAGAGCTAGCCTTGCCCTTCTTCCTCCTCCCTCCGAACAGCTCAAGGAGCCTCTTGTAGCTACTTGTTGATCTAGTGATCATGCGAAGACCCCGCAGAGCAGGACTAGGGGTGTTATCTCCACGGAGAGCCCTGAACCTGGGTAAGATCCGCCGGCGTGCATGTCTTTGCCTTATCCCGTTTCCAGGCACCGGCGACGTCTTACTGGCTACCACAATGATAAGCCACCCGTTGGCATATGTCGCATCTACCACCCGACAGGCGTGTTGGGCGTATTGCCGACCCAAATCTAAAAGAGGCCGGACGCCGGGCGGGCGGCCGACCCAAACAGACAAAAAGCGGACAAAATCGCCGTCCGTTTGGGTCGGCCGATTGGAGTTGCTCTCACCATTTGAGAAAAGAGGAAAAAAAAATGCTTTTTCTGAGAAACTTCTAACTGAACCGATTAGAGTGTGACAGGAATTAGCAAAAGCACACGCCAGCTGTGTGACTCCAAAGCTCTTCCCACTGTGTACGAACTCCCCGGCCATTCCCGACGCCGATGCCCCGCCGCATCCGCCGCCGCTTCTCCACCTCGCCCCTGCATCCGCCACTCTGCCTCCGCTGCTCCTCCCCATCCTGCACCTATCCCGACTCCGGTCTCAGCCACTCGTCCCCCTACACCTCTCCGTTGTCCCGCCTCCTCTCTATCGCTCCTTCACCACGCCGATGGCAAACCTCCGCCTCCTCCGCCGCAGCTCCTCCTCCATGTCCACCACCACGTCGCCGCCCTCACGCGTCTGGTCCCCCCATTCGGCCTTTGCCGCAGCCACGGAGCGTCTTCGCGCCGGGAAGCTCAGCCAAGACGATGCACACCACCTGTTCGACGAATTGCTGCGGCAGGCCGCCCCGGTCCCCGGGCGCTCCCTGAACGGCTTCCTCGGCGCCCTCGCGCGTGCTACGTCCTCTGCCGCCTGCATCAGAGATGGTCCCGCCCTCGCCGTCGCCCTCTTCAACCGCGTGTGCCGAGAACAAGCCGGCCCACGGGTGGCGCCTCTCACAGTCCACACCTACGGCATCCTCATGGACTGCTGCTGCCGCGCTTCTCGCCCGGACCTAGGGCTTGCCTTCTTTGGTCGCCTCCTCAGGACGGGCCTCAAGACAAATGAGATCGTCGCCAGCACCTTCCTCAAGTGCCTCTGCTACGCCAATCGTACGGAAGAGGCTGTCAACGTGCTGCTTCATAGGATGCCCGAGCTTGGCTGTGTGCCTGATGCCTTCTCATACTCCATTGTTCTGAAGAGCTTATGTGACAACAACATGAGTCAGCGGGGGCTTGACCTGCTCCAGATGATGGCGAAAGAAGGAGGTGGCTGCTCTCCCAACGTGGTGGCATATAGCACAGTCATCCATGGCTTCTTCAAGGAAGGTGAAACGGGCAAGGCATGCAGTCTGTTCCACCAAATGATGCAGCAAGGTGTTGTGCCCAATGTGGTGACGTATAACTCGATTATTGATGCGTTGTGTAAGGCTAGAGCAATGGACAAGGCAGAGCTAGTCCTTCGGCAGATGGTTGCCAATGGTGCTCAACCCAATGAAGTGACATATACTTGCATGATCCATGGGTATTCCACATCTGGGAGGTTGAAAGAGGCTGCTAAAATGTTTAGAGAAATGAAAAGCCGGGGTCTTACACCAAATACTGTTACCTGCGGCTCGTTAATGACTTCCCTTTGCAAGCATGGAAGAAGGAAAGAAGCTAGAGAAATATTTGATTCCATGACTGCCAAAGGCCACAAACCTGATATTGTCTCGTACCGTATTTTGCTTCATGGTTATGCCAGTGAAGGATGCTTTGCTGATATGATTGATCTCTGTAATTCAATGGAAAGCAACGGTATTGCAGCCGACTGCCATGTTTTTACCATATTAATTGATGCCTATGCTAAACGTGGAATGATGGATGATGCAATGCACATATTTACGGAAATGCAGCAACGAGGTGTGAGTCCAAATGTTGTCACATATTCAACTGTAATATCAGCACTTTCTAGAATGGGTAGGCTGACCGATGCTATGGAAAAATTTAATCAGATGGTTGCCTTGGGAATACAGCCGAACATACCTGTTTATCGGTCCCTAATTCAGGGCTTTTGTATGCATGGTGGTTTGGTTAAAGCTAAGGAGTTGGTTTCTCAAATGATAAACAAAGGTATTCCTCGTCCTAACATTGTGTTCTTCAATTCGGTAATAAACGATATGTGCAAGGAAGGAAGGGTTATGGATGCACATGATATCTTTGACTTGGTTATAGACCTAGGTGGGAGGCCTGATGTTATTACATTTAATTCACTGATTGATGGATATTGCTTGGCCCGCAAGCTGGATAAAGCATTCGGAATGTTTAATTCCATGGAATCAGTTGGTGTTGAGCCTGATATTGTTACGTACAGTACACTTCTTGATGGCTATTTTAAAAATAGAAGGATCAATGATGGTTTGGCTCTGTTTAGAGAAATGCCGCGTAAGAGAATTAAACCTGACATTGTTACATATGGCATCATGTTGGATGGGTTGTTTCGTGCTGGGAGAACTGTTGCTGCAAGGACAATGTTCCATGAGATGATCGAAAGTGGAATAACAGTGGACATCCCCACATATAATATAGTTCTTAGGGGACTTTGTAGAAATAACTGCACAGATGAAGCAATCGCCCTGTTCCAGAAATTAGATGCAATGAGTATGAAGTTCAATATTGCAATACTCAATACCATGATCAATGCAATGTACAAGGTTCGGAGAAGAGAAGAAGCTAACAATTTGTTTGCTGCAATATCAGCCAGTGGGTTGGTGCCCAATCAATCTACTTATGCAGTAATGATAATAAATCTTCTAAAAGATGGAGCAGTGGAACATGCTAGCAATATGTTTTCATCAATGGAAAAAAGTGGTATAGTCCCCAGCTCCCGTCTTATAAATGGTATCATCAGATTGTTGTTGGAGAATGGTGAGATTGCCAAGGCTGGAATTTATTTGTCTAAAGTTGATGGGAATAGCATCTCACTCGAAGCTTCAACTACTTCATTGATGTTGTCTCTATTTTCAAGGAAAGGGAAATATCATGAGGACATGAAATTGCTCCCAGCAAAGTATCAATTTTTCGATGGATGTAGTTGACTTTGCTCTTGATACCAACTCCTCAGGAAATAGTCTAACACAAACTAGTTGGAATTTTAGGGGTAATGACTTCTGATGGCGATTGTGAAGGTATACAATCTTTTTCTAGCTGCCACATGAGATTTTGCAATCTCTATGGAACAGTCACTTTCCTTCATATGAATGCATTTATAGGAATGCCATTCTCAGTGATCTGGTACGTATGCACCGGAGGATTTACTTTCAGTTTTTAGTGCTCATGCTGAAGTCTCCTATACTATATGCTGCAGTCAATTGCACTGTTGACGCTTGTTGTATACAGGTGAGAAGTATTTCCAGTATGATTGTCAATATGGTTTACTTCATTGAAGGTTCAACTATTTTTCCTCATGTAGGTAAAGATATGGCCAAGAATTTTACCGGTGTGAGCTTTCGCTTTAGTCTGCAGTCGGGTGACAGAGGAGAAGGAATCAAAACATCTGCTTGACGAAAACTTTGTGCTCTCGTACAGTGCGGTGTGCATACCTCTCCAGTTCTGGCTCCCTCAGTTCTTGGTACTACTCTGCAACAGTAATGGCTCCAAGAATTCAGCCTGCAACCTTTACCTTCTCCGGTCATTTCTTGGTCCTCTGCTACCTGACGTGCTATTGTAGATCACAACTGCACTCTCATGGTCACAGGGAGGCGACGCCACCGCTACCGAGTTCAGCTTCTTTTACCTTGTGCTATCTGAAAATAGTTGAAGGCGAACCACTCTTATGTTCTTGTTCAATGTTAGATGAAAAACGTCACTTAGATGTCAATCGAGATTGCAAGTAATTGGGGTGGGGCTTCATTCTTGTATGTTACTGAAACTTTGGTTGCATAGAAAGCATTCAGCCAAACTCCTGTTTGTATGCAGCCTGTAAAAGTTAAGATTTATCGATTTTTTAGCAGTGTTATATCTAGTCCAGTGCATCCTTCATTTAGTTATGCCCATGGTTATGCAAGAAATGTTTCTTTCCTGTTATTTGGTGTACTGTTGGTAGTGTTTAGTTGTAATCTGCATTACAATAGCAGTAGTCCCACAACATTTGCATAGGAATAGTTGCAGGAGAAACATGATAGCAGCCAGGTTTCTGTTGCTAACTGGTACGCCCTCTGTATCAAAATATAAGACACTTTTTGGTCTCTAGACCAAAAAAAGTGTCTTATATTTTGATACGGAGTATTTACCAATTAATTGTACATATGCTTTGTTCGCTAGTTTTAGAGGTGTAGTAATTCGAATTGTCGTATGTGTACCCCCTTGCATCTGTAGTTAGTTGGCATGGACGAGAGTGCTTTGCACACCGGACTCCCTCTTCATTTCATTGTCCTCCATTTTCCCTTTCGTTACTTTGCACACATGCTCATCGATATGGGTCTAAAACACACACGATCCAGGCAAGTGATCAGACATCTCATCCCAGAACCATTCTTTCTGCTGCAATTTACACCCAGCTGAATTATTCCTGCAGCAGATGAGCCTTTGGTACAAAGGAAAGCGCACACACCGTTACAACGAACCTTTTCCCTTGCAGGGGAGAAAGTTCTACCTTGAGGACACAAAAATCAGAGCATGTTCCTTCGGTCCAGTTCAGCCCATCTCTATGCTTTCCATATAATAAGATCATTTTGGATGCAGTACCTATGTTCTGTGTGGTGTGTGCCCAAGCTTTTACTACTTAAAAAGGGAATTAATTAGGTTTGTTATGTGGGACTATATAAATGCATCTGTCGCCGGAAATTTTCAGTACTACAAACGTGGAATACATAGCAGTAGTGTATGGAGTATATAATATAATACCACCTATGTAGTTTATGCACCAGTTTTTAGGTACCATACACAAAAAAGGTAAATACTCATGTATATGTGCAAATACAAATCCATATTTGAAATATTATGTGACCTTGGTTTCTATTAATGGGAATTGAAGAAGGCAGCCTCTCTTTAATAATCATAAATTTAGTAATATTTGAGATATATACTACCAAGTATTAGTGTATGAGACATGAATGTATCTACACCCCGGTTGTACGATATATTTTTACTTTGTCACAAAAAATAATAATGTATCTTTATACTTACTAGATTGTTTACATAAAACTGGGAAAAGGAGTATATTGTCAAGACAAGTGTTTCAACAAACATATGTATTTTACTAGGTTTGTCTCGACTGTTGCCACTAAAATTTGAAGTGCTTTCTACTCCCTCCGTACCAAAATGTAAGACGATTTTTTGGCACTATGATTGGGACGGAGGGAGTAGTATGGAGCCAGCCAGTGACTTGACAATCAAAATATCCAACTGACCTTGCATTGCATGATTACAAGTAAACAAAAATAAAAATGGTGCCTGGTTTTATGAGACTGACTAACCCATATTACCCATTAGCTTGCCACCAATTACAAGACTAAATCAACTGAAACAACATGGAAGATTGGAGCGGAAGGACAAAATAGTTTTCCCCTGAAGAAACTTGGAAGTTGCTCAGAATCAGAATGCTATCCTCATCAACAGGACAGCCGCACATGCTTGTGTCCATGTCCACCAACCCTACCAAGCACAAGAACAAGCACAAACACAAGGAGACACATCAGCAGGTGACCAAAAGGGAGCAGAGCCAACATGAAGACAGGTCACTCAGAATTTGTTCTTCTCGTTTATGATCACAGGTCACTTGGCACTGACCTCCCCCTTTATGGTTTCATAGTTTTGTATTTTATGGCAACCAGAACAAGCAAGTTGTGTGTATCGTGACGGTCTATTTGTCGGTCCAGTGGCATGTTCTTATAATGTATCATCTCTGTTTCGAATTATGAGAAGTTTAGATATTTCAATATGGACTACATACAAACTGAAACGAGTGAACAACACAGTAAAACGCGTCTATGTACATTCGATTCAGAAAAAGTTAGAACATCTTATATATTTTCAAATTACCATGGTTATGATGGCTTACTGTACAGTACAGAAACATAGTTTTGGAGCAGGTAATGGCATGCTCCTTTATGCCATGATATTACCTTGGGGCTTTTAAAAGGCATCAGTAAGCATGCATGATGTAACTTTTTCAACTTGCCTACACTTTTACCTCCAAAACTTTGCAAACTAATCCAAAGCGGAGCTTTTTCAGTTCAGAAAGGAACCGATGCAAAGCACGGACAAAGCTTATACTACTGCTAATTAACAAGAGCAAAAAGCGGAGCTCTCACCACGTTTGCCTTTGCGGATGATGCCGAGATGCTGTAGTAGCCGTTGTTCTGCGGCCCGCCGCCGCCGCCGCCGGTAATGCTTCCGGTGCCGGATGAGGTGGTGGCGTTGTCCTTGGGCAGGCGGTAGGCGAGCTCGTACACCGGCGTGCCGTCGGGCTTGAAGAGGCCGTAGTTGCGCTCCGACGAGGGGCCGGGCTTCATGTTCTCGTTGAAGAGCGCGAACATGTAGACGCGCAACGCTCCGTCCGGCCGCAGCGGCGTGCCCTTGCCCTCGCCCACCAGCCGCATCACATTGCCGTTGTACCTCGCGGCGTTCCGCGGCGTCGCGCCGGTCTCGTTGCCGTCGCCGGCCGACGGCCACCCGGTCTCCGACACGCGCACCTCCACGGCGCGCGCCGCCGCGCGGTTGGCCGCCGCGATGGCGTGGTACACGGCGTCCACCTGGGCCACCAGCATGTTGGGGTAGCGCAGCCCGGAGGACGGGTCGGGGACGCCACCGTGGCCGGGCTCGAGCAGGGCGTACTCAAGCTCCACGCCGGCGGGGTCCTCGGCGTAGGCGAAGTAGGGGTAGGCGTTGACGAGGAACGGCGAGCCGGTGCGGGCGTGGAAGTCGAGGATCGGGCAGAGCACCGGGAGGAGGTCCTTGCGGAAGTAGGCTGACGACGGCGGGTAGGAGGTGGCGAGCACGCCGAGGTTGTGCGCGGTGGTGACCGCGACCTGCTTGTCGAGGCCGAGCTGCGCGAGCGCGTCGTGGATGCACTGCATGGCCGGGAGCAGCGAGGGCGAGAGTGCGGAGCTGTTGGCGCCCGTGAGCACCTCATTGCCGACGGTGAGGACGGCGATCTTGGTGGCCGGGAGCGCCGGCTGGATGACGGTATTAACATTTGTACATTGTATTCTACTGTTGTACGTAGTACGATCCTATATTTCTGGATCTCATTGCCCGATGGCCTGCGTGCCTATTCCCTCGGGCCCTCTCCCTCTCTCTCGAGGTATATATGTTGTAATCTGTAACAGAATCAATCAATGATAAGGAAACAATCTTCCAACTTGGTATCAGACTCCAGGCTTCTTCATGGCCGGAACCCAACCCCTCCCCTCCGACGCCTCCTCGCCGGCGGCCACGTCGCCCGGCTCTCTCTCCACAGCGACGGCACCGGCCGCCCACACCTCCGCGGCCTCTTCTCCGGCCTCGTCCCCGCCGTTCATCTTCGGTACTGCCCCTTCTTTCCTCTCCAATTCCGCCGCTGCATCTGGATCTCAATTTGCTCCCCTCTTCACCTCCGGCAACCACACCCACACCCCATCCCCAGCTCCTTCCGCGCGCGGCTCCATCTTCCACGACCATATCACCAATCACATCAAGTTTCTTCTCCACCCCGCCGATCACAACTATCACAAGTGGAAGACCTTCTTCCTCATGGTGCTCGTTCGCTATGGCGTCACCTTCCTCATCGAGCAACCACCCCCACCCAACGCACCCTCCGATTATCTTGAGTTGGATGCCCACATCGTTCTGTGGATCTACGCCACCCTCTCCGACACCATGTGCGACCATGTCGTCGGCGCCACCACCACGTTCGCCCTGTGGCACAAGATCAAAGACTACTTCCTCGCCAACCGCGCCGCCCACTTCATGATCCTCAATCGCCAGTACCGCAATCTCAAGCAGGGGGATCTCTTTGTCTCCGAGTACGCCCGGCGCATGAAGCAGCTCACCGACGCCCTCGCCGACATCGAGCACGGCGTCACCGAGGTGGACCTCACCACGCAGTTCCTTCACGGGCTCGACAAGCGCCTCGAAACCATTCGAGTCGTTCTTGGTGATCAGACGCTCCCCTTCGACACCGTCATCTCCCGCGTCCTCCTGGCTGAGGAGTCCCAGGCTCAACGCGCGGCGGAGGAGAGCACCTCGGCCTTCGCCATGTCGGGTGGTGGTTCGTCGAGCGGCCCCTCCAACACCGGTGGGCGCGCCCTCAGCGACCGCGTGGATCGGCCATCCGGCAACAGCTCCGAGCGCTCCTCCGGTCCTCCTCCGTCTGGCCGTGGGCGCGGCGACCGCTATGGTGATGGTGGTGACCGTGGCCGCGGCCGCGGCCGCGGGCGTGGGCGTGGCCGTGGTGACAGCAGCGGCGCGCCATCCTCCTCAGCGCCGCCCTCTCCGTTCACCGCCATTTCCCTTATGGCATGGCACTCCGGCCCGCGCTCTGGCTGGATCCTCCCAACGCCGCTGGAGTGCTTGGCCTCGTCCCGTGCTCACGCCCAGCATACCATGCCTACTACGCCCCGACGACGCCTGCACCGTACTACTCTCCGCATCAGCCCTCGTGGGATCATCTTGCTATGCTCAACGCCGCCTTCAGCAACGGTGGCTACTCGCTTCCCCAGCTCCCGAATGGTACCTCGACAATGGCGCCTCATCCCATGTCACCGGCACCCAAGGTAACCTCGCCAAGTCTAGTCATTCTTTAAAGCATTTACCCTCTAGTATTCTTGTTGGCAATGGGCATCATCTCCCCGTCACCGCTGCTGGTTCTACGACTCTTCCTCCCCATGATTTTCGTCTTACAGATATTCTTGTTTCTCCTTCTGTTGTTACTAGTTTAATTTCCGTTTGCAAGTTCACTAAGGATAACTCTTGCTCTATCGAATTTTACCCGTGTGGTTTTCTTGTGAAGGATCTTCACACTCGGAGGGTTCTCATGATCTCCGTTAGCCATGGCGATCTTTATCCATTTATCGGCAATAAACCAGCTCGGGCGTCTGCACTCCTCACTCTCCCCTCCGCGGATTTGTGGCATCGTCGCCTCGGGCACCCCGGCGCTCAAACTCTTGCTTCTCTGCCTAAAGATGTTTTTAGTGAATGTAATAAGGTTCCACACTCTCCCTGTAGTGCATGTCAACTAGGCCGCCAGCCACGCCTTCCCTTTCCTTTCTCTCTTAGCAAAACTTATGCCCCTTTTGATTTAATTCATTGTGATTTATGGACATCTCCTGTTATTAGCTTCTCTGGTTTCCAATATTATCTTGTTGTGCTAGATGACTTTACACATTTTTCGTGGACATTTCCCCTCCGAAACAAATCGGACACCTCCACCGTCCTCCAACGCTTCTTCACCTCCGTTTACACTCAGTTCCACACGGTCATCAAAAGCATGTAGTGTGATAATGGCGGCGAGTTCATTAACGCATCACTTCGTTCCTTTTTCTCCAACAATGGCATCGCTTATCGGTTCTCGTGTCCCCACACTTCCCCGCAAAACGGCAAGGCAGAACATATGATCCGTACCACTAACGACATCGTGCGCACCCTCCTCCTACAAGCCAACCTCACTCCCCCCTTTTGGGTTGAGGCCCTTCACACCGCCACCTACCTACTGAACAGACGCCCGTCCCGTGCCATTGCTCCCCACACACCGTATTTCCTTCTTCATGGCGTGCCCCCCTCCTATGATCACCTCCGTGTTTTTGGTTGCTTATGTTTCCCTAATTTATATGCCACTATGGACCACAAACTTGCACCACGCTCGACTCGCTGCGTTTTCCTTGGCTATGCTCTCGAACACAAAGGCTATCGCTGCTACGATCTTGCTCATCGCCGCGTCATTGTGTCTCGTCACGTAATTTTTGATGAGACCATATTTCCATACACAGCACCCAACCCTGGCCACACGCCCCCCACGTCCACAAAAATCTCCATGCACTACCTGCCAAACCCGTTTTCCCGGATCCCCAGGCGGATCCTCCCACCAGCCCCCCAGGCGGCCCACCTCCAGCTGGCCGTGACCGGTCGCGCAGCCACTCCCCACACACCGCGTCGCCCGTGTTGCCCGTTTCCCCCGCCCCACCCGCCTCGTCTGCCGCGCCGGTTCCCCACGACCCGCCTGCCTCCCCCACGAGCGCACCTGCCTCCCGATCCACCTCGGATCCACCACCCACCAGCCCTGCCGCCCCTTCCACCGGCCCCACCAAATCCACCTCGGATTCCGCTGCGTCCAGTACCCCTTCGCCACCTCTTCCCAAACACGCTGTTCCAGTACAGCCACCCCAAAACTCACACAAAATGTCCACCCGAGCTAAATCTGGCTACCTTATGCCATGGCGTTTATTCCTTGCTGATACTTCTACCACACCCATCTCACCTATTCCACCCACATACAAATCCGCCCTCAAGGATCCCCATTGGCGCCAAGCGATGCTAGACGAGTTTCATGCTTTAACGAATAACTCTACTTGGTCTTTGGTGCCTAAGCCTGCAGGTGCAAATGTGGTCACGGGCAAATGGATTTTTCGTCACAAGTTCAATACTGATGGATCCTTGGCACGGTACAAAGCACGGTGGGTTGTCCGTGGGTTCACTCAGAAAGAGGGTGTGGATTACTCCGAGACTTTCAGTCCTGTTGTCAAGCCGGCTACCATTCGGGTTGTGTTGAGCCTTGCCACTTCTCATTCATGGCCTATTCACCAACTTGATGTCAAAAATGCATTTCTCCATGGTGAACTCAATGAGACAGTGTACTCATCGCAACCGGCTAGGTTTGTTGACTCCTCCAAGCCGGACCATGTCTGTCTTCTCCGTAAGTCTCTCTACGGCCTCAAACAAGCTCCACGGACATGGTTTCTTCGCTTTCAAGCCTTCTTGCTCTCACTTGATTTTCGAGGTTCCAAGAGCGACAACTCCCTCTTCATCATGCGACATGGCTCCTCCCTTGCATATTTGCTAGTTTATGTAGATGACATCATTCTTACTGCCAGCAGCCCCACCACCCTCCACTACGTCATCTCTTCTCTCAAGAAGGAGTTCGCCATGACCGATCTTGGTACCCTTCATCATTTCTTGGGTATCAATGTTACCACCAACACTTCCGGTCTTTTTCTCTGTCAACAACAGTATACTCTCGAGCTCCTTGAGCGGGCTAAAATGCTAAATTGTAAGCCCGTTTCCACCCCGGTTGACACCACCGCCAAGTTGTCCTCTCACGATGGCCAACTTCTGCCCAACCCCACCCACTACCGCAGCTTGACCGGTGCCCTACAATACCTCACTCTAACGTGTCCTGACATCACCTATGCGGTGCAACAGGCTTGCCTGTTCATGCATGCACCTCGCGACATTCACATGCAACTTGTGAAGCGTATTCTCAGATATCTCCGAGGCACCTCTCACTTTGGTCTTCAGCTCTTTCGGTCCCCATCTACAGATCTCACCGCTTATACCGATGCGGATTGGGCTGGTTGTCCAGATACTCGCAAGTCGACATCAGGGTTTTGTGTCTACCTTGGCACCAACCTTGTCTCCTGGTCCTCTAAACGACAACCCACTATTTCACGTTCGAGCGCGGAGGCTGAGTATCGCGGTGTTGCAAATTGCGTGGCTGAATCATGCTGGTTGCGGCAGCTTCTTCTTGAGCTTCAGGTGCCACCCACTCGAGCTACTGTGGTGTATTGTGACAACATCAGTGCCTCGTATCTTGCCAGCAATCCGGTTCAACACCAGCGGACTAAACACATCGAGATCGACCTGCATTTTGTTCGCGATCGTGTCGCCCTTGGCGAAGTGCGGGTGCTGCATGTTCCCTCCAGCTCCCAGTATGCGGATGTGTTCACAAAGGGGCTCCCATCACAGATTTTCCACGAATTTCGCTCCAGCCTAAACACCCTTCCACATGGTGTTCCGGCTGAGGGGGGTATTAACATGTGTACATTGTATTCTACTGTTGTACGTAGTACGATCCTATATTTCTGGATCTCATTGCCCGATGCCCTGCGTGCCTATTCCCTCGGGCCCTCTCCCTCTCTCTCTCGGTATATATGTTGTAGTCTGTAACAGAATCAATCAATGATAAGGGAACAATCTTCCAACTGACGGAGCGGACCCAGGAGGAGGCGCCGGAGGGGGTGGAGACGGTGGCGAGGCACTCGTCGGAGACACCGACGTTGAGCTCGACGCCCGTGTTGGCGAAGGAGCGGAGGGTGGCCGGGTCGGCGTCGTAGAGGCGGACGCGGCCGACGCCCAGGCCGGCGAGGAGCTGCAGGGCCGAAGTCGTCGGCGGGAGGTCGTTCCCCACCCGGCCGTAGTTGATGCCCAGCAGCGCCAACGGCGTCGCCTCGAGCACGGTCGGCAGAAGGAGGACGAGCAGGAGGAGCAGGAGCGGCATTGTCTTGTCACAGCAGTGTGTGCTGTGCGCGCCGGACAGCCGGAGTGAGTGAGCTGGAGGGGTTTGGCACTTTGGCTTGGAGTGGCTGGAGCGTTGGGGGTTTGATGGCTTGGAGCGGGCTCACCTGGGCGAGTGCTCTGTCATACCGTTGTACAAAGGCGGCTAGAAATCAACCGGATGTTTTTATTTTTATTTTTGAGAAATTAGCTGCCTAGCCAGCCGTGTGATCTGGAGGTGTCTAGCCAGCCGTCCGATCTGGCGTTGGTGGCCGCTCGATCGCAGCCCGTAGTTTTTCTTCCCCTAGTCTTACATCCTTCACACGCATCATCGACCATCACGTCATGGTATTTGCGCCGACGACCTTGCAACAATGTTGAAATTTGTCACTCCAGTGGTCCACGTGTTTGACAAAAAGTACTTGAGAGAGCCAAATGTCGTGGACATGACCAAACTTTTGGCACTTGAAGAAGATGTTTCTCAGTGTGCTCGGTTCCATCGATTGCATGCACTAAGAATTGTAGAACCGTTGGTAGGTTTGCAAGGGCAATACCAAGATCATACCGGAGAGCCCACAATCATGCCAAAAGCAGTGGCATCTTTTGACACTCTTTCTTTGACATGTTATAGGTGTCACAACAATATCAACGTGCTTCAACGATCTCCATTATTTGCAAAACTTTGTTATGGCAGGAGTGCAACTATATCATCAATGGGCACAACTATATCGTGGGATAATACTTGCCGATAGTATCTATTCTCATCGGGCGAAGACTATCTCCGAAGCAGAGGGTAACAAGAAAAGTCTCTTTGCTCGCCCAGCCTTTTGTTTGTAGCTCCTCCATTGAGTTACATTTCTCGTTTATGTATACAAATGCTTACTGTTCGAGTAGTATCATAAGCAGATGATCGGCGAATTAGCTAGCCTGAGATTGACTCCTTAGGTCCATAGGTTTTTGGGGTCTTTTTTTCGGGTGGTTCAAAGGCAACGGAGGTGATGTCAATCTGTAGTTTATTTCTAACGGTTGCATGTCATGTAATAGAGAAAAAAAATACTTTTTACCGCTTCGTCACCATGGACTAATTGTGTTATTTTTTACCCCTATGCTGAAAAGCAAGTAAAACACACGCCTTAATGCCTGTTCAAAATTATTATTTTTTCTTCAAATTAAATTATGGTGTGTAATAATATATTTGTAGGAAATGAATAATGTTGATATCTTGGATGAAAGCTAACATGATAGTTTGTGTTCTCTCTACAGGAACCAGATAGACATGTAATCTCAGATGCTTAGTTGATGAACTTTTTCGTAATATACATGTGATATTTAGACAAACCTAAATATCCCTTTTCCTTACATGCCGGGTATAATGAGCCTTCTGATTTATTTTGAAGAATGGTATTTGTGACTCAAAGAACAACCCGTGTCTATGGAGGTGGCGAGCATGGATTTGTAGGCGGAGACAGTGGGAGGAATAACAAGAATAAGAAGAAAACTGATTTTGCGGTAGAAAGGTTGAAAATGTCACCTGAAGTGCGTTAGAACTTAAAGGTGTATGCTCGACACGAATAGTAACGAGCAACTAGAATATGTGTGCCCGTGCAACGCACGAGCATCACCTAGTGCATTTTTAAATTTGTACTACGTACTTGCACATTTAAACTATGTCTTTCAAGTGTTCAAGTTTGGTTGAGAAAAGAGCAAAAATGCAGACCAAGCAAATTGGGGAGGCTAAATGGGGGATGCCAGAGGGCGTTGGTTTTTCACGGACAAATGAGCCATGTCTGCCGACATGAAATATGGGGATGTCATTTGATTTTTGTCCTTGGAGATGCCCTTATCTCTTAAACCCGTACTCCATCCATCCTAAAATACTATGTGCATTGTCTTTTTTTTCTTTTAGAAGTTAACGTATCTAATGTTTACAAAATTTATTGAGAAAAATGTTGATTACATCTACAATATCAAATCTAATATCATTAGATAAATCATTAAATGAGATTTTATATTTTATTGGTGCTATAGATTTTGATATATTTCTTAATAAACTGGGCAAATAGAGAAATATTTAACTTTTAAAAAAGTTGATACACCTTATATTTAGTAAAATAAGGGAGTGGGGGGGGGGGGTATTAGGGCCTAGATGGTTTAAAATACTTGGAATATCTAAACGGGCATGTTCCCTTATTAGTCTTTCCACCCCTTGCCTTCAATTGAGATTTTTTTTCACATTAATTGCTAAATCTAAAAGGTGAAAATTACTTATTTCTTAAATAATTATGAATCTTTGTTTTTTATAGCTTACCAGGCGGAGCTTGGTTAGAAATTGATGAATCAATAAGTGATCCATCTTAACCGTTAGGTTTTTAAGAAATCTTAACAAATAGGTTCATCTCTATGAGGGCTGCATAAAAAGACATTTTTTATTGTGTCTCGGTGAATTATTTTTGGGTAATGTTTATATCCGGCACACCGGCCGAACACTCCGCCGGTCTCACTTGCGATCGTGACCGTACGCAAGCCATGTGTTCCGTGTACCACTTATTTTTTTCCCTCTTTCTCTGCTACCGTATCCCAGCGCCCAGCTTCTCGCCGCCGTCGAGCCAAACAATACTCCCGCTTTAATCCTATCCCAAATCAACAATGGCCGCTAGCTGAGAAGCAAGCCAGATCCGAGGGCGTCATGCTTGGGAGGTTGGGCGGGGCTGTACGGGGGGACATTGCCACATGCTCGACCCCGGGCGACGTCGATGCTTTTTTTATCGACGTCGGGCTCTTACTGCACAACCGTGCTGTGTGCCGGAACCGGCGATGAGCCATGCTGGAACCAGTCATCCGTCGTGCTGGGACCTGCGCCCGGTAGCCTGCCAACCATGGTGACTGCGCCCGGTGGCCGGCAATGGAGACGGTGATTTTTTTGCCGGAACCATTGTTTTTGCTGGATAGAGCTCCAAAATTTGCTTCCACCGTGTTTTGTTTTTGCTGGATTCATTCAAGTTTTTTGCTACCACCATTCTTTGTTTGCTGGAACCGGGGCTCATCTTTTACTAATTTGCTACCACCGTGTTCTATTTTTGCTGGATTCAGTCAATTTTTTGCTACAATCATCCTTGTTTGCCGGAACCGGAGCTCATTTTTTGCTTCCATCGTGTTCTGTTTTTGCTGGATCCGTTCAAGTGTTTTACTACCACCATCCTTTGTTTGCTAGAAACCGGGGCTCATCTTTTGCTAATTTGCTATCACCGTGTTCTATTTTTGCTGGATTCAGCCAATTTTTTTGCTACCATCATCCTTGTTTGCTGGAACCGAGGCTCATTTTTTGGTTCCACCGTGTTTTTTTGTTGGATCGAGCTAAATTTTCTTTTGCTACATTGCATACCCTTGCATAAGCCAGCGTCGGGGAATTTTTTCTACAATTGGTGTCAGCCGTGCTACAACCAACGGTAGTGCAAGCTGCAACTGGCATCGCGGCTCAGCGGCGAAGATGATTTTTGTTGGAACAGTTGCTTGAGTTTGCTGGAACATGCACTCGTTTTTGCTGGAACAGGTGACCGATACGTTAGGACGGTGAGATGCAACCAATGAGCTGTGGCATAAGGCGTGAGCGGCGACGAGGACGCCGGCGAGCTGTGGCCCTCGCCATCGGAGCTGCAATCGTCATCATCGGAGCTACAACCACGGGTGCACAATGTTACATGCATGGAGCTGGCGACCGACGGCGACCATCGGCGGGGGCGGCGACCGACGGTGCTTCGAGGTTGGTCGCGCTCGCTCGTCCATGGCAGCGGCGCCACTGCTCCTTTTTTTCCGCTGCCCTCGTGAGATTTGTTTTCAGGAAGAAAGGAGCCAGCACGAGAGCCAGATCTGACGGCTGCGGTGCCGGCGCCTATTAGTCGCCTCATTATTTTTTCTCGTAGTCATCCCTTATTGTGTTGTAACATGACCAGTATCCAGTGTATTACCCTTCCCACTTTCTGGCTTGTTCTTTTCCACCTCCTTTCGCCTTTTTTTTTGTGCATTCACGAGTAAACGAAATTTTAGAAATTTATGGAAATCTGATCTTTAGAAAATTTAATCGAATGAACTTCCGTATATATCACAAATGAAATTTAAAAAATCTTGGACCAATTTCAGAAAATCCAGAAATAAGTTTTAAGCATTTTTCATCCTATTTGTTTCCTTAACAAAAGACGAAATTTTGGGAGTCATTCGAACATCATGTTCACTGATTTTCCGGTAGGTGAGTAAATCAGCCAAAATGGATGTTTGGAGGATAAATGGTCCTTATATTTTGCAACACGCTTTTGTTAGGTTTATTCAGCAAACTCAAACAAGCAGAGAAGCTTTTACTGTAGACTAGATCTTTGATGGCGCGCGTTGCCGCGCCCGGCAATTATTACTATGGAATTATAGAATTTTACATAAATAAAGTGCTGCAAGATATATTTTAAAATTTATATGGTACAAATAATGGAAATATACTGCAGTGCTGGGCCATACTAAGTAATGCATCGAACTGGAAGAACAGCATTAGTATTGGTTAAGTAGTAATACCCTATTTATTGAGGATATCTAACATATCATGCATCAATTTTTGGTTCTTTGCATATCAAAATTAAGTTGTAATACCCTAGTATGACATGCCATATAAACGGATAGCAATATGTGCAGACTTTGTGAAATGAGTCATACAACTTCTAGTTCATAAGCCAGACATCAACAACTCTAGCATAACGTACAACATACTGAGCCTAGGTAACCAAGATAATAAGCCGTGCATAAGCATGTAAGCTCGTAATTAGTTGGTGTTGGCTACTATCGAGGAACAACCGCAAGAATGATCTTGTTCATGGAGCATATGCTAACTGTTGTCAGCTAGTTAAAACTCCACATCCAAGCATTTCCAGTTCAATCAAAGTTAAGATAAATGACAAGGAACCAAGATGTACCCGCAAAAAAAAAAAGCCTATTGGTGATTACTTCAAGGAAAATAAGGCACCATAAGAAATGAACGAGTAGACAATAAGCAAAAAATAATATCATCCAAAACCATATAGATAGTAACTCGGGACAACCGTACCAAGTCAATTTACAGAGTAAAAAACTAAGAATTTCAAAATTATAGTTGTTCATAATCTTGATGCACAGTAATTTGTTAGGCTAGAAAACTGTACTGTAACATCCTTGTGAGCTTCAAGAAAAAAAACCCTCATAAAAGTAGATTCTGCAGGACTGAATTGACTGTTGTCAAAGTGAGTTCCTTGATTCTTATTCTGCAGCAGATATTCTTCTAGAGTGAAGACCTCCACAAACTAAACACCCAATACTTTGAAGGCAAAGAAGAAACACAATACAGTTTCACAAAACCTAGATAACTGTTTTTGAATAAATAGAAATAAGATATATGAAAATTGAAAATAACTTTATTTTAAATTAGAGCCTACCTTGATCGCAGTTAAGAACATCAGATTGATACAGCAGCTACTTATAGACTGGGCATAACTCGTCCTCTGACTTGTGGATGAATTCTCACTGATTAATTGTTATTAACAGAATTGCCCTGAACATCTCATTTTTCCATCTCCAAGCTTTGTTGCCCGTGACCACTTTCTTTAGAAGAAAAGGCGGCATAGTTCATCTATAGGACTGTACCACAGACGCACATATCACTGGAAGAACATAATATTGTCAGGTACATTATCCTCTATAGCTGCACCATCCGATCATGTAAATTTACACTCAACATTTTTACACGGAAATGAGGATAGCTCGTTTCGCCTTATACACCAGATCAACGTGTATTAAATAAATAAATAAAAAAACATGAAGAATTAGGGGGGAAGGAGTGTCAGCTTGCACCTGAACATGTAGTGGAATTAGATACCTGATACAACAGATCAATCCAAGCGATGGCAGCAACAACACTGCAGGTTCCTTGTGGTGGCACTCCCGAGGGAAAGGCCACGACGCTTGAACGGAGAGTGCAGCCATGGCACCGCGCGCCGAGAAAATATCTGTGTGTTGCCCCCGGTCTGCGTTCTTGTGAGGGTGTGGACGGAGGGCAGACAGGAACCTCGAGCTCATCGCCGCCACTGCTATCATTCGTGTGGCGCGGACGGCGGAGTGGCAAGATGGAAGGTGGATGGAGGAGGTATGGTGGAGGTGGAGATAGTGGCAGCGGCTGCTCCGCACCTAGTTTTGCATGTACGTATAGATCATGAAGCCTCGCAACCTGCCGGGATAAGAAGGGGAACGGGTAGAGCTTGAGGCGTGGATGAAGGTGTAGGGAGCAAAGAGTAACGTACCTCCATTAGTCGCCGTGAAGGGGCCACCTCAGCTGCCATTACTGACATCCAGGAACTGGCGCTTTACTGCCTGCTTCAATGCTAGCGGATTGCTTGAATCGCCCGACGCGTCACTCAACAGCCGCAGCACCCGTTCACATCTCCCTGCCGCATCAGCTACAGAGGCGCGCTGGCGAGCGAAACGTACGCCTGGTTGAAACTTTTTCTCGCCGAGCGTAGGCCTGGGTGAGCGTGGGTCCCTTGTCTCCCTTCCAAGTCAGAAGTTTCTTTTTGAGGGGTGATTCTTTTTGCACGAGCCAGAGGGGACACCTATAGGCCTTTTTCTGGCTTCACGGGGAGGGTGATAGAAGCCCAGTAGGCCCAAGTTTACCGCAGGTGCTCAAAAATGCCACCGGAGCAGCGGCCCAGCGCGGAAATTGCTCGTTCGCAGCGAATGGAGCGGGTGGACGAGTGATTAAGAGCAATCGAACGGCAGAAAATGCTTAAATCTGAAGATCCAATGGCCCTGAACGCTAATAGACTGAGAGGGCTGGAAAGATGCGCAGTTTTAATGTATCTAAATTGGGAAGGGAAGACCAGCAAAACGCTCATCACTTGCGACTCCAAAATCCAAATAGCTCTCCAGCGCGTGTGACCTCGACGGCCGTTCCCGCCGCCGCTCCTCCTGCACCTAGCCGGCGTCCTCCTTTACCTTGCCGACTCAACGCCTCCGCCTCCGCCTCCGCCGCTCCTCTTACACCCAGCCCAAGTCCGGTCTCCGCCTCGGCCACTACTCCACCACACCGATGTCCCGCGTCCGCCTCCACCTCCACCGCCGGCTCCTCTCCTCCACCTCACCGCCCTCACGTTCCTGGTCTCCCCGCGACGCCTTTGCTGCGGCCGCAGAGCGCGTGCGTGCTGGTACACTCAGTCGAGACGATGCACACCACCTGTTCGACAAATTGTTTCGGCAGGCCACCCCGGTCCCCAACCGCTCCCTGAACGGCTTCCTTGCCTCTCTCGCGCGTGCTACGTCCACCACTGCCTGCATCAAAGATGGCCCCGCCCTCGCCCTTGCTCTCTTCAACCGTGTGTGCAGAGAAGAAGCCGGCCCGCAGGTGGCCGCGCCCACCGTTTGCACCTACAACATCCTCATGGACTGCTGCTGCCGCGCTCGTCGCCCAGACCTAGGGCTTGCCTTATTCGGGTGTATCCTCAGGACGGGCTTGAAGATAGAGCAAATCACCGCCAACACCCTCCTCAAGTGCCTCTGCTACGCAAAACGGACGGGTGAGGCTGTGAACGTGCTGCTTCATAGGATGTCCGAGCTCGGATGTGTGCCTGATGTCTTTGCATACACCACAGTTCTTAAGAGCTTATGTGAAGGTAGCAAGAGCCTGCAGGCGCTCGACCTGCTCCGGACGATGGCAAAAGATAGAGGTGGCTGCTTCCCTGATGTGGTGGCATATAATACGGTCATCCATAGCTTTTTCAAGGAGGGCGAAACAGGCAAGGCATGCAATCTATTCCATGAAATGATCCATCAAGGGGTTGAGCCCGATGTGGTGACGTACAACTTGGTCATTGATGCGTTGTGCAAGGCTAGAGCAATGGACAAGGCAGAAGTAGTCCTTCAGCAGATGGTCGATAAATGTGTTCAACCTGATACAGTGACATATACTTGCATGATCCATGGATATTCCATATCTGGACGGTGGAAAGAGACTGCTAAATTGTTCAGAGAAATGACAAGCCGGGGTCTTATACCAAATATTGTTACTTGCAACTCATTCCTGACCTCCCTTTGCAAGCATGGAAGAAGCAAAGAAGCTGCAGAATTTTTCGATTCCATGACTGCCAAGGGCCACAAACCGAATATCGTCTCATACCGTATTTTGCTTCATGGGTATGCTACTGAAGGATGCTTCCCTGATATGATTGATGTCTTTAATTCAATGGAAAGCAATGGTATTGCAGCCGACTGCCATGTTTTCAACATATTAGTTGATGCATATGCTAAACGTGGAATGATGGATGAAGCTATGCTGATACCAAGTAAAATGCAGGAACGCAGAGTGAATCCTGATATAGTCACCTATTCCAGCATAATAGCTGGACTTTCCAGATTGGGTAGGCTGACTGAGGCCATGGAAAAATTCAATCAGATGATTGCCTTGGGAGTACAACCGGACAAAGCTGTTTATCACACGCTGATTCAGGGTTTTTGCATAGATGGTGATTTGGCTAAAGCTAAGCAGTTGGTTTCTGAAATGATGAACAGAGGTATTCCTCGTCCTAACATTGTGTTCTTCAATTCAGTAATAAACAGTATGTGCAAGGAAGGAAGGGTTATGGATGCACATGATATCTTTGACTTGGTTATAGACATGGGTGAGAGGCCTGATGACATTTTATTTAATTCACTGATTGACGGATACTGCTTAGTCGGGAAGATGGATAAAGCATTAAAAGTACTTGATGTCATGGAATCAGTTGGTGTTGAGCCTGATGTTATTACATATAATACACTTGTTAATGGCTATTGTAGAAATAGAAGGATCGATGATGGTTTGACTCTGTTCAGAGAGATGCCGCGTAAAAGAATTAAACCTGACACTGTTTCCAATCGCATCACAATGGATGGGTTGTTTCGTTCTTGGAGAACTGTTTCTGCAAGGCAAATGTTCCATGAGATGATCGAAAGTGGAACAACAGTCAGCATTTCCACTTACAATGTAATACTTGGAGGTCTTTGTAGAAATAATTGTGCAGACGAAGCGATTGCCCTGTTCCAGAAATTAGGTTCAATGAATGTGAAGTTCAGTATTGCAATCGTCAATACCATGATTAACGCAATGTATAAGGTTCAAAGAAAAGAAGAAGCTAAGGATTTGTTTGCTGCAATATCAGCAAGTGGGCTGGTTCATAATGAATCTACTTATGCAGTAATGATAAGAAATCTTCTTAAAGATGGAGCGGTGGAAGATGCTAACGATATGTTTTCATCTATGGACAAGAGTGGTATAGTCCCCAGCTCCCATCTTAGAAATGATATCATCAGAATGTTGCTGGAAAGAGGTGAGATCGCCAATGCTGGAAATTATTTGTCTAAAGTTGATGGGAAGATCATCTCACTTGAAGCTTCAACGACTTCATTAATGTTGTCCCTTTTTTCAAGAGAAGGGAAATATCGGGAGGACATGAAATTGCTTCCTGCAAAGTATCAATTTTTCGATGGACTTTGTTGATTTTGCACAAGACTCTGCTCAGGAAGCTTGAGTTTTTGCTTGCATAAACCCTCCTGCCAGTATGACCATATAAGAAATCCAAACTGCCTGCTTCTAGCATTGGAGCCATTTAGCGATGTGTCAAAATCACAAGAGTGTGAAATGTCTATGAATCTTTTAACCTTCGATGGGCGTGGAAAGGTAGACCAAGTAGTCAACACAGACTAGTTGGAGAACTTTAGGGGTAAGGACTTCTGATGGCGACCGGAAGGTATACAATATTTTTCTAGCAGCCTCCGGACATTTTTTAATCTTTGTAAAACAGACACTTTCCTTCATATGAATGCATTTTTAGAAATGTTAGTCTTAGTGCTCTGGTCATAGGTCCGTATGAAACTGTGGGTTTGCTTTTACTTTGCAGTGCGCATGCTGAAGTCTCCAATACTCTATGCTGATGTCAGTACGATCTGTAATGAGCACTAAGGCAAGTGCAGAGAAATGGGACGCTATACTCCACAAAAGCAGTATTTGCACTGACTGGAATTTTTGGCAGTACTCAAGCTCGGCTACAACGACTTGGCATCAGGTATGAAGCAGTCATTTGCTTTCAAGCTCGGCTACAAGGAGGATCTATCTACTTCTGGAAACAAATATGCCATGCTGGATCTGCACTCTTCGGTGCTGTTTATGCACCTGGTGCGGAAATATGTCAGTTACGTGAGGACCGTGTTCAGGCTGCACTCTTCTATACAGTGTTTTTAAATATCTACAACAAAGTGAACATCGACATGTTTTTCCTCCAAAAGGCAGCCTCACTTCCTTTATTGCAGTTAAAAGATTTGATAGTTCAGTTATTCATCGGGAACTTCAAGGAGGCTGTTTCCTTTAGCCTGTGATCACTGAGCAGTAGCTCGGTTGTTTCATTTCTTCTCTTCTATATGACTGAATGGAAAGTTTTGTGTGTTTGTTATTGTTGCTCGCTTGCTTCATTTAAACGGGTATTGTTGTCAGGATTTATTTACCATATGTTCTGACAAGGTCCTCTCAAAATGGATAACCTGCAAGGTAAAGGCCCTACTCACCTTCTCTCTGAGAAAATTAATTGAAGCTGCAAAAGTATTGATGCACCTTCTCCTGTGAGTTGTGATCTGCGTGAGGTTGTCTTGCCTCTGGTTGTATCTGTTGAACTCGGTAATGCTTCTACTTTTTTTTTGGCAAACTAGTAATGCTTCTCCTACAAACTTTCTTGCCATACATGCTCATCATCTAAACAACTCTTTTGCATACATACATTTGGTGAAATCCTGATTCCTTTTTGTATGAGCTGATATATTGTTTTCCATACATTGGCACCATGGATTATGGTTTGTGCATCTTTAATAGAACAGTTGTATGTCCCTCTCAAAAAAGAAAATTTTGTAATATTTAGTTATAAAAAGAACACCATCGAGCCTATAAATTTCATGCCATGGCCTAGGAATTATGTTCTAGTCAGATTATCATACATAGAGTTCTCGTGTGTAATAGGTACACAAAGCCACAAAGGTAACTATATGTCAATTGCCAAAAAGGAGAACATAACTGTATCCCTAGGCCTTGTATATTAAACTCAGAAAACTAAACAGAATCTACTTTCTTTGTCACTCTGATGGTGCATCTCTTAGATAACCCTATTGGGTTTTGGCGATTAATGACAAAACAATTGAGAGGACTGGTAGTTATTAAGTTTTATTTCAGTAATTTAGTACCCATGAATATTGGGGATATCATCTGTGTCCCCTACCTCCAACTTTTGAAGATGGTGTCTACCTCAAACTTCAGATTTGTAATTTACGGCCTTTTAGTGAATCCAAGATTACCATTGAGTGTAGGAAAACCATACTATCAATTAGAAGTTTTTTTTCATCGGCATCATATTGAATTTCATCCATGACTAGGTAATTAGGTACGTACTACCCCTAATTAGGTGCAGTTGCTGCGAGGCTTGCGGCGGCTGGGGGTGAGACAGCCAGAGAGTTTACTGATTTCAAATTTAGCGCTGCCAAAACTCACACGCAGGGCCACCTTAGAAAGAAAGGAAAGAAAGACATTTCCGAGGATGCACGTACGCAAATCCTTGGTAAAAAGGGGGAGGCTCTTCCCTGATGCGCGCCCGTCGCCTAGCGTTTTCTTTTGATAAGTCGTTGGATAGCTACGAGCGCATATATATGGGGATGTCATCACCTCCTCCAAGCGAGTGTGTACAGGAAGAGTTGAAGCAGTGCAGGATAGGGATGGTGTGGTCACACATGTTGTAAAGGGGACTGATGAGTAGGAAGAGGAGTACGTTCCGCAAGGGGTGGAGTCGGTTGGCCAAGAGAAAGGTGAGAATGGCACATCGGCGGCCCGCGAGGAGGAGGTTCACGGGGACAAATGAAAATCTTAGAATGTAACTGCTGTGGCATGCTCTCGCACATGGCAGTCCACGAGCTCCTGGATCTACAGGGGCTTATAGGGGCAGATTTAGTTTTTCTTTCCGAGTCCCATTTGAATAAATGTAAAGTGGATGAGCTACATCGTGTTTTTAAGTTTTGATTCTATGTTTGTAGTGGAGAGTGATGGTCAGGCCGATGGCCTTGTTATGTTTTATTACGAGTCCATAAAATTGAGTTGAACTATGTATCGCCTTATTTTATTGATGTTCTATTTATGAATAAAAATTTAGTACAATGGTGATTCACGTGTTTTTATGGTCATCTGAACTGGAACGAACACAGCTTATCCTGGGATGATATTCGCAATTTGCACGGTAGGGGGGGGGGGGCATCCTTGGGTAATTTGGGGGGATTTTAATGAAATGTTATATTCTTCAGAAAAAGAGGGTGGAAATGCGAGACCAAATGGTATGACGAGGGAGTTCTGTGAATGTCTCATGGATTGTGGGCTAGAGAATTTAGGGTACATTGGCGATCTATTTACTTGGAGAAGAGGTGATATCCGAGAGCGGCTTGACCGTGCAGTGTGTAATGTAGGGTGGGCACTTAAATTTCCTCGTGCAAAGGTGATTAACGAAGAATATGTTCATTCCGACCATCGCCCGCTAGTCCTGGTCCTGGACATGGATTACCTAGACGAGAATATGTTCAATCGACCAACGGGACGTGTAAAACAATTTGAAGCTAGATGGCTAAAGGAAAACACTATAAATGAAATCATTAAGGTGTCTTGGGAGAAAGCAAAGCTAGCAGGCATTGGCCCCTCTCTTGCTGACCGAACGAGGGCCGTGCATGCTGACTTGCACAACTGGGATCGTGAAACTCTAAAGGGCCCGAAGTGGAGAATTAATAAATTTAAAAAAGAGTTAGAGAGACTGAAATGCGGTCCTACGAATACTGAGTCACGTTGCCGACAGAAGGAGATAAGTGTGGTTATTGAGAACCTTTTGGACCAGGAAGAAATCATCTGGCTACAAAGAGGTTGTGCAAACTGGTTGATTCACGGGGTACGTCGTTCTTCCATAATGCAGCCATGGCTAGAAAAAGAGAAATAATATAAGGAAGCTACTGGATGACTCGGGGATCTGGAGAGAAGATAAGGAGTTGAAGGTGTTGGGGAACGTAGTAATTTCAAAAATTTCCTACGCACACGTAAGATCATGGTGATGATATAGCAACGAAAGGGGAGAGTGTTCGTCCACGTACCCTCGTAGACCGTAAGCGGAAGCGTTATCACAACGCGGTTGATGTAGTCGTACGTCTTCACGATCCGACCGATCCAAGCACCGAACGTACGGAGCCTCCGAGTTCAGCACACGTTCAGCTCGATGACGATCTCCGGCCTCCGATCCAGCCGAGCTCCGGAGATGAGTTCCGTCAGCACGACGGCGTGATGACGATGATGATGTTCTACCGGCGCAGGGCTTCGCCTAAGCTTCGCGATGATATGACCGAGGTGGAATATGGTGGAAGGGGGCACCGCACACGGCTAAGGAACGATCCGTAGATCAACTTGTGTGTCTATGGGGTGCCCCCTACCCCCGTATATAAAGGAGTGGAGGAGGGGAGGGCCAGCCCTCTTCTATGGCGCGCCCTAGGGGAGTCCACCGGGAGTAGGATTCCCCCTTTCCTAGTCCAACTAGGAGTCCTTCCATGTATTAGGAGTAGGAGACAAGGAAGGGGAAGAGAGAAGGAAGGAAGGAGGGTGCGGCCCTCCCCATAGTCAATTCGGACTAGGCCATGAGGCCTTGCCCTGCCCTAGGCAGCCCTCTCTCTTTCCCGTATGGCCCAATAAGACACAATACTTCTCCCGGCGAATTCCGTAACTCTCCGGTACTCAAAAATACCGAATCACTGGAACCTTTCCGAACTCCGAATATAGTCGTCCAATATATCGATCTTTACGTCTCGACCATTTCGAGACTCCTCGTCATGTCCCCGATCTCATCCGGGACTCCGAACTCCTTCGGTACATCAAAACTCATAAACTCATAATATAAGCATCATCGAAACCTTAAGCGTGCGGGACCCTACGGGTTCGAGAACTATGTAGACATGACCTAGAACTATTCTCGGTCAATAACCAATAGCGGGACCTGGATGCCCATATTGGCTCCTACATATTCTACTGAAGATCTTTATCGGTCAAACCGCATAACAACATACGTTGTTCCCTTTGTCATCGGTATGTTACTTGCCCGAGATTCGATCGTCGGTATCCAATACCTAGTTCAATCTCGTCACCGCAAGTCTCTTTACTCGCTCAGAATGCATCATCCCGTAACCAACTCATTGGTCACATTGCTTGCAAGGCTTATAATGATGTGCATTACCGAGAGGGCCTAGAGATACCTCTCCGACAATCGGAGTGACAAAACCTAATCTCGAAATACGCCAACTCAACATGTACCTTCGGAGACACCTGTCGTACTCCTTTATAATCACCCAGTTACGTTGTGATGTTTGGTAGTACCCAAAGTGTTCCTCCGGTAAACGGGAGTTGCATAATCTCATAGTTACAGGAACATGTATAAGTCATGAAGAAAGCAATAGCAACATACTAAACGATCAAGTGCTAAGCTAACGGAATGGGTCAAGTCAATCACATCATTCTCCTAATGATGTGATCCCGTTAATCAAATGACAACTCTTTTGTCCATGGCTAGGAAACATAACCATCTCTGATAAGCGAGCTAGTCAAGTAGAGGCATACTAGTGACACTATGTTTGTCTATGTATTCACACATGTATTATGTTTCCGGTTAATACAATTCTAGCATGAATAATAAACATTTATCATGAAATAAGGAAATAAATAATAACTTTATTATTGCCTCTAGGGCATATTTCCTTCAGAAGGACCACATCACTGGTTATTTTTTAAAACTCTTCGGAAATTCAAGGTCCAAATCAAGAGGTCTTGTCCCTTGTCCGTAGAAGAGTTTCTATTGAAATAAACAATGCTCTTCTTGCCCCATATACCGCGGAAGACGTTCGGAAGGTGTTGTTCGATATCGGGGACCTAAAAGCTCCTGGGCCAGATGGACTCCATGCAATCTTCTATAAAAGATTTTGGCCCATGTTAGGGGACGACCTAATTGAGGAGGTTCTGCAAGCGATCAATACATATACTATCCCAACCGGTTGAAATGATACTGCAATTGTGATGATTCCAAAAGTTAATTCACCGGAAAACGTAATCCAATTTAGACCGGTCGCCTTATGTAATGTGGTATATAAAATCATTGCAAAAATGGTGGCTTCTCGGTTGAAGGCTTTCCCACTAGATATAATTAGCCCAACTCAAAGTGCTTTTGTGCCTGGCAGACTAATAACGGATAATATTTTAGTAGCTTATGAGTGTTTTCACACAATCAAGAACAAAAGAGAAGGTAGAGAAGGCCAGTGCGCTATAAAACTTGACATGCAAAAGCTTATGATAGAGTTGAGTGGCCTTTTACCTTTTTTGAATGAAATTATGTTGAGACTGGGTTTTTAACAAGAGTGGGTGAATTTTATTATGCAATGTGTCTCAACGGTTGAATACAGAGTAAGATTCAACGTGGAGGAAAGTGAGAGTTTCAAGCTTACAAGGGTTGAGACAGGGGGGCCCGTTGTCACCATACTTTTCCTTCTTATGTACCGAGGGTTTGAATGCTCTACTTAAGGAAAATGGAAATATCTCAAGTGTAAAAGTTTGTAGAAACACCCTACCTATCACAAATCTCCTCTTTGCAGATGACTCATTGATTCTTATGAGAGCAAACCAACATAGTGCTTAAACTCTCAAAGCAGCGCTTGATCTATACTGTGAGGCTTCGGGGCAATTGGTAAGCGTTGAAAAATCAAGCGTTTTCTTTAGCCCTAACACGAAGGTGGAGATAAGAGAACAGTTATGCACAACACTAAATATAATGACGGAGGCCCTTACCAATAAATACTTGGGCCTGCCAGAAAATGTGGGAATGGATAAAACAGACTGCCTCCAATTTCTGATTGAACGAATTGTAAAGAAAATCAGTGGCTGGAAGGAAAAATTATTGTCTACTGAGGAAAGGAGATCCTGCTCAAGGCTATGATCCAAGCCATACCCACCTATCAATGTTGGTCTTTAAAATTCCTAAAAAAATGTAAAGGAATCATTGACGCGATAGAACATTTCTGGTGGGGAGACGAGGAGAACCAGAGAATGATGCACTGGATGTCTCGATGGAAAATGTGCGTACCTAAAAACCAAGGAGGGACGGGATTCCGTGATATTCACTGTTTCAACTTGGCATTGCTCGCCAAACAGGCGTGGCGTCTTCTAGTTAATCCTGACTCCTTGTGTGCTATTATAGTAAGGGCAAAGTACTAACCTGACGGTGATTTGATGAACGCTAAGCAAAGGAAAGGCTCCTCTTTTACCTGGCGAAGTATTATGGCAGGTACAAATTGTAACGCCCGGATAATTATGCTACAGTAATCCCATGCTAATGATGCCACATCACCACAATTACTGTTGTTAACCTCAGGATGATTCAATCACATTCGATTTCAAATTTAAAAATTAAATCAAACAACAAAAGTAAATAAAAGAATAAGGAGAAACAAAAAACAAAACAAAAAAGACCTCCCCCCACTAGGCCAACTGGCCCAGCTGGCCTACCAGCCCACGCCGCGTGGGGATAAGACCGAGTCCCCCCACTCTCCTCGTCAGCTCCTTGGGATCTTTTCCCCCGCACGATCCCCCTCACTCCCCCACGTTCCCCACTCCAACGATCCCCTTCTCCTCCTCCCATTTGGATCTGGGCAGAGCGCCCGACCCCGCTGACATCCCTATGCCTGGCGCCCGCTGGCCGCGCATCGACCCCGTTGCGCCCCGGCGCTCTCTCGTCGCCCGACAACCACCGCCACGCGCGCGGAGCCCTGAGGGAGTCCTAGATTAGGGGGTGTCCGGACAGACGGACTGTATACATTGTCCAGACTATCGAAGCGTGAAGATACAAGACTCAAGACTTTGGCCCGTGTCCGGATGGGACTCTCCTTTGCGTGGAAGACAAGCTTGGCGATCTCGATATTGTGTTTCCTTCCTTGTAACTGACTCCATGTAAACCCTAGCCCTCTCCAGTGTCTATATAAACCGGAGAGGTTGGTCCTTAGAAGGCCAATCACAATTACAATCATACCATCATAGGCTAGCTTCTAGGGTTTAGCCTCTACGATCTCGTGGTAGATCTACTCTTGTACTACCCATATCTTCAATATTAATCAAGCAGGAAGTAGGGTTTTACCTCCATCGAGAGGGCCCGAACCTGGGTAAACATCTATGTCCCTTGCTTCCTGTTACCATCAGCCTTGACGCACAGATCGGGACACCCTACCCGAGATTCACCGGTTGTGACACCGACATTGGTGCTTTCATTGAGAGTTCCTATGTGTCATCGCTGCAAGGCTCGATGGCTCGTCTTGTCGTCAAGCACGACATTACCTTGGGGGGGGGGCTGGCTGTAGGCCAAACTCTCCAACTTGGTAGCTTTACCATGGCTGCCCCATCGGCGGTTGCGCCGACGATGGCCTCTCGGGTCGTCAAGCATAACCTTCGTGTCAGTTCGGAACTTGCCGAACAGATGGATTCAATGGAGCTCTCCTCCCTTAATGAGCTCTTGGATCGCATCGCCGCTCTAGGAGTCGCTACAGACTATGACCGGGTCGGGCTTAAACCCGACCAAAGGGACATCAGATCCCCGCCGGTCACCCATGAGATAGTGATAGTGGAGGAACCACACGCGGATTGCCCCTCAACTTTGAGGACAAATTATGTTCGGATCACCGAACTCCTTGAGCCGAACACCTGCTCAAAGGAAGACATGACCCGGGTCCCGGACATAGAATCAGGCATTGGGCCGAGGAAATTGGGCAGCACTCCGGATTCTGAGCCGTTAAGCTCGGAACCTCCCGCGTCCCTGGGTGTTAGATCGGATCAAAATCCGGATTCAGCTAACAATGCCCACCTGGACTTAAACCGTCTCTCCCGCATTAGCAAGAGCCCCAGGAGACCGTACATCGCTATTGGGCCAGATTCCTCCTTGCGCTTAACAAGGTCAAGGACTGCCGCGAGGAGAACGGGGTCTCACTCTTCGGCAAAAACTGTACGGACGAAGGACTCCTCAATGCTATAAGCCACCGTGACATAGTACACTTTGCGGACTTGGCAATCATAGTACAGAAGTACTGTGCGATGGAAAGCGCCTAGAAAACCCAAACAAAATTTTGGGATAGTACTGCTCTCACCAAGACCTTTGTCCGAACTAAACGGGCGAACTCTCATAAGTCGGCTGATCCAATCCCCAAGAAACCAAAGCCCACCCTAGGGCGGGGAACCATATTGGAAGAATGGCTCGACGGGCCATGTAAGCTCCAAAGTACTCCGGATACAATACCAACTCATAGCCTTAGGGCATGTTGGATACTCCGGCAGGTGGCAAAAAGTGGCGAGGATCTTCTTGTAAGCCATAAAGCGGAACAACATCCTGCCAACGAACACAATACAGTACTAACATTCTTCGAGACTTTCGCCTCGAACAATAGGCGCAAGCGAGCTCATCGAAGCTCCGCTGAAATTTGCCATGTGGCAAAAATAAACCCCTGGAACGACACGACTATAACTTTCAATGCCAGTGATGAACCTCGATTCCAGACTGTCCGAGCACCAGCCGCTCTGGTCCTTAGCCCAATCGTAGATGGCTTTCGGCTCACTAAAGTACTCATGGACGGCGGAAGCGGATTAAATCTGATCTATGAAGAAACACTCAGCAAGATGGAAATTGATAAAAGCCGCATTGAAAAAAGCGGCACAACCTTCAGGGGAATTATCCCTACTCGGGAAGCGCGGTGTGCGGGAAAAATCACACTCGATGTGGTATTCGGCACCCCAGAGAATTACAAGTCCGAAGAAATCACGTTCCAAGTGGCTCCCTTTAGCAGCGGATACCACGCCCTTCTAGGGCGGGATGCGTTTACAAGCTTTCAAGCTATACCCCATTACGGGTACATGAAGCTTAAAATGCCCGGACCCAATGGAATCATCACTCTAGCCAGTGATCCGGACGTCGCACTTCGCGCCGAAAACAAAACTGCAGCACTAGCCCTGGAAGCATTATCTGAAGCCCTGGCAGCGGAAGAGTTAACAACACTGCGGGCCACTGTGGACAGGGACGACGTGATACTCGACAAGCGACCCAAGTCCACCTCATTTAAACCTGCAGACGAGATAGTCAAATTCTAAGTCCATCCAACGGACCCCACGAAGACAGCTTCCATCGGGACACAGTTGAGCCCCGCGATGGACGCCGCGTGATGACCCACAAGTATAGGGGATCTATCGTAGTCCTTTCAATAAGTAAGAGTGTCGAACCCAACAAGGAGCGAAGGAAATGATAAGCGGTTTTCAGCAAGGTATTCTCTGCAAGTACTAAAATAAGTGGTAACCAGATAGTTTTGTGATAAGATAAATGGTAACGAGCAACAAGTAACAAAAGTAAATAAAGTGCAGCAAGGTGGCCCAATCCTCTTTGTAGCGAAGACAAGCCTGGACAAACTCTTATAATAGGAAAAGCGCTCCCGAGGACACATGGGAATATCGTCAAGTTAGTTTTCATCACGCTCATATGATTCGCGTTCAGTACTTTGATAATTTGATATGTGGGTGGACCGCTGCTTGGGTACTGCCCTTACTTGGACAAGTATCCCACTTATGATTAACATCTATTGCAAGCATCCGAAACTACAACAAAAGTATTAAGGTAAACCTAACCATAGCATGAAACATATGGATCCAAATCAGCCCCTTACGAAGCAACGCATAAACTAGGGTTAAGCTTCTGTCACTCTAGCAACCCATCATCTACTTATTACTTCCCAATGCCTTCCTATAGGCCCAAATAATGGTGAAGTGTTATGTAGTCGACGTTCACATAACACCACTAGAGGTTAGACAACATACATCTTATCAAAATATCGAACGAATACCAAATTCACATGACTACTAATAGCAAGACTTATCCCTTGTCCTCAGGAACAAACGTAATTACTCACAAAGCATATTCATGTTCATAATCATAGGGTTAATAATGTGCATAAAGGATCTGAAGATATGATCTTCCACCAAATAAACCAACTAGCATCAACTACAAGGAGTAATCAACACTACTAGCAACCTACTAGCACCAATCCCGGACTTGGAGACAAGAATTGGATACAAGAGATGAACTACGGTTTGGAGATAAGATGGTGCTGGTGAAGATGTTGATGGAGATTGCCCTCTCCCGATGAGAGGAGCGTTGTGATGACGATGGTGATGATTTCCCCCTCCCGGAGGGAAGTGTCCCCGGCAGAACAGCTCTGCCGGAGCCCTAGATTGGTTCCGCCAAGGTTCCGCCTCGTGGCGGCGGAGTCTCATCCCGAAAGGTTCTCCTCTGTTTTTTTCTCATCGAAAGACTTCATATAGGAGAAGATGGACATCGGAGAGCCACCAGGGGGCCCACGAGGTAGGGGGGCACGCACAGGGGGGCGCGCCCTCCACCCTCGTGAGCAGGGTGTGGGCCCCCTGGCCTTCAACTTTGGCGATTATTTTTCTTTATTTATTTTAAGGTATTCCGTGGAGTTTCAGGACTTTTGGAGTTGCGCAGAATAGTCCTTCAATATTTGCTCTTTTTCCAGCCCAGAATTCCAGCTGCCGGCATTCTCCCTCTTCATGTAAACCTTGTAAAATAAGAGAGAATAGCCATAAGTATTGTGACATAACGTGAAATAACAGCCCATAACGCAATAAATATTGACATAAAAGCATGATGCAAAATGGACGTATCAACTCCCCCAAGCTTAGACCTCGCTTGTCCTCAAGCGAAAAGCTGATAACAATAAATATGTCCTCATGTTTAGAGGTAGAGGCGTCGATAAAAAATAAAATACGGACATCATGATTATTTCATAATAGCAACATATGTAGATTTTGTCATAAGGTTACTCATATTCAATTGACAATCTTTTCACAAAGCCAAAGTATGAATCAGAAACCTTATTGAGCACCAACAAATTATACCCTCAGTCATTGAAACAATTGCAATTTATCATAACATCGGAAAGAGTCTATGTCAGAGCTTAAAAGCAAGTCCACATACTCAACTATCACTTAGTCCTTCATAATTGCTAACACTCACGCGATACTTGTGCTTAAGGAGTTTTAATCGGACACAGAGAAAGATAGGGGCTTATAGGTTTGCCCCACAACTTTTTACCTCAAGGGTAATGTCAACAGTAATAATTCATGCTCCCCCACATCCAATTAGATATATATATATATCATGTTCTTTCCAACATACTGAGCTTGCCAAAGGATAAAATAAAAAGGAAAAGGTGAAGATCACCGTGACTCTTGCATAAAGTAGAGGATAATAATAAAAGATAGGCCCTTCGCAGAGGGAAGTAGAGGTTGTTATGCGCATTTAGGGTTGATGCACAAAATCTTAATGCAAGAGAACGTCACTTTATATTGCCCCTTGTATGTGAACCTTTATTATGCAGTCCGTCGCTTTTATTGCGTCCACAACAAGTTCGTACAAAGTTTATTTTCTCCGCACTAATAAGTCATGCAGATTTAGAGAGCAATTTTTATTGCTTGCACCGATGACAACTTACTTGAAGGATCTTACTCAATCCATAGGTAGATATGGTGGACTCTCATGGCAAAACTGGTTTAAGGGTATTTGGAAGCACAAGTGGTATTTCTACTTAGTGCTGAGAATTTGGCTAGCATGAGGGGGAAAGGCAAGGTCAACACGGTAGAGGAACGATGACAACATACTTTATCTCAGATATAAGAAAACATAACTCATTATGTTGTCTTCCTTGTCCAACCACAACTCTTTAGCATGTCATATTTTAATGAGTGCTCCCAATCATAAAAGATGTCAATGATAATATATCTATATGTGAAACCTCTCTTTCCATATTACTTCCTATTAATTGCAACGATGACCAAAGCTATATTTGCCAACTCCCAACAACTTCAAATCATCATACTCTTTCTATGTGAAGTTATTACTTTCTATAAGATCAATATGAACTCTTTGATTCTTTATATTCTTTTTCTTCTAATCACCCAAGATCATGGCAAAATACTCAAGCCCTTGACTCAACACTAATCTTTATTATATAGCTCATGGACTCGATTAATTACAAAGAGAGATCATAAAGCAGAACTCAAAACTAGATCATGCCATGACTTTATTCTACTAAATCAAGATACTACTAATAGGATCAAACTAAGAAAAACGGTAAAGATAGGAGTTGTGATGATGATACGATACCAGGGCACCTCCCCCAAGCTTGGCAGTTGCCAAAGGGAGTGCCCATACCCATGTGATTATGTCTCCTTCCTTGTTGTTGGCGGTGGAGGTGTTGATGATGATGCAAGTTTGTCGTCCACCTTCCATGGCATAGGCTCACCATCATAGAAGGATGATCGAGTCTCCGGAATCCTCAAATCTGCAGCCAAACTCATCCTTTTGAATCTATATTCATACTCACAGTTTTGGTTTTGCAGATCATAGATTTGGGCTTGGAGGTGCTCGATCTTCTCATGTAGCTTGAAGATGGCTTCCTCGGTCTTCTTGGCATCCGGATCATAGTTGTTGGTGAACTCCGCGAGCATCTTGTGGGTAGCGTTGATTCCATGCTCCACCATCCCCTGGCACTTGAAAACTTGTTGCTCCATTGCTTCGAGCCTCAACTCCATGCTTCCGGTTCCCTTTGGTCCCTCAACATTACGGATGTGCAGCAACCCATCACGCATCTCAATGGTTTGAGGGTGTTGCAGCACCTCCGCGAGGTAGGGGTTGATCACCTTCTCGAAGAACTTGTCCTTGGAAGCACTTGGGGTCGTCATGATGATCCAGACCTGTTAGAAAAACAGCTCAAAACAAGAACAGGGGAGATTTGCGTGATACGAGAGTCAAAACCTTCGGGAGTATATATAATGAATTTTTACCGACCAAAATACGTATCGTGCAAGGAAACGGAGTCCGGAGGGCACACGAGGTGCTCAGGAGGTAGGGGCGCACCCAGGGGGGTAGGGCGCGCCCTCCACCCTTGTGGAGGCCTCGTGTCCTCCCCGGACTGCTACTTATTTTTCTATCAGAAAAATATTGCCTTAAAAATTGTTTCAGAGTCGGTTTACTTACCGTACCACATACCTATTCCTTTTCGGAGTCTGGAATGGTCTGGAAGGTGTCCTTTATGTATTCCTCCGGGGTTACGGTTTCGATAATATTAGTTTCAACATTTATAGGATTACCTGAGATGTAGTGTTTAATCCTTTGACCGTTTACCACCTTTGGATTTGTGCCTGCGAAGTTGTTGATTTTTATGGCACCGGAACGGTAGACCTCCTCGATAACATAAGTACCTTCCCATTTGGAGAGAATTTTTCCTTCAAAAAATCTTAAACGAGAGTTGTATAGCAATACATAATCACCTACATTAAACTCACGCTTTTGTATCCTTTTCTCATGCCATCTTTTAACTTTTTCTTTGAACAACTTGGCATTTTCATAAGCTTGGGTTCTCCATTCATCAAGTGAGCTAATATCAAATAACCTCTTCTTACCGGCAATTTTGAAATCATAGTTGAGCTCTTTAATAGCCCAATATGCCTTATGTTCTAGTTCGAGAGGTAAGTGACATGCTTTTCCATAAACCATTTTATACGGGGACATACCCATAGGATTTTTGTATGCAGTTCTATAGGCCCATAATGCATCATTCAGTTTCTTGGACCAATTCTTCCTAGACCTATTGACAGTCTTTTGCAAAATTAATTTGAGCTCTCTATTGCTCAATTCTACCTGACCACTAGACTGTGGGTGATATGGAGATGCAATTCTATGATTAACGTCGTATTTATCAAGCATCTTACGGAAAGCGCCATGAATAAAGTGTGAACCACCATCAGTCATTAAGTATCTAGGGACTCCAAACCTTGGAAAAATGACTTCCTTAAGCATTTTAATAGAAGTGTTATGATCAGCACTACTAGTTGGAATAGCTTCTACCCACTTAGTAACATAATCAACAGCAACTAAAATATGTGTATATCCATTAGAGGCAGGAAAAGGTCCCATATAATCAAAGCCCCAAACATCAAATGGTTCAATAACAAGTGAATAATTCATAGGCATTTCTTGACGTCTACTAATATTACCAATTCTTTGACATTCATCACAAGACAAAACAAACTTACGGGCATCCTTGAAGAGAGTAGGCCAATAAAAACCGGATTGCAGTACCTTGTGTGCAGTTCTATCTTTAGCGTGGTGTCCTCCATATGCTTCGGAGTGACACTTGCATAGGATCTGTTCCTGTTCATGCTCAGGTACACAACGTCTAATAACACCATCTACTCCTTCTTTATAAAGATGTGGGTCATCCCAAAAGTAATGTCGCAAGTCATAGAAAAACTTTTTCTTTTGTTGGTATGTGAAGCTAGGTGGTATAAATTTAGCAACAATATAATTAGCATAATCAGCATACCAAGGAGTGCTACGAGAAGTACTTATGACATTTAGTTGTTCATCAGGAAAGCTATCATCAATAGGTAGTGGGTCATCAAGAACATTCTCTAACCTAGATAAATTGTCTGCAATGGGGTTCTCAGCTCCTTTTCTATCAACAATATGCAAATCAAATTCTTGCAGCAAGAGAACCCATCTAATGAGTCTAGGTTTTGCATCTTTCTTTTCCATAAGATATTTAATAGCAACATGATCTGTGTGAATAGTTACTTTAGAATCAACAATATAGGGTCTGAATTTATCACAAGCAAATACAACTGCTAAAAGTTCCTTCTCGGTAGTAGCATAATTTTTTTGAGCATTGTCTAGAGTCTTACTAGCATAATGGATAACATTCAATTTCTTATCAACTCTTTGCCCTAGAACAACACCTACAGCATAATCACTAGCATCACACATAATTTCAAAGGGTAAATTCCAATCAGGTGGCTGAACAACGGGTGCAGAGACTAATGCTTTCTTAAGTATTTCAAATGCTTCTACACAATCATCATCAAAGACAAATGGTACATCTTTTTGTAATAAATTAGCCAGAGGCTGAGAGATTTTTGAGAAGTCCTTAATGAACCTCCTATAAAATCCGGCATGACCAAGGAAACTTCTTATACCTTTGATGTCCTTGGGACATGGCATCTTTTCAATAGCATCAACCTTGGCTTTATCAACTTCAATACCTCTTTCAAAAACTTTGTGCCCCAAAACAATACCTTCATTAACCATAAAGTGGCACTTTTCCCAATTCAAGACAAGATTAGTTTCTTCACATCTCTGCAAAACTCGAGCAAGATTGCTCAAGCAATCATCAAAAGAGGAACCATAGACGGAAAAGTTGTCCATGAAAACCTCACAAATTTTCTCGCAAAAGTCAGAGAATATAGCCATCATGCATCTTTGAGAGGTAGCAGGTGCATTACATAAACCGAAAGGCATACGTCGATAAGCAAAAGTACAAAAAGGGCATGTAAAAGTAGTCTTTGATTGATCTTTAGCCGACACAGGTATTTGAGAAAAACCAGAATAACCATCTAGAAAGCAATAATGTGTATGTTTGCATAGTCTTTCTAGCATTTGATCAATAAAAGGTAAGGGGTAATGATCCTTCTTAGTACCCTTATTGAATTTCCGAAAATCAATTACCATCCTATAACCTGTGATAATTCTTTGCAGAATCAATTCATCTTTGTCATTAGGGACAACAGTAATACCTCCCTTCTTAGGGACACAATGGACAGGACTTACCCACTGACTATCAGCAACGGGATAAATTATACCTGCCTCGAGAAGCTTGAGTATTTCCTTTCTTACCACTTCTTCCATTTTAGGATTCAAACATCGTTGACGATCATGAACTGGTTTGGCATCAGCTTCCAAATTTATTTTATGCTGACATAGAGTGGGATTGATGCCCTTAAGATCATCCAGAGTATATCCAATAGCGGCACGGTGCTTTTTCAGAGTTTTCAATAATCTTTCTTCTTCATGCCCTGAAAGGTTAGCACTAAAATGACAGGATATATTTTCTTTTCATCAAGATAAGCATATTTAAGATTATCAGGCAAAGGTTTAAGCTCAAACACGGGATCACCCTTGGGTGGAGGAGGATCCCCTAGGATTTCAATAGGCAAATTGTTGCAGAATAGGTTCCTGTTTAAAGAATACTTCATCTATTTCCCTTCTTTCATTCATAAACATATCGTTTTCATGATCTAGCAAATAGTGTTCTAAAGGATCACTAGGAGGTACGGCAATAGAAGCAAGACCAATAATTTCATCCTTACTAGGCAATTCTTCCTCACGATGTTGTTTACTAAATTTAGAGAAATTAAACTCATGAACCATATCATCCAAGCCAATAGTAACAACATCCTTTTCGCAGTCTATCTTAGCATTAATAGTATTCAAGAAGGGTCTACCAAAAATAATAGGACAAAAGCTATCTTGTGGAGAACCAAGAACAAGAAAATCAGCGGGGTATTTTGTTTTCCCACACAAGACTTCAACATCTCTAACAATTCCTATTGGAGATATAGTATCTCTATTGGCAAGTTTAATTGTAACATCAATTTCCTCTAACTCAGCAGGTGCAATCTCATGCATAATTTCTTTGTATAAGTCAATGGGTATTACATTGGCACTAGCACCCATATCACACAAGCCATTCTAACAGTGATCTCCTATTTTAACAGAAATAATAGGCACGCCTACCACAGGTCTATGTTTATCTCTATCACAGGGTTTAGCAATTCTAGCGGTTTCACCAGAGAATTGAATGACATGCCCATCAATATTATCAGACAAGAGATCTTTAACAATAGCAATATTGGGTTCTACTTTGACTTGCTCAGTAGGTGTATAAGTCCGAGTATTGCTTTTACGAACGACAGTTGAAGCTTTAGCATGATCCTTCATTCTAACAGGGAAAGGTGGTTTCTCAACATAAGAAGTAGGAACAATAGGATCATTGTAATTGAAAATCTTTTCTTCCACTTTAATAGGTGCAGCTACTTTTACTTCTATGGGAGGATGATATTTAAACCACTTCTCCTTGGGGAGATCAACATAAGTAGCAAAAGATTCGCAAAAAGAAACTACTATCTTAGAGTCAAGTCCATATTTAGTGCTAAACTTACGGAAAATATCGGTATCCATAAAAGATTTAACACAATCAAACTTAGGTGTCATACCTGAATCCTTACCTTCGTCGAGGTCCCAATCTTCAGAGTTGCGTTTAATTCTATCCAATAAATTCCATCTAAATTCAATAGGCTTCATCATAAAAGAGCCAACACAAGGATTATCAAGCATGGTGCGATTGTTACCAGAAAGACGAGCATAAAAACTTTGCATAATCACTTCTTTTGAGAGCTCGTGATTGGGGCATGAATATAACATTGATTTAAGCCCCCCCAAGCTTGAGCGATGCTTTCTCCTTCGTGAGGCCAAAAATTATATATATAATTGCGATCACGATGAACAAGATGCATAGGGTAATACTTTTGATGAAATTCCAATTTCACTCTTTTATAGTTCCATGATCTCGTATCATCACATAGCGTATACCATGTCAATGCGTCTCCCTCCAAAGATAAAGGGAAAGCCTTCTTCTTAACAACATCATCAGGTATACCTGCAAGCTTAAATAGTCCACAAATATCATCCACATAGCGTAGATGTTCATCAGGATGCTTTGTTCCATCTCTGTAAAAGTGTTAGCTAGTAGTTTTCCATCATACCAAGGAATCTAAAAGGAGTTTCATTTTCAATAGGTTCAGTAGGTTCATGAGGTTGAGGAGCAACTCTTGGCTCAACTGGACAGGTGAAGATACCCCAACAAGCCCTCGGACAATTACTTTCCATAGTAACAAGTGACAGAAAATTTCAGCACACTAAATAAATTTTTCCTTACCAAATTCCACCTACCAAAGGCGCTTCACTACCCGGCAACGACACCAGAAAAGAGTCTTGATGACCCACAAGTATAGGGGATCTATCGTAGTCCTTTCGATAAGTAAGAGTGTCGAACCCAATGAGGAGCAGAAGGAAATGATAAGCGGTTTTTAGCAAGGTATTCTCTGCAAGTACTGAAATAAGTGGTAACAGATAGTTTGGTGATAAGATAAATGGTAACGAGCAACAAGTAACAAAAGTAAATAAAGTGCAACAAGGTGGCCCAATCCTTTTTGTAGCAAAGGACAAGCCTGGACAAACTCTTATAATAGGAAAAGCGCTCCCGAGGACACATGGGAATATCGTCAAGCTAGTTTTCATCACGCTCATATGATTCGCGTTCGGTACTTTGATAATTTGATATGTGGGTGGACCGGTGCTTGGGTACAGCCCTTACTTGGACAAGTGTCCCACTTATGATTAACCTCTATTGCAAGCATCCGCAACTACAACAAAAGTATTAAGGTAAACCTAACCATAGCATGAAATATATGGATCCAAATCAGCCCCTTACGAAGCAACGCATAAACTAGGGTGAAGTGTTATGTAGTCGACGTTCACATAACACCACTAGAGGTTAGACAACATACATCTTATCAAAATATCGAACAAATACCAAATTCACATGACTACTTATAGCAAGACTTCTCCCTTGTCCTCAGGAACAAACGTAATTACTCACAAAGCATATTCATGTTCATAATCATAGGGGTAATAATGTGCATAAAGGATCTGAACATATGATCTTCCACCAAATAAGCCAACTAGCATCAACTACAAGGAGTAATCAACACTACTAGCAACCTACTAGCACCAATCCCGGACTTGGAGACAAGAATTGGATACAAGAGATGAACTAGGGTTTGGAGATGAGATGGTGCTGGTGAAGATGTTGATGGATATTGCCCTCTCCCGATGAGAGGAGCGTTGGTAATGACGATGGTGATGATTTCCCCCTGCCGGAGGGAAGTGTCCCCGGCAGAACAGCTCTACCGGAGCCCTAGATTGGTTCCGCCAAGGTTCTGCCTCGTGGCGGCGGAGTCTCGTCCCGAAAGGTTCTCCTCTATTTTTTTTCTCGTCGAAAGACTTCATATAGGAGAAGATGGACGTCGGAGAGCCACCAGGGGGCCCACGAGGTAGGGGGGCGCGCCCAGGGGGCGCCCTCCACCCTCGTGAGCAGGGTGTGGCCCCCCTGGCCTTTATCTTTGGCGACGATTTTTCTTTATTTATTTTAAGGTATTCCGTGGAGTTTCAGGACTTTTGGAGTTGCGCAGAATAGTCCTTCAATATTTGCTCCTTTTCCGGCCCAGAATTCCAGCTGCCGGCATTCTCCCTCTTCATGTAAACCTTGTAAAATAAGAGAGAATAGCCATAAGTATTGTGACATAATGTGAAATAACAGCCCATAACGCAATAAATATTGACATAAAAGCATGATGCAAAATGGACGTATCACCGTGCTGCGAGATTTCTTACGCGAGAATTGGGACATTTTTGCCTGGCACCCATCGGACATGCCGGGCATCCCACGCAGATTAGCCGAACACAGCCTCAATATTTTTAAAGGATACAAACCGGTCAAGCAGACTCTAAGACGGTTTTCCGAGCCCAAAAGGCAAGCCATGGGGGAAGAGCTAGCCAACTACTCGAGGCCGGATTTATCAGAGATATCAAGCATCCGGATTGGCTGGCAAACCTAGTAATGGTACCAAAGAAGGACAAATCATGGCGCTTGTGTGTCGACTTTATAGACCTCAACAAGGCTTGCCCCAAGGACCCCTTTCCCCTCCCTCGCATCGATCAAATCATCGATGCCACAGCTGGACACGACTCGCTGTGTTTTCTCGACGCATACTCTGGATACCATCAAACAAAGATGGCAGAGTCTGACCAAGCTGCAACAGCTTTCATAACGCCATATGGCCCCTTTTTGCTTCAACACTATGCCTTTCGGGCTTAAGTACGCCGCCGCAACCTATTGACGCATGATTCAAACATGCCTTGAAAATCAAATCGGCAAAACAGTGGAGGCATACGTGGACGACGTGGTCATAAAAAGAAGACACGTCGAAACCCTAATAGCTGACTTGAGGCTTATATTCGATAACCTCCGGACATACGACATCAAGTTGAATCCGGAAAAATGCGTTTTCGGCGTCCCCTCGGGGAAACTGCTGGGCTTCATTGTTTCCAATAGAGGAATTGAAGCGAATCCGGCAAAAGTCCGAGCTCTGTCGCAGTTGGCTATACCAACAGACCTCAAGCACATCCAGAAACTAGCTGGATGCATGGCCGCTTTGAGCCGCTTTATTTCCAGGTTAGGAGAAAAGGCATTGCCTCTTTACCGCCTCCTTCGGCGCACCGAACACTTCATATGGACGGATGCAGCCGCGGCCCACGAAATCATGGCCATAATCGCCCCGTGGACTGAGCCTTTCTTGGCCTACCTAAATAGGCAGGAACTCCGCGAAGACCAAAATGAAGCACGCTGCATAGTCCGGCGTTCTAAAGCTTACAAAGTCCACGAAGGGGAACTCTACAAGAAAAGTGCTACCGGAGTGCTCCAAAGATGCATCTCCGAAGAGGAAGGGAGGAAGCTCTTGGCTGAAATCCATGCCGGATTGGGCGGGCACCACGCCGCGGCTCGAGCACTAGTCAGCAAGGCCTACCGTACAAGCTTCTATTGGCCGACGGCCCGAGCAGACGCACAGGACCTTGTCCAACATTGCATCGGTTGCCAGCTCTTCGCCAATCAGAGTCATATGCCCCCTACCGCTCTTCAAAGAATCCCCATAACTTGGCCCTTCGCAGTCTGGGGGCTGGATATGGTCAGACCTCTTAAAGGGGGAATCCATAAGAAAAAAATACTTATTGGTCATGGTGGACAAGTTCACCAAATGGATAGAAGCCAAACCAGTCAAAACGGCCGAATCCGGACCAGTAATAAACTTCATATCCGGGGTCGTACACCGCTATGGTATCCCCCACAGCATCATCACTGATAATGGCTCAAATTTCACAGCCAATGAAGTGAAAACTTGGTGTGGAAAATGGGCATTAAGCTTGATTACGCTTCCGTCTACCATCCGCAAACAAACGGCCAGGTAGAGCGGGCAAATGGTCTCATCATGAGCGGCATCAAACCCAGACTAGTGCGATCCTTGACAGAGTCGGATACGCACTGGGTCGAAGAGCTCGACTCCGTACTCTGGGGGTTGCGGACCACGCCGAATCGCACTACCGGATATACACCATCTTTTATGGTATACGGCGCGGAGGCAGTACTACCCTGCGACATAATACATGATTCGCCACGCGTACACATGTAAGAAGAGAAGGAAGCCAAGTTAGATCGGTAGGATAACTTGGATGCCCTGGAGGAGGAGCGCGACATCGCAAAAGCCTGCTCCGCGTTCTATCAGCAGCAAGCTCGACGATATCAAAGCAGAGAAGTGCGGGCCAAAACTTACAATATTGGCGAGCTCGTTCTACGCCTACCGGAGAAGAAGAAGGACAAGCTCAAACCCAAGTGGGAGGGTCCCTTCGTCATTGACAAAGTTCTCACTGGAGGAGCGTACCGCCTATGTAACACGTCCGATAACAGACTCGAGCCGAACCCATGGAACGCGGCCAGACTCCGGAGATTCTAAGCCTAACGCCGAACTCAGTGTTCGTCTCCTTACCCCTCCTTTTCAATTATGCTCCACCCCCCTTTTTCCTTTCTCGACCTTTTTTTCTTTTCTCTTCACACAAAGTATTTAATACAGTGCGGACTCCCGGATCACTCCAGCCGTACTATGTGTGTAAGCTATACCTGGGGGCTTCCTATTCGGAAGCTAAACATAATTACTTTAAATGGCTTTTTGCCCATCACATATGCATTCTTTTTCCATATGTGCCTTTTCTTCACCATTATATGCATCGATATGACTTAAGATGTGGCCAAGCTGGGTTGCCTGGCTCTTGTGTTTATGCCCTACGTTCCTGTTAATTCGGCTAGGGCATAAGGGGAGCACCTCTGCGATTGTTACTACCGGTTCAGCCAGATGTGTACCTCAGACTGGGTGAAGCTGAAAGCTAGTTTCCTTAAGAGAATATTCGATCGGTGAACAAAAGATGTATTCGTTTATTACAACGTAAATCCCCAGAAGTCTTGCATCCTGCGCCATCGTTCGCAGTCCGGACATGTGCATTGTTGCATGCGTACCCAGGGAAAGGAACCCCTAACGGAACTATTCTCCCTGGAAGATGTTTCTTACTATCCATGTAATATAACATAACTAGTTGGGTACTTGTCTGTTCAAGCACCTATGACCCCTACGCCTTGTCTCCACGCATACCCCGGTTTTGTATAACTGAGCGTGTATTCGGACACACCCCGGACTATAGGATCCGGGGGCTGAAGCGAAAAGATCCGCCATGACAAATGATTTTAATCTGGCTAGGGACTAATTCTGTCCATTAAATTACATAGTCACTTGGAATGACTATATTCTTCCTATATACCATCCAACAACAGGCTATATAGCTTACAATCCTGTTGAGAATACTTCGCGGCTAACGCTACCTAGTCATATACCAGGCTCACGGGAATTTCTTTCCCATCGGGCCCGACCGGTCCTACTTCGACCATATGGTTCGGGTCCAGCTTGGTGTAGCGCGTCTTCACCATAGCCCAGGCTTCTCTTGCACCTTGCCGGCAGGCTGACACCTTCCACAATCGGAAGCGCCGCCATGCTCCTTGAAGCATATCCACAAGCTCCCCCATGCCGTTCGGCAATAAGCTTGATGGCCACAAGGCCTGAGCAACATGCCGCATCACTTGCTGAGCTCGCTCGTGCAGTTGCAAGGGGTCTTGCAGTAAATCACTTGCAGATGAGGGCATCTCCTCTTCAGGGCGACCCGTTAACATTTCTACAAGAAAAATTCTTTCAATATACTTCCTCTCCGAACTATCATACAGTTCGTCTGGGCACTCACCATAAATGCCGCGTCGAAGCCTTTTGTTCTCCTTCACGGAATCCGCCAGTTGAGAGCGGACGTCTTTTAATTCCACGTCTAGTCGAATATTGGCATCCTGAAGATTGTTCTTCTCTTTCTTAACTTGCGTAAGGATGCACTCGCCAGCCTTTAGTTGCCTTTTAAGATGCGAATCGTCATCCGTTACGCCCCCCGGATTCACCCCGGGATTGTCTGCGGAATTTTCTGTTAGACTAGTCATACCAGCCATTTACTAACTGGTGCATCTTCGTACAATTGAGACAGATGTTACCAGATGAGGCCTTATGGGATCCCTCTAACTTGGCAGCCATGTCCCGCAGCTGGGCCTTGCATTTCTCCAGCTCCCGAGCCAATTGTTCATTCTTCTCTACAAGGACCTGTGGATAAATGGATCCTTCAAACAGTTGTTCCAACTATTTTAAGTCTCAGGGGCTACTGTTATACATACTTATCAAAGCTTCTTACCCGTATATCTTTGGTATACTGGTTAAATCGCTTTCGGGCAAGCCCGCCTTGAGCAGCTTCGGATGTATCGTCTGCCGAATTGAAGGCATTAAATGCCTCTTCGGAAAAGATGTTATTCCGAAGCACGGCTGAGGGAGTCCTGGACTAGGGGGTGTCCGGATAGCCGGACTATCATCACCGGCCGAACTCCAAGACTATGAAGATACAAGATTGAAGACTTTGTCCCGTGTCCGGATGGGACTTTCCTTGGCGTGGAAGGCAAGATTGGCGATACGGATATGTAGATCTCCTACCATTGTAACCGACTCTGTGTAACCCTAGCCCTCTCCGGTGTCTATATAAACCGGAGGGTTTTAGTCCGTAGGACGAACAACCATTACAACAATCATACCATAGGCTAGCTTCTAGGGTTTAGCCTCCTTGATCTCGTGGGTGATCCACTCTTGTACTACCCATATCATGAATATCAATCAAGCAGGAGTAGAGTTTTACCTCCATCGAGAGGGCTCGAACCTGGGTAAAAACATCGTGTCCCTTGTCTCTTGTTACCATCCGCCTAGACGCATAGTTCGGGACCCCCTACCCGAGATCCGCCGGTTTGACACCGACATTAGTGCTTTCAATGAGAGTTCCTCCGTAGTCGTCACCGATAGGCAGATGGCTTCTTCAATCAACAACAACGCAGTCCGGTGAGACTTTTCTCCCGGACAGATCTTCGTGTTCGCCCGGCTTTACTGCGGGGCTAATTAAGCAGCCATCTGGAGCAGATCGAAGCTTCGCCCGGCCATCAGGTCAGGTTTGGAAGCCTAAACTTCATGACCGACATCCGCGGAGACTTGATCTTCGAGGGATTCGAGCCACAGCCGAGCGCGCCGCACTGTCACGATGGGCACGATTTAGCTCTGCCACCGGACAGTACCCTGGAGGCTGCACATGAGTCCGCTCTGACCTATAGTTTGGAGCCGACCACGCAGATCGAGGACAGGTGGCTGGACACCGCCTCGGGTGCTGCAACTTCTACGGCGATGGAGCCGAATACTGACCTTGTCCCTTGCAAAGCTCGTGACTCTGAGGTGCCAGACTCCTTGCCGGACTCCGAACCTCCTGCGCCCCTGCCAATCGAATCCGATTGGGCGCCGATCATGGAGTTCACCGCCATCTTTCAGCACTCACCCTTTGGTGACATCCTGAATTCGCTAAAGTGTCTCTTGTTATCAGGAGAGCCCTGGCCAGACTGCGGTCAAGATGGTTGGGATGCGGACGACGAAGAAATTCAAAGCCCACCCACCACCCACTTTGTAGCCACTGTCGACGATCTAACCGACATGCTAGACTACGACTCCGAAGACGTCAACGGTATGGACGACGATGCCGGAGACGACCAAGAACCAGCGCCTACGGGGCACTGGAAGACCAACTCGTCATACGACATATACATGGTGGACATCCCAAAGGATGGGAACGACGAAGAAGCAGCGGAGGTAGATTCCTCTAAGAAACAGCCCAAGCGCCCGGCGTCGTGGCGCCGCTCTAAATCTCGCCACAAGAAGAATGGAGATTCCGGCACGGAGATAATAACACCCGAGAGTGTGCGAAGACAACCCCTCGGCAAGATTCGAACAGGAGGGCGGAGAAGCCAGCCCTCGAGAGAGAGCGGCGAGCGTGGAGATAGAGGATGACAATTACATGCCTCCCTTCAGAGACAAGGCAAGCCTCAACGACGACAGCAATTAAATGCGTGCCGAGGAACCCGTCGAACAAGAGCGTTTTAAACGCAGGCTAATGGCCATGGCGAACAGCCTAAAGAAAAAGCAGCAACAGCTTCAAGCTGATCAAGACCTGCTGGCCGACAGATGGACCGAGGTCTTCGCGGCCGAAGAGCACGAACTCGAACGCCCCTCCAAAAGCTACCCAAAACGCAAGTTGCTCCCCCGGTTAGAGGAGGAGGCATATAAACCTTCATCACCAGCACAGAATACAGCAGACCGACCACCTCATGGCCGCGACAGAGAGGCATCTAGGCCCTCCACTAGAACCGTACCCCGGCACCGCTCGAAAGGCGCGAAGCCACAGGGGAATGCGCCGGACTTGCGAGACATATTGGAGGACAAGGCAAGACAATCAAGATCTATCTACGGATCACGTGGGCGCCCCACGATCCACAACGACTACCGTCGCACCGGATACAGCAACTCCGGCCGAGTCGAACACAGCAGACAAAGCTCTCTTGAGCTACGTCATGATATTGCCCAGTATAGAGGCGCCGCACACCCACTATGCTTCACAGATGAAGTAATGGATCTTCAAATCCCTGAAGGGTTTAAACCCGTGAAAATTGAATCCTACGATGGCACAACAGACCCTGCGGTTTGGATCGAAGATTATCTCCTTCATATCCATATGGCCCGCCGTGATGATCTCCACGCCATCAAGTATCTCCCACTCAAGCTTAAAGGACCTGCTCGGCATTGGCTTAACAGCTTGCCAGCAGAGTGAATTGGGTGTTGGGAGGACCTGGAAGCCGCATTTCTCGACAACTTCCAGGGCACATATGTGCGACCACCAGACGCTGATGACCTAAGCCACATAATTCAGCAGCCAGACGAATCGGCCAGACAGTTCTGGACATGGTTCTTAACAAAGAAAAATAAAATCGTCGACTGTCCGGATGCAGAGGCCCTCACAGCCTTCAAACATAACATCCGTGACGAGTGGCTGGCCCGGCACCTAGGACAGGAAAAGCCGAAATCCATGGCAGCCCTCACATCACTCATGACCCGCTTCTGCGCGGGGGAGGACAGCTGGCTAGCCCACAGTAACAACCTCAGCAAAAATTCTGGCAGTCCGGACAACAAGGACCGCAATGGCAGGTCGCGTCATAACAAAAACAAACGCCGCATTAGCGGCGATAACACTGGGATCTGGCGGTCAGCGCCGGATTCGTGAGGCTCTAAACCCGGTCAGTGGAAAAAGCCATTTAAACGAACTACTCCGGGTCCGTCCAATTTGGACCGAATACTCGACCGCTCTTGCCAGATACATGGCACCCCCGAAAAGCCAGCTAATCACACCAACAGGGATTGTTGGGTGTTCAAGCAGGCAGGCAAGTTAATTGCCGAAAACAATGACAAGGGGCTGCATAGCGATGACGAGGAAGAGACCCGGCCGCCGAACAGTAGAGGACAGAAGGGTTTTCCCCCACAAGTGCGGACGGTAAACATGATATACGCAACCCACATACCCAAGAGGGAGCGGAAGCGTGCACTTAGGGACGTATATGGGATGGAGCGATCGCCCGAAGTTCAATCCATGGTCCTCTTGCCCGATCACTTTCGATCGAAGGACCACCCACCAATATCTGCCATGGCGGATTCGCGCGTGGTTTTAGACCCAATCGTTGATGGATTTCAGCTCACTAGAGTCCTGATGGGCGGCGGCGATAGCTGAACCTGCTTTATCGGGATCTGATCGCAAGATGGGCATAGACCCTCAAGGATTAAACCTACAAATCGACCTTCAAAGGTGTCATACCAGGTGTTGAGGCCAATTATGCGAGCTCGGTCCTGCTGAAGTGGTCTTTGGATCCCGGATAATTTCGAGCGAGTTAATCTTGACATAGTCCCGTTCATGATGGTTATCACGCTCTACTCGGACGAACGCGTTTACAAAGTTCACCGCGGTGCCGCATTATGCATACCTTAAGCTGAAGATGCGGGCCCTCGTGGAGTCATCACGGTCAGCGGAAACATGAGCGCTCCCTCCGAGCGGAGGAACACACAGCGGCTCTTGCGGTGGAAGTACAGAGCAGCCTTTTAAGGCAATTTTCGAGTCCGGCCGTTAAACGACCGGACATGGCCAAACGCGCTCGGAGTAACATACATCAAGACCACTTGGCACGTTCCGAGCACGCGTAGCAATGCGGCCCCAACCCCAGCCCCTGCATGATTGCAAGACTAGCCCTTCACGTACATAATTACGCTCTGGAGATACCATATATGGGCATAGGGGGTGGGCACGACCACGACAGGCCCAGAGTGTGGCTTAACCACACCAGGGGCTCCCAAGGGTGTCACTCTTCTTGTTTTTCTTTTTTTTCTTCCACAGGACTCCGTTCACCAGAGGCCCTGTCCGACAGTGGACCTGCCGAACTCACGATGCAACAGCCAGGGAAGGACAATGGCTACGACGAACACTCAGGTGGTCTCCTATGAGCATTAAATCTTTTTAATACACTACACCATTCCGCAGCGTACCCTTGGAGGGGGACATGTCTAATAGTCCAATCCCTTGCTTACCGCACTATTAGTATCGTTCTGCACTCATGGCAGACTTCCTAGAATAAACAATGCATCACTTTTCTCTTATAATTGCATTCCTTTTTTTACATATATGTTCATTTATGACATCTCGCATCCGTACACTTTGGTACGGCCGAATACACCAGGGGCTTATGTTCCCCGCATTATGGTGTGATAAGTCCGAACACTTTCACAAGTGCGGCACCCCGAACTTATAGCACTATATGCATCGGCTCCGAATCATGTCTTGGGTCAATAGTTGGGTTTGCCCGGCTCCCATGTTTCGATACCTTACGTTTCGTTCCATCGGCTAAGGTAGCATTGGGAGAACCACTGCGATTGCGCCCTGGTTGAGCTGGGCGAGCACCTCAGTGGAGAAAGCTAAAACTGACCATCATGATAAGGCAAGAGCTGGTCGCTGTTCGAGAGGTCTTTTCGACTCCCTAAAGACTTATGCCGCTTAGAGCGAGGAACCGGCTGTGTCCGGCCCAGGCGTGGATAGCGCCCCAAACTCGGTCTTCCGAACACTAGGGGCTTCGCCGAAATTTAAAATTATAGAATTCTATGGCTAATTGAGAGTGTTCAAGCATTATAAGTCCGGTTGCCTTGTTAAATCGTGTTGGCGCCTCCTAGATGGACCCAAAATGGGAACAAGAGTGCTCAAGTTTATCCCAACACCCCAACACTTTCGTGGCATGGGGGCTGAAGCCGACGACTTGCCATCTCTCAGATTTGATAAACGGCCGCACAGAAGGTAATATTTTAAATTAATAAGCGTTGCTTAGCGCATATGAACAAAGTTTTCAGCGCACAGGATAACACATTGCGAGTCTACTCAAATATTACACCTTTGGGGCACTCATCCGCAATCTTGCGGGCACCCTTGAGACACTCTTATAATACATTTGGCGTGCGATACTCCTTGCCGCCCGGCGGCGCGTCCGTCGAAGCTTCTCGACATCCAGCCTACCCGGTGCACCTTTGCGCGGGCAAGGGCCAGCAGGCACCTTCAATGCAAGGCGGGCGCTTGATGACTTCCACCGAGGACACGCATCCACCAGCCGCCGCACCAAGCCGAAGTAGCTCCCAGGCATGGCCTCTTCAGGCCACAACCGGACTATGAGGCCCTTCATGGCCTGCTCGGCTACCTTGTGGAGCTCGACCAGCTGCTTTAGCTGGTCGCTAAGGGGCACCGGATGTCCGGCCTCAGCATACTGAGACCAGAAGACCTTCTCCATTGAGCTCCCCTCCTCGGCCTGGTAGAATGCGGCAGCATCAGACACGCTGCAAGGAAGATCTGCAAACGCTCCTGGAGAGCTCCGAATTCGGGTAAGTAACATGTAATTCACTTTAACATGCTTGCTTTGCATGAACAATGGCTTAACCGCCGCTATTTTCTTCACCGCCTCAATCTCCTGGAGGGCCTTATGGGCCTCGGCCTTAGCGGCTTTGGCACTCTCAAGAGCCGAGGCTAGCTCGGACTCTCGAGTCTTCGAGTCGCGCTCCAAACTCTCATGTTTTTTCATGAGAGCTTGGAGCTCTTGCTGCACCTCCGCCACCCACACCTCCTGCTTCTCTCGCTCTGCTCGTTCCGCGGCCGCATTACGCTCGGCTGCGGACACGGCCTCCTTCAGGGTCGCCACCTCGTTCGTGGCCCCTGCAGTGCCCATGTTATCCTTCTTATTTCTCTTGCAACCAAAATCCTTTTCTGTAAGGTACAAACTTAATACGGTGTTACTCACCTTATTTGTCCTCGAGCTGCTTCTTGGCAAGGCCGAGCTCGTTCTCGGACCGCTCAAGGTTACGCTTCAAAGCATCGACCTCCATGATCGGTCTGGCAGAGGTCGGCAGCGCAGCCTCAAACCCATATTGACATAATTTTTAGAACTCCTGCGTATATCTTTTTAGATCCTCGATCTGGTTTTTCTTTCGAACACCGAACCGAGCATCGGGGCTCTTGTCTATGCGCTATTACATTAAATATTTTAAAACTTCTTACCTCAAAGCCTGTTAGAAGGCTGCTACAGGCTTCGGTCAGCCCGCTCTTGGCGAGCTGAACCTTCTGAATCACCGCACTCATGATAGCGCGGTGTTCTTCCTCGATGGAAGCGCCGTTGAGCTCCTCCAACAAGTTGTCCGGCGCCTCCGGTTGGACGGAGGCTGCTGGTGTCCGCAGTCTTGCCCTTCTTCGAAGGGCCGCTGCGGACTCGGAACCACTGCGGGTTCGGGCGAGTCGTCACGAAGTCCAGAGGTTGCCTTGTGGCACCTTGAGCCTCCCCTCTGGCGGGTCCCTCACAGGGACCCCACCTCGGCTTCCTCGGCATCACGAGGGTGGGCGGTCGAATGGAATCCACATCCGACGGAGCCAAGGACCCGCTCGAAGAAGCAGGAAAATAGTCCTCGGCCGGACTACAGGTTGTATGCGACATTAGAAGGACACTATGTGGCACAAAGGAGAAATTATAAATCATTCAGGAATCCGGGTACTTACGATCTTGCCGGGGCCTTGACCCTTGAGGGCCACCCCTCGTCGTCGTCGGCGGCGTTGGTGGATCAGTCCGGAGGAAGGGTCCTTCCCTTCTTGGACCCTTCGGCCTCCCCCGTTGGGGAAGCCTTCCTCTTCCTCTCTCCCCCCTCTGGGGGAGAGTCTTCTTTCTCCTCCTCGTCTTGAGGAGGAGTCCGCTCGAGCCATCGGACGATGAGTCCGATACCACCAGCGCCGAGAACTCCTTCGGGTTCCGTGGCCTTCTTTTGGCCTTCTTCTCGGCACCACGTAAAGGTCGGAACCAGCAGCCCGTTAAGCGGGTGTCCGCTGGGTCTTCGGAAGGGCGGATAGTCAACTGTCGAACATCCTCTGCCAGTCTGTTAAAGGCATCGGGAGTTTTAGATCCCACATAGAGTCAAAATATGAAAGAAATAAGTGTCCCATAAAGGATAGCAAAGCTTACCTCGCCCGGCGGGCGCCGTGCTGAATCCGCGATCTTGATTCGCGGATGCGGGGCTTCTCCCCTTGAACAACACCCTCCGAGGCAGCCGTGCGTCGTGTCGAAGAGCCCGCTCGAGTCCGTGCTGCACGGATCGAACTCCACAAATTGAAGGCCCGTTCTTTGGCGGGGAGAATCCGTGAGACGAGCATGACTGGATCACATTGACAAGCTTGAGCTTCTTGTTCACGAGTGCGGAGACATGGCTGAGTCGGTCAGCTCCTCGAACTACCCATAGCAAGCCCTTCTCTTTCCGGAGGTGAGCTGCATAGGGTACCAGATCTGAACTTCGGGGCCGCCGCCCATTTAGGGTCCTGCGGCTCGGTGATGTAGAACCACACCGATTGCCACCCTTTGACGGACTCCACGAAGGCACCCTCGAGCCAGATGACGTTGGGCATTTTGCCCACCATGGCGCCTCCGCACTCCGCTTGGACGCCCTTCACTACCTTCGGCTTGACATTGAAGGTTTTTAGCCACAAGCCGAAGTGGGGCTGGATGCAGAGGAAGGCCTCGCACACGACGATAAACGCCGAGATGTTGAGGATGAAGTTTGGCGCTAGATCGTGGAAATCCAGGCCGTAGTAGTACATGAGCCCCCGGACGAAGGGATGAAGTGGGAAGCCCAGTCCGCGGAGGAAGTGGGGAAGGAATACGACCCTCTCATGAGGCTTGGGGGTGGCGATGAGCTGCCCCTCGTCAGGCAGCCGGTGCGTGATGTCGCTGGATAGGTATCCGGCGCCGCGCAGCTTCTCGATGTGCCCCTCCGTAACAGAGGAGGCCATCCACTTGCCTCCCGCTCCGGACATGGCTGGAGAAGGTTGAGACGAGATGTGTGGACTTGGGTGCTGGAGCTCGAGTGCGCGGAGATGGATAAACAAAGGAGGAAGAGGGCGTAGGTAAAAAAGGTGGATCCTTATCCCCTTATATATGGGCAGACGAAGACTATCGTCCCCACCGGCCTGGTAAAACTAAACTTATCTCCCAAGCGCCACAATCAATGGCGCGGTTGGGTTACTCACGTCCGTATTGATGGGAATCCCGGAATAAGGGGAACACGATCTCTGCTTTGACAAGACATGCCAAGGAAACCGCTTCGCTAAACGCGCTGAGGTGGTGTAATAAAAATGATTCAAGTAAAGGCTTGGTAGTGGCGTGATGTCATGCCACGAAATACATTAGCAGATTGAACTTGTGTGCATATTATTCTCTCTACGGTGGAATGTGGAATTTATTTTGCAGAGCCGGACACTATCCTGGTGTTCACAATCTTCTATGAATTATTCGGAGGAGGAACCCGCCTTGCAATGCCAAACAATATGCGCGCGGACTCATCATCATTGAAGCCTGGTTAGGGCTACTCTTGAGGAGTCTGGACTAGGGGTTTCGGATAGCAGACTATCATCACCGGCGGGCTCCAAGACTATGAAGATACAAGATTGAAGACTTCGTCCCGTGTCGGATGGGACTTTCCTTGGCGTGGAAGGCAAGATTGGCGTCTGGATATGTAGATCTCCTACCATTATGGCTGACTCTGTGTAACCCTAGCCCTCTCCGGTGTCTATATAAACCGGAGGGTTTTAGTCCGTGGGGCGAACAACCATTACAACAATCATACCATAGGCTAGCTTCTAGGGTTTAGCCTCCTTGATCTCGTGGTAGATCCACTCTTGTACTACCCATATCATCAATATCAATCAAGCAGGAGTAGGGTTTTACCTCCATCGAGAGGGCCCGAACCTGGGTAAACACATCGTGTCCCTTGTCTCATGTTACCATCCGCCTAGACGCACAGTTCGGGACCCCCTACCCGAGATCCTCCGGCGCCGGTGATTCATGGCGCTCTCCACTTCGGAGTTAGTGGCCGAAAACATATCCGCATCCTCTGTCGGAGAACTATGTGGGACTGGCCTCGTGTCCGCCTCCGCCCTCGAAGCTAGTTCTGGAACCTGGCTGGTGGAAGCGTGATTGGCGGGATTCCCGGATATAGTCCGGTTGTTTCTCTTCCTGCCAGACACAAAGGGCACTGTTATGTTTCAAACACTATAATCGCAGGACAGGTTATTACTTTACCTCCACAGCGGTGCGTCGACCCTCACCGCCTTCCTCTTGAGCCTGCCCGATCCGGACGCCCGTGGTTGACGAGTCCCTAGGGGCTCGGCCCCGCGCTCCGACCGTCGTCTCTGCAAGCAGGACGACGCCTTAAGGGTAATGCATAATGCTTGAGGGGAGTCCTCTTCGGAGGATAGGTTTTTTTAGTCCGGCTTACACGCGACACAGGGAGCAGTCCGGGATAGTCGGCCATAATGGCCACTGAGGCAGCATCCCAGCTCGCTTGATAAAACACCCCGTTGACAAGCTCCACGGTAATATCCGGATCTTCTTTGAGTCCTGGATCTCGGGCCCTTCCGGGTCCTCACGGCTCTTGTGGGGCTGAAGATTCCTTCTACAACCCTCCTCAGTTTCGGAAACATTGATGCGGGTAAACTTATCAGAAGAATGCTAAAGTAACTAAAAATAGGGAAAGGAATGACGACTTACCCACTCTGGAAGGTTGTACATGGAGAATCCGTCCCGCGATCTGATGCGAAGGAATTCCTCCTCTTCCCCTTTGTATAAATCAGACAATATCCTTGCCAGAGCAGTGGCAGAGTCTGGACCCTTACGGCCGCAGCGGGTGGCATCGTCTTCCCCGTTGAAATGCCACATGGGCTTCCCCCGATATTGAAGCGGTTGCACTCCCCGCATTATGCATACTAGTCATCATCCCGTGCAGCTGCACGGTCTAGATATTATAGGGGTGCATAATTACAAACACAATTGTAGGAACGTTTAAAATGAAAGAGTATAAATTATGGATATCATAATGATGGATAAATTATTGGTTATTCAACAATTGTAACACAAAATATACACACATGTTTATAGGCTTCATGATTGGAGAGAATGTATCCACTTTTCCCTTATGTTGCGCAAAATACCATTATTGGTCTAAATGGATCCTTCCTCACATTGTGGTAACTATAGCTCTTTGTGAATTTTATAGTTGACATGTGGAGGAAGTATGTATTAATTTGACCAACATAGCCATATACACGTCTTCCCGACGTAGAAAATAATATTTACAAATTTGATTGACGAATTTGATCGACATGGTAGCTTATCTAACACAACTCAACAAAAGTTTGGACAAAAATATATACACACGCTAGCTGCTCAACATAACTTGAAAAGCCTGAGAGGCATCTGCGGTATGGGTGATGTATATAAAATAAATAAGTAAATATTTCATAAACTAAATTATTAGAAGAGGAACCAAATGTTCTTGAAATATTCTTGGGATCTGTTACAGAGATTTTGTATGTTTGTGTATTCTTTACATTATCATGACTGGACTTTTCTGTACTGTGAAATTGAAATTTCTTTTCTAGATATGTATAGGCTTCTATTATTAACGTGTAGCTTTTTGATTCTTCAATCTTTATTTGTATATGTCTGTTTTCTTTTGCTTATCGTTGGAGATTTTAACTGAGGCTTTCCGTTTTATTTTTTATTTAGGAGGTGTGGAGGCGCTCCTTATTTTGTTTCATTATTAATGTTAGACGTGTCAGAACCATTTTTTATGGGAAGGAAATTAGAGCGCATGACGCTTTCCTTTTTAGTTTTTAGGAACGGGTGGATGGTTTCCTTGTTTTGCTTCATTGTCAGATCTGTATATTTTTCGACAAAAATGAGAGCGCAGGCTTTCCTTTTTATTTTATTTTTGGATACAGGCATTCCTTTTATTTTCCATTGATGTTTTTTTCATCCTTTTTTGTTTCGTCAGTGCTAGATGTGTCAGATCTATTTTTTATGAAACATGAATGAAAGTGCAGTTGGTGTTTTTATACTGGGATTTTTTTTTGAAACTGGTCTTGTTTTATTTCATTAATGTTAGACGTGTCAGGTCCCTTTTTTATGGAACAGGAAAGAGGGCGCACCTGATGTTTTCGAAGTGGGCTTTCCTTTTTATATTTGGGAACCGTTGGAGGCTTTCCTATTTTTTTTTCTTTAACATAGACGTGTCAAATCAATATTTGTGGGACGGGATGATCTCCATGCGTTACGCAAGATTTCTTTTAATCCTAAATGTAAATTTTACTATCTAACGGCTTAATTAATTTTGATGATGTGGATTAATGAAAGCGCATGAATGGTGCCTCCAATTAGTAAATATAAGATTGCCATGACCTCAACTATCGTCAGTCCGAATTTGGCCAGTAACTTTATCCTGCTCATCAGGAAGTGTATTTCCCTCGTATCCTCTTCTTGAGGGCCCCGGGGGCGCCAGCTTAGGCGTGCCCTCGGCGGGGCGTTACTGAATTTGGGGAGACCTGTCCGGACTGGATTCGGAAGAGGAGCGTCATCAATGTAAAACCACTCTGAAGGCCAGTTTTCTGGTGCCTTCTTAGGAGTGCCGGACATGTATCCGGTCTCGGCAATGCGCCATACTTCGGCCCCGCTCACTTGACATAGGGATTCTCCCTAGGTACGGGGGACAAGGCAGAACAGCTTCCTCCATAATCCGAAGTGAGGTTCGCAGCCTAAAAATAGCTCGCCAAGGGCGACGTACCCCTCTATATGCAGAATGGAGGTCGGGGTAAGCTTGTGCAACTGGAGGCCGTAGAACTCCAGGAGCCCGTGAAGAAACGGGTGGATGGAAAACCCGACGCCCCTTAGCAGATGCGGGACGAGGCATATACGCTCCTCTGGAGATGGATTTGGAGATCCCTTCGCTTGCTCCCCTCCGTCATAAGTAGCTATTCCGGCTCGGACAGGGACCATGAACGCCGGTGGGAGAAACCCTTGGGTTTGTAACTCTATCAAATGGCTATGAGGGACTGAACACTCTCCCTAATTCCCCGACTTGGAACGAGGAGGGCGAGCAGAAGAGCAGCGACGGCCGGCCATGTTCGAATGGTTTTTCGTGGAGCGCTCTGTTGGATGCTAGCTCAGGGAGGGAGAGTGAGGTTTGGATCTGAGAATCCCCGTCCCTTCAAATAGACGGTCAGCCCGGAGGATTGAGGGTGTCAAAATTCAAAAATGCCTCGGCTCCTCGCATTCGCTCGACACGTGGAGATGGTCATTATTGAGGCATTGAAGCTGAGGAGCACAACATTGATTGGAGGCCGGATACTATTTGTCGTAACAGGTACTTTGGAGTATTTGGAGATGGAACCCGCCTTGCAATGCCGAAGACAAGACTGCGCGCCAGACTCATCGTCATTGAAGCCTGGTTCAGGGGCTACTGAGGGAGTCCTGGATTAGGGGGTGTCCGAACAGACGGACTGCATACATCGTTCGGACTATTGAAGCGTGAAGATACAAGACTCAAGACTTCCGCCCGTGTCCGGATGGGACTCTCCTTTGCGTGGAAGACAAGCTTGGCGATCCGGATATTGTGTTTTCTTCCTTGTAACCGACTCCATGTAAACCCTAGCCCTCTCAGGTGTCTATATAAACTGGAGAGGTTGGCCCTTAGAAGGTCGATCACAATTACAATCATACCATCATAGGCTAGCTTCTAGGGTTTAGCCTCTACAATCTCGTGGTAGATCTACTCTTGTACTACCCATATCTTCAATATTAATCAAGTAGGAAGTAGGGTTTTACCTCCATCGAGAGGGCCCGAACCTGGGTAAACATCTATGTCCCTTGCTTCCTGTTACCATCAGCCTTGACACACAGATCGGGACCCCCGACCCGAGATACGCCGGTTTTGACACCGACAAGCCCCCCTCGCCGGACCGCCTCCCCGACTTCTCCGGATCATCCCCGTCCTCCTCCCCAGCGGCTCCATCGCGTCGTCTCCGTCCCCATCGCCGACCACCGCCACCCCGAGCTCCGGCGCCTCCCCAAGATCACTTTAGCACATATACAGGGCCTCGTGAGCCCTCTTCCCCTCCCCCTCTCTCTCCCCCATTATCGGATCCGGCCGCGCCTCCGCGCGCGCGCCCGCGCCCCTGACCATGTTGTCGCAACGTTCCATTGCCCGCACGCTGCTCCGCTCGCGCCCGAGGCTCCTGAAGGAAATATGCCCTAGAGGCAATAATAAAGTTATTATTTATTTCCTCATATCATGATAAATGTTTATTATTCATGCTAGAATTGTATTATCCAGAAACATGATACATGTGTGAATACATAGACAAAACTATAGTCACTAGTATGCCTCTACTTGACTAGCTCATTAATCAAAGATGGTTATGTTTCCTGACCATAGACATGTGTTGTCATTTGATTAGTGGGATCACATCATTAGGAGAATGATGTGATTGACATGACCCATTCTGTTAGCTTAGCAATTGATCGTTTAGTATTCTGCTATTGCTTCCTTCATGACTTATACATGTTCCTGTAACTATGAGGATTGTGCAATTCCCATTTACGGAGGAACACTTTGTGTGCTACCAAACGTCTAGCGTAACTGGGTGATTATAAAGGAGTACTACAGGTGTCTCCGAAGGTACATGTTGGGTTGGCATAATTCGAGATTAGGATTTGTCACTCCGATTGTCGAAGAGGTATCTCTAGGCCCTCTCGGTAATACTCATCACCTAAGCCTTGCAAGCATGTAACTAATGAGTTAGTTATGAGATGACGTATTATGGAACAAGTAAAGAGACTTGCCGGTAACGATATTGAACTAGGTATTGGATACCGACGATCAAATCTCGGGCAAGTAACATACCGATGACAAAGGGAACAACGTATGTTGTTGTGCGGTTTGACCGATAAAGATCTTCGTAGAATATGTAGGAACCAATATGGGCATCAGGTCCGCTATTGGTTATTGACGGAGACGTGTCTCGGTCATGTCTACATTGTTCTCGAACCGTAGGGTCCGCACGCTTAAGGTTTCGATGCTTATATTATGAGTTTATGTATTTTGATGTCTGAAGTTTGTTGAGTCCGGATGTGATCACGGACATGACGAGGAGTCTCGAAATGGTCGAGACATAAAGATTGATATATTGGACGGATATATTTGGACACGGAAAGGTTCCGGAGAGTTTGGGAATATCTGGAGCTCGGGAGGTTACGGAACCCCGGTAAGTATATGGGCCTTATTGGGCCCTAGTGGAAGGAGGAGAAGGAGCAAGGAGGGCGCCCCCAAGCCCAATCCGGGTGGGAGGGGGCGGCCCCCTTCCTTCTCTCCTTCCCCTCTTCCTTCCTACTACTACTACTACTCCTTCCTTCCCCCTCCATCTTGAATTAGGAAAAGGAGGGGAAACCTACTTGGAGTAGGTTTCCCCCCTTATGGCGCGCCCCCCTTGGACCGGCCACCTCCTCCCTCCCTCCTTTATATACGGGGGTAGGGGGGCACCCTAGACACACAAGTTGATCATTGAGATCGTTCCTTAGCCGTGTGCGGTGCCCCTCCACGATATTACACCTCGGTCATATTGTGGCGGTGCTTAGGCGAAGCCTGCGACAAGAGAACATCAAGATCGTCCTGCGCCGTCGTCTTGTGGAACTCTTCCCAGCGCCTCTGCTGGATCGGAGATCGGGGTGCGTCATCGAGCTGTCGTGTGTCAAGAACTCGGAGGTGCGAATAACGGTGCTTGGATCGGTTGGACCGGAGGGCGTCGACTACTTCCTCTACGTTGCGTCAGCGCTTCGCTTTGGTCTCACGAGTGCGTGAGACAACACTCTTCCCTCTCGTTTCTATGCATCACCATAATCTTGCGTGTGCGTAGGAATTTTTGAAATTACTCGTTCCCCAACAATGGCATCGAGCCTAGGTTTTATCGTTGATGTTATATGCACGAGTAGAACACAAGTGAGTTGTGGACGATATAAGTCATACTGCCTACCAGCATGTCATACTTTGGTTCAGCGGTATTGTGAGATGAAGCGGCCGGACCGACATTACAGCGTGACGCTTACGCGAGACTGGTTTCACCTTCGAGCACTTTCGTGCTTAAAGGTGGCTGGCGGTGTCTGTCTCTCTCACTTTAGTTGAACCGAGTGTGGCTCGCCCGGTCCTAGTGAAGGTTAAAAGCGAGTCTATTTGACAAACTATCGTTGTGGTTTTGATGCGTGGTAAACGGTTCTTGCTAAGCCCGTAGCAGCCACGTAAAATTTGCAACAACAAAGTAGAGGGCGTCTAACTTATTTTTGCAGGGCATGATGTGATGTGATATGGTCAAGGCGTGATGCTATATTTTATTGTATGAGATGATGATGTTTTGTAACGAAGTTATCGGCAATGGCAGGAGCCATATGGTTGTCGCTTTATTGTATGAAATGCAAGCATACAGTAATTGCTTTACTTTATCACTAAGCGGTAGCGATAGTCGTAGAAGCAATAGATGGCGTAAACAATAACGATGCTACGATGGAGATCAAGGTGTCGCGCGGTGGCGATGGTGATCACGACGGTGCTTGAGAGATGGAATCACAAGCACAAGATGATGATGGCCATATCATATCACTTATATTGATTGCATGTGATGTTTATCCTTTATGCATCTTATCTTGCTTTGATTGACGGTAGCATTTTAAGATGATCTCTCACTAATTATCAAGAAGTGTTCTCCACAGTATGCACCGTTGCGAAAGTTCTTCGTCTTTGAGACACCACGTGATGATCGGGTGTGATAGGCTCTACGTTCAAATACAACGGGTGCAAAACAGTTGCACACGCGGAATACTCAGGTTATACTTGGCGAGCCTAGCATATACAGATATGGCCTCGGAACACGGAGACCGAAAGGTCGGCGTGAATCATATAGTAGATATGATCAACATAGAGATGTTCACCATTGAAACTACTCCATCTCACGTGATGATCGGACATGGTTTAGTTGATTTGGATCACGTGATCACTTAGATGACTAGAGAGATGTCTGTCTAAGTGGGAGTTCTTAAGTAATATGATTAATTGAACTTAAATTTATCATGAACCTAGTACTGATAGTATTTTGCTTGTCTATGTTTGTTTGTAGATAGATGGCTCGTCTTTGTTGTTCCGTTGAATTTTAATGCGTTCCTTGAGAAAGCAAAGTTGAAAGATGATGGTAGCAATTACGGATTTGGGTCCGTAACTTTGAGATTATCCTCATTGCTGCACGTAAGAGTTACGTCTGGAAGCACCACGGGTGCCGAACTGCTTCTGATGCAACCGACAGCGTTAAGAACATCTGGCGAGCAAAGCTGATGACTACTCTATAGTTCGATGTGCCATGCTTTACGGCTTAGAACCGGGTCTTCAACGACGTTTTGAATGTCATGGAGCATATGAGATGTTCCAGAGTTGAAGTTAATATTTCAAGCAAATGCCGGATTGAGAGATATGAAGTCTCCAATAAGTTCTACAGCTGCAAGATGGAGGAGAACAGTTACTGTCGGTGAGCATATACTCAAAATGTGCGGGTATAATAATCACTTGATTCAAGCGGGAGTTAATCTTCCGGATGATAGCGTCATTGATGAAATTCTCCAATCACGCCACCAAGCTACAAGAGCTTTGTGATGAACTATAATATGCAAGGGATGAACAAGACTATTCCCGAGCTCTTAGCGATCTTTGAAAGCAGCGGAGGTAGAAATCAGAAGGAGCATCAAGTGTTGATGGTCAACAAGACCACTAGTTTCAAGAAGAAGGGCAAAGGGAAGAAGAAGGGAACTTCAAAAGGAACAGCAAGCAAGTTGCTGCTCAAGAGAAGAAACCCAAGTGCGGACCTAAGCACTGGCCGAGTGCTTCTCTGCAAGCGGTGGACATTTGAAGCGGAAATGCCCCAAGTATTTGGCGGATAAGAAGGATGGCAAAGTGAACAAAGGTATATGTGATATACATGTTATTGATGTGTACCTTACTAATGCTCGCAGTAGCACCTGGGTATTTGATACTGGTTCTGTTGCTAATATTTGCAACTCGAAACCGGGACTACGGATTAAGTGAAGATTAGCTAAGGACGAGGTGACGATGCGCGTGGGAAATGGTTCCAAAGTCGATGTGATCGCGGTCGGAACGCTACCTCTACCTCTACCATCGAGATTAGTTTTAGACCTGAATAATTGTTATTTGGTGCCTGCGTTGAGCATGAACATTATATCTGGATCTTGTTTGATGCAAGACGGTTATTCATTTAAATCAGAGAATAATGGTTGTTCTATTTATATGAGTAATATCTTTTATGGTCATGCACCCTTGAAGAGTGGTCTATTTTTTTTGAATCTCGATAGTAGTGATACACATATTCATAATGTTGAAGCCAAAAGATGCAGAGTTGATAATGATAGTGCAACTTATTTGTGGCACTACCGTTTAGGTCATATCGGTGTAAAACGCATGAAGAAACTCCATACTAATGGACTTCTGGAATCACTTGATTATAAATCACTTGGTACTTGCGAACCGTGCCTCATGGGCAAGATGACTAAAACACCGTTCTCCGGATCTATGGAGAGAGCAACAGATTTGTTGGAAATCATACATACAGATGTATGTGGCCCGATGAATGTTGAGGCTCGTGGCGGATATCATTATTTTCTCAACTTCACAGATGATTTGAGCAGATATGGGTATATCTACTTAATGAAGCACAAGTCTGAAACATTTGAAAAGTTCAAAGAATTTCAGAGTGAAGTAGAAAATCATCGTAACAAGAAAATAAAGTTTCTCTGATCTGATCGTGGAGGAGAATATTTGAGTTCTGAGTTTGGTTTACATTTGAAACAATGCGGAATAGTTTAGCAACTCACGCCACAGGAACACCACAGCGAAATGGTGTGTCCAAACATCGTGTCGTACTTTACTTGATATGGTGCGATCTATGATGTCTCTTACCGATTACCACTATCGTTTTGGGGTTATGCTTTAGAGGCGGCGCATTCACGTTAAATAGGGCACCATCAAAATCCGTTGAAACGACTCCTTATGAACTGTGGTTTGGCAAGAAACCAAAGTTGTCATTTCTTAAAGTTTGGGGCTGCGATGCTTATGTGAAGAAACTTCAACCAGATAAGCTCGAACCCAAATCGGAGAAATGTGTCTTCATAGGATACCCAAAGGAGACTATTGGGTACACCTTCTATCACAGATCTGAGGGCAAGATTTTCGTTGCTAAATTCGGATCCTTTCTAGAGAAGGAGTTTCTCTCGAAAGAAGTGAGTGGGAGGAAAGTAGAACTTGATGAGATAACTGTATCTACTCCCTTATTGGAAGGTAGTTCATCACAAGAACCGGTTCCTGTGACAACTACACCAATTAGTGAGGAAGCTAATGATATTGATCATGAAACTTCAGATCAAGTTTCTACTGAACCTCGTAGGTCTACGAGTAAGATCCGCACCGGAGTGATGCGGCAATCCTATTCGGAAGTCATGTTACTTGACCATGATGAACCTACGAACTATGAGGAAGCGATGATGAGCCCAGATTCATAAAATGGCTAGAGGCCATGAAATCGAGATGGGATCCATGTATGAAAACAAAGTATGGACTTTGGTTGACTTTCCCAATGATCGGCAAGCAATTGAGAATAAATGGATCTTTAAGAAGAAGACGGCTGATGATGGTAATGTTACTGTCTACAAAGCTCGACTTGTTGCGAAAGGTTTTGACAAGTTCAAGGAGTTGACTACGATGAGACTTTCTCACCCGTAGCGATGCTTAAGTCTGTCCGAATCATGTTGGCTATTGCTGCATTTCATGATTATGAAATTTGGCAGATGGATGTCAAGACTGCATTCTTGAATGGATTTCTAGAAGAAGAGTTGTATATGATGCAGCCGGAAGGTTTTGTTGATGCAAAAGGTGCTAACAAAGTGTGCAAGCTCCAGCGTTCCATTTATGGACTGGTGCAAGCATCTCGGAGTTGGAATAAACGCTTTGATAGTGTGATCAAAGCATATGGTTTTATACGGACTTTTGGAGAAGCCTGTATTTACAAGAAAGTGAGTGGGAGCTCTGTAGCATTTCTAGTTTTATATGTTGATGACATATTGTTAATTGGAAATGATATAGAATTTCTGGATAGCATAAAGGGATACTTGAATAAAAGTTTTTCAATGAAAGACCTCGGTGAAGCTGCTTACATATTGGGCATCAAGATCTATAGAGATAGATCAAGACGCTTAATAGGACTTTCACAAAGCACATACCTTGACAAGATTTTGAAAAAGTTCAAAATGGATCGAGCAAAGAAAGGATTCTTGCACTGTGCTACAAGGTGTGAAGTTGATTCAAACTCAATGCCCGACCACAATGCAGAAGATAGAGAAAATGAAAATGTTCCTATGCTTCAGCCATAGGCTCTATCATGTATGCAATCTTGTGTACCGGACTGACGTATGCTTAGCAATAAGCTTGGCGGGAAGGTACCAAAGTAATCCAGAGTGGATCATCGACAGCGGTCAAGAACATCTGAAATACGAAAAGGACTAAGGATATATTTCTCGTATATGGAGGTGACAAAGAGCTAGTCGTAAATGGTTACGTCGATGCAAGCTTTGACACTGATCCGGACGATTCTAAATCGCAAACCGGATCGTGTTTATATTAAGCGGTGGAGCTGTAAATTGGTGCAGTTCTAAACAAAGCATCGTGGCGGGATCTACATGTGAAGCGGAGTACGTAGCTGCTTCGAAGCAGCAAATGAAGGAGTCGGATGAAGGAGTTCATTTCGATCTAGGTGTCATACCTAGTGCATCGGGACCAATGAAGATCTTCGTGACAATCTTGGTGCAATTGCTTTGGCAAAGGAATCCAGATTTCACAAGAGGACCAAGCACATCAAGAGACGCTTCAATTCCATTCGGGACCAAGTCCAAGTGGGAGACATAGAGATTTGCAAGATACATACGGATCTGAATGTTGCAGACCCGTTGACTAAGCCTCTCTCACGAGGAAAACATGATCAGCACCAAGACTCCATGGGTGTTAGAATCATTACCATGTAATCTAGATTATTGACTCTAGTGCAAGTGGGAGACTGAAGGAAATATGCCCTAGAGGCAATAATAAAGTTATTATTTATTTCCTCATATCATGATAAATGTTTATTATTCATGCTAGAATTGTATTATCCAGAAACATGATACATGTGTGAATGCATAGACAAAACTATAGTCACTAGTATGCCTCTACTTGACTAGCTCATTAATCAAAGATGGTTATGTTTCCTGACCATAGACATGTGTTGTCATTTGATTAGTGGGATCACATCATTAGGAGAATGATGTGATTGACATGACCCATTCTGTTAGCTTAGCACTTGATCGTTTAGTATTCTGCTATTGCTTCCTTCAGGACTTATACATGTTCCTGTAACTATGAGGATTGTGCAATTCCCATTTACCGGAGGAACACTTTGTTTGCTACCAAACGTCACAACGTAACTGGGTGATTATAAAGGAGTACTACAGGTGTCTCCGAAGGTACATGTTGGGTTGGCATAATTCGAGATTAGGATTTGTCACTCCGATTGTCGAAGAGGTATCTCTAGGCCCTCTCGGTAATACTCATCACCTAAGCCTTGCAAGCATGTAACTAATGAGTTAGTTATGAGATGACGTATTCTGATCGAGTAAAGAGACTTGCGATAGCGAGATTGAACTAGGTATTGGATACCGACGATCAAATCTTGGGCAAGTAACATACCGATGACAAAGGGAACAACGTATGTTGTTGTGCGGTTTGACCGATAAAGATCTTCGTAGAATATGTAGGAACCAATATGGGCATCCAGGTCCCGGTATTGGTTATTGACGGAGGCGTGTCTCGGTCATGTCTACATTGTTCTCGAACCGTAGGGTCCGCACGCTTAAGGTTTCGATGGCGATTATATTATGAGTTTATGTATTTTGATGTACGAAGTTTTTGAGTCCGGATGTGATCACGGACATGACGAGGAGTCTTGAAATGGTCGAGACATAAAGATTGATATATTGGACAGATATATTTGGACACCGGAAATGTTCCGGGAGAGTTTGGGAATATACCGAAGCTCCGGGAGGTTACTGGAACCCCCCGGTAAGTATATGGGCCTTATTGGGCCCTAGTGGAAGGGAGGGAGAAGGAGCAAGGGTGGGAGCGCCCCCCCCCCCCCAAGCCCAATCCGAATTGGGAGGGGGGCCGGCCCCCCCTTTCCTTCTCTCCTTCCCCCTCTTCCTTCCTACTACTACTACTCCTTCCTTCCCCCTCCATCTTGGATTAGGAAAAGGAGGGGAAACCTACTTGGAGTAGGTTCCCCCCTTATGGCGCGCCCCCCTTGGGCCGGCCACCTCCTCCCTCCCTCCTTTATATACGGGGGTAGGGGGCACCCTAGACACACAAGTTGATCATTGAGATCGTTCCTTAGCCGTGTGCGGTGCCCCCCTCCACGATATTACACCTCGGTCATATTGTGGCGGTGCTTAGGCGAAGCCTGCGACAAGAGAACATCAAGATCGTCACCACGCCGTCGTCTTGGCGTAACTCTTCCCAGCGCCTCTGCTGGATCGGAGATCGAAGTGCGTCATCGAGCTGTCGTGTGTCAAGAACTCGGAGGTGCGAATAGCGGTGCTTGGATCGGTTGGACCGGGAGGGCGTCGACTACTTCCTCTACGTTGCGTCAGCGCTTCGCTTGGTCTCACGAGTGCGTGACAACACTCTCCCCTCTCGTTGCTATGCATCACCATGATCTTGCGTGTGCGTAGGAATTTTTTGAAATTACTCGTTCCCCAACAGCTCCATGGCGCACCCACCCATCGGCCCCGTAGCGTCCCGCCACTGCGGTTTGTCGCTCCGCCCACAGGCTGCGGAGCCACAGCCGCCCGCTCGGCCCGGCCTCGCCGTGCCCTGGCTTCACCCAGTGGCCGCGTGTGCTCGGCCCAGCCGTGACTGGCCGACCACAGCCGCCGCGCCACCCTGGGTCACTGACCACAGGGGCTCCCACCCTGGACAGATGGGCCTATGACAGCCGGGGCCCAGCCCCCTTTTTCTTGAACGAAAAAGAATTGTACAAAATATAAATGTTAATTAAAATAATTAGTACGTTAATTAATTACTTAATTACTTAATTAGGTAATTAGCATAATATAACTCAATGACAGACGGGCCCACTGTTATTTAAGCAAGTTCTTTTTTTTCCTAAACTACCAAAGTTAGAGTCAATGATATGCGGACCCACTTCTACTATTTCACTGGTTGACTAGTCTGTGTTGACCTGGTCAACTGGGCCCTCTGGCTCCATCTGTCAGACACATGTGCTTGGTGCTGGGTACACTTCTGTGTAGCCGTAGCATTTGTTGTTTATTTTTGTAATAATAATAATAATAATAGAAAATCTTTTAAATATTTGAAAAAAACTTAGAAAATAATCTGTAGCTCGGATGAAAATACTTTGTACATGAAAGTTGCTCAGAACGACGAGACGAATTCGGATACGCAGTCCGTTTGTCTATCACGCGTCCCTAGCATAGCAAACCTGCAACCGTCCCCCTCCGTTTCATCTGTCTGAAAATTCCAAACTACGGAAAGCATTCCCGGATGTTTTCCCCCTTGCCGGTATCATGTAGCATTGTGTTAGTTCACCCCTAGCGCTGCTTATTTTCTTGCCATGCATAGTATTGAAGGAAATATGCCCTAGAGGCAATAATAAAGTTATTATTTATTTCCTTATTTCATGATAAATGTTTATCATTCATGCTAGAATTGTATTAACCGGAAACATGATACATGTGTGAATGCATAGACAAAAACAATATGTCACTAGTATGCCTCTACTAGACTAGCTTGTTAATCAAAGATGGTTATGTTTCCTGACCATGAACAAAGAGTTGTTATTTGATTAACAAGGTCACATCATTAGTAGAATGATCTGATTGACATGACCCATTCCATTAGCTTAGCACATGATCGTTTAGTATGTTGCTACTGCTTTTATCCATGACATATACATGTTCTGTAACTATGAGATTATGTAACTCCGTTTACGGAGGAACACTTTGGTGCTACCAAGCGTCTGGCGTGTCGGGTGATTATAAAGGAGTACTACAGGTGTCTCCAAAGGCGGATGTTGGGTTGGCATATTTGAGATTAGGTTTTGTCACTCCGATTGTGGGAGAGGTATCTCTGGGCCCTCTCGGTAATACACATCACTTTGAAGCCTTGCAAGCACTACAACTAATGAGTTAGTTGTGAGATGATGTATTCTGAACGAGTAAAGAGACTTGCGTAACGAGATTGAACTAGGTATTGGATACCGACGATCGAATCTCGGGCAAGTAACATACCGATGACAAAGGGAACAACGTATGTTGTTATGCGGTCTCGACCGACAAAGATCTTCATAGAATATGTAGGAACCAATATGGGCATCAGGTCCGCTATTGGTTATTGACCGAGAATAGTTCTAGGTCATGTCTACATTGTTCTCGAACCGTAGGGTCCGCACGCTTAAGGTTTCGATGGCGGTTATTATGAGTTTATGTATTTTGATGTACGAAGAAGTTGAGTCCCGGATGTGATCACGGACATGACGAGGAGTCTCGAAATGGTCGAGACATAAAGATTGATATATTGGAAGCCTATGTTTGGAGTTGAATGGTTCGGTAAACAGGAATTCTGCGAGTCAGGGAGGTTACGGAACCCCGAAGTAAATGGGCCTCGGTGGGCCTCGAGGAGAAGAGGAAGGGCGGCCAGGGGTGGCGCGCCCCCCCCCAGTCCGAATAGGACAAGGAGGCGGCGCCCCTTCCTCTTCCCCTCCCCAATCCTATTCCAACTAGGAAGGGGGAGTCCTACTCGGTGGGAGTAGGACTCCTCCAGCCAGCCCTCCTCTAGGCCGGCTGGCCTCCCCCCCCCTCCTTTATATCTGGGGCAGGGGGCACCCTAGAACACACAAGTTTGATCTACGGATCGTTCCTTAGCCGTGTCGGTGCCCCCTCCACCATATTCCACCTCGGTCATACCGTCGCGAAGCTTAAGCGAAGCCCTGCAGTGAAACATCAAGATCGTCCTGCGCCGTCGTCTTGTGGAACTCTCCCTCGACACTCGGCTGGATCGGATCTGAGGGCGTCATCGAGCTGTCGTGTGTCAAGAACTCGGGGCGTCGAGATGCACGGCGGGATCGGTCGGATCGCGAGGAGAGCGTCGACTACTTCCTCTCGTTGTGATCGCTTCCGCTTGGGTCTATGAGGGTGCGTAGACAACACTCTCCCCTCTCGTTGCTATTCATCACCATGATCTTGTGTGTGCGTAGGAATTTTTTGAAATTACTCGTTCCCCAACAATGGCATCCGAGCCTAGGTTTTTATGGTTTGATGTTTTGCAGAGTAGAACACAAGTGAGTTGTGGGCGATACAAGTCATACCACCTACCAGCATGTCATACTTTGGTTCAGCGGTATTGTGAGATGAAGCGGCCCGGACCGACATTACGCGTGCGCTTCTGCGAGACTGGTTTCACCGCTCGAGCACTCGTTGCTTAAAGGTGACTGGTGGGTGCTGTCTCTCTCACTTTAGTTGAACCGAGTGTGGCTACACCGGTCCTTGAGAAGGTTAAAACGGAGTCTATTTGTGAAATATCGTTGTGGTTTTGATCGTGGGTGAGACTGGTTCTTGCTTAAGCCCGTAGCAGCCACGTAAAATTTGCAACAACAAAGTAGAGGGCGTCTAACTTGTTTTTGCAGGGCATGTTGTGATGTGATATGGTCAAGGCGTGATGCTATATTTTATTGTATGAGATGATCATGTTTTGTAACGAAGTTATCGGCAATGGCTGGAGCCATATGGTTGTCGCTTTATTGTATGCAATGCAATGCCTGTAATGCTTTACTTTATCACTAAGCGGTAGCGATAGTCGTAGAAGCATAAGTTTGGCGAGGCGACAACGATGCTACGATGGAGATCAAGGTGTCACGCCGGTGGCGATGGTGATCATGGTGGTGCTGCAAGATGGAGATCATGAAGCACAAGATGATGATGACCATATCATATCACTTATATTGATTTGCATGTGATGTTTATCCTTTTATGCATCTTATCTTGCTTTGATTGGCGGTAGCATTATAAGATGATCTCTCACTAAATTATCAAGAAGTGTTCTCCCGGTATGCACCGTTGCCAAAGTTAAATCGTGCCCGGACACCACGTGATGATCGGGTGTGATAAGCTCTCGTCCATCTACAGCGGGTGCAAGCCAGTTTTGCACCGAGAATACTTGGGTTATACTTGGCGAGCCTAGCATATGCAGATATGGCCTCGGAACACGGAGACCGAAAGGTCGGCGTGAATCATATAGTAGATATGATCAACATAAGATGTTCACCATTGAAAACTACTCCATTTCACGTGATGATCGGTTATGGTTTAGTTGATTTGGATCACGTGATCACTTGGATGACTAGAGATGTCTTTACGAGTGGGAGTTCTTAAGTAATATGATTAATTGAACTTAAATTTATCATGAACTTAGTACTGATAGTATCTTGCTTATGTTTGATTGTAGATAGATGGCTCGTCTTTGTTGTTCCGTTGAATTTTAATGCGTTCCTTGAGAAAGCAAAGTTGAAAGATGATGGTAGCAATTACATGGACTGGGTCCGTAACACGAGGATTATCCTCATTGCTGCCTGAGAAGAGTTCGTCTGGATGCACCTTCGGTGCGAACTGCTTCTTGATGCTGGCCGACGGCGTTAAGAGCGTCTGGCGAGCAAAGCTGATGACTACTCTATAGTTCGATGTGCCATGCTTTACGGCTTAGAACCGGGACTTCAACGGCGTTTTGAGCGTCATGGAGCATATGAGATGTTCGGGAGTTGAAGTTGATATTCAACAGAATGCCGGATTGAGAGATATGAAGTCTCCAATAAGTTCTATAGCTGCAAGATGGAGGAGAATAGTTACATTAGTGAGCACATACTCGGAATGTGCGGGTACTACAATCACTTGACACAATTGGGAGTTAATCTTCGGATGATTGTGTCATTGACAGAATTCTTCAATCACTGCCACCAAGCTACAAAGGCTTCGTGATGAACTATAATATGCAAGGGTTAGTAAAGACTATACAGAGCTCTTCGCAATGCTAAAGGCTGCGGAGGTAGAAATCAGAAGGAGCATCAAGTGTTGATGGTCAATAAGACCACTAGTTTCAAGAAGAAAGGCAAAGGGAAGAAGAAGGGAACTTCAAGAAGAACAGCAAGCAAGTTGCTGCTCGGAGAAAAAACCCAAGTCTGGACCTAAGCACGAAACTAAGTGCTTCTCTTGCAAGCGGACTGGTCCTTTGGAAGCGGAACTGCCCCAAGTATTTGGCGGATAAGAAGGATGGCAAGGTGAACAAAGGTATATGTGATATACATGTTATTGATGTGTACCTTACTAGAGCTCGCAGATAGCACACAGGTATTTGATCTTGGTTACATTGCTAATATTTGCAACTCGAAACAAGGACTACTGATTAGCGAACAACGGCAAGGGCGAGGTGGCGATGCGGCGTGGGAAATGGTTCCAAAGTCGATGTGATCGCGATCGACACGCTACCTCTACATCTACCTTGGGATTAGTTTTAGACCTAAATAATTGTTATTTGGTGCTGCGTTGAGCATGAACATTATATCTGGATCTTGTTTGATGCGAGATGGTTATTCATTTAAATCAGAGAATAATGGTTGTTCTATTTATATGAGTAATATCTTTTATGGTCATGCACCCTTGAGGAGTGGTCTATTTTGATGAATCTCGATAGTAGTGATACACATATTCATAATGTTGAAACCAAAAGATGCAGAGTTGATAATGATAGTGCAACTTATTTGTGGCACTTGCCGTTTAGGTCATATCGGTGTAAAGCGCATGAAGAAACTCCATCTGATGGACTTTTGGAGTCACTTGATTATGAATCACTTGGCACTTATGAACCGTGCCTTATGGGCAAGATGACTAAACCCGTTCTCGGTACTATGGAGAGAGCAACAGATTTGTTGGAAATCATACATACTGAGATGTATGTGGTCCGATGAATGTTGAGGCTCGTGGCGGATATCGTTATTTTCTCACCTTCACGGATGATTTAAGCGGATATGGGTATATCTACTTAATGAAACATAAGTCTGAAACATTTGAAAAGTTCAAAGAATTTGAGTGAAGTTGAAAATCATCGTAATAAGAAAATTAAATTTCTACGATCGATCGTGGAGGTGAATATTTGAGTTCTGAGTTTGGTCTACATTTGAAACAATGCGGAATAGTTTAGCAACTCCGCCACCGGAACACCACAGCGTAATGGTGTGTCGAGCGTCGAATCGTACTTTACTAGATATGGTGCGATCTATGATGTCTCTTACAGATCTACGCTATCGTTTTGGGGTTATGCTCTAGAGGCGGCCGCATTCACACTGAATAGAACACCGTCGAAATCCGTTGAGACGACACCTTATGAACTGTGGTTTGGCAAGAAACCAAAGTTGTCGTTTCTTAAAGTTTGGGGATGCGATGCTTATGTGAAAAAGCTTCAACCTGATAAGCTCGAACCCAAATCGAATGTGTCTTCATAGGATACCCAAAGGAGACAGTTGGGTACACCTTCTATCACAGATCCGAAGGCAAGACATTCGTTGCTAAGAATGGATCCTTTCTAGAGAAGGAGTTTCTCTCGAAAGAAGTGAGTGGGAGGAAAGTGGAACTTGATGAGGTAATAGTACCTTCTCCCTTACTTGAAAGTAGTTAAATCGCGAAACGGTTTACGAGACATCTACACCAAGTAGTGAGGAAGTTGATGATGTTGATCATGAAACTTCAGATCAAGTTACTCTGAACCTCGTAGATCAACCAGAGTAAGATCCGCACTGAGTGAATACGGTAATCCTGTTCGGAAATCATGCTACTAGATCATGATGAACCTCGAACTATGAAGAAGCGATGGTGAGCCCAGATTCATAAAATGGCTTGAGGCCATGAAATCGAGATGGGATCCATGTATGAAAACAAAGTATGGACTTTGGTTGACTTGCCGAGGTAGGCAAGCAATAGAAAACAAGTGGATCTTCAAGAAGAAGACCGGCCGACGGTAATATTCTTGTCTATAAAGCTCGACTTATGCAAAAGGTTTCGGCAAGTTCAAGGGATTGACTACGATGAGACCTTCTCACCGTGGCGATGCTTAAGTCCGTCCGAATCATGTTAGCAATTGCGCATTTTATGATTATGAAATTTGACAAATGGATGTAAAGACGCATTCTGAATGGATTTACGGAAGAAGAGTTGTATATGATGCAACGAGAAGGTTTTATCGATCCAAGGGAGCTAACAAAGTGTGCAAGCTCCAGCGATCCATCTATGGACTGGTGCAAGCATCTCGGAGTTGGAATAAGCGCTTTGATAGTGTGATCAAAGCATTTGGGTTTATCTGAGACTTTTGGGGAAGCTTTGTATTTACAAGAAAGTGAGTGGGAGCTCTGTAGCATTTACGATATTATATGTAGATGACATATTCTGATCGGAAATGATATAGAATTCTGGATAGCATAAAGGGATACTTGAATAAGAGTTTTTCAATGAAAGACCTCGGTGAAGCTGCTTACATATTGGGCATTAAGATCTATAGAGATAGATCAAGGCGCTTGATTGGACTTTCACAAAGCACATACCTTGACAAAATTTTGAAGAAATTCAAAATGGATCAAGCAAAGAAAGGGTTCTTGCACGTGTTACAAGGTGTGAAGTTGAGTAAGACTCAATGCCCGACCACTGCGAGAAGATAGAGAAAATGAAAGATGTTCCTATGCTTCAGCCATAGGCTCTATCATGTATGCAATCTTGTGTACCAGACCTGATGTGTGCCTTGCTATAAGCCTAGCAGGAGGTACCAAAGTAATCGAGTGGATCCTTTGGACAGCGGTCAAGAACATCTGAAATACGAAAAGGACTAACGATATGTTTCTCGTATATGGAGGTGACAAAGAGCACATCGTGGCAGTTACGTTGATACAAGCTTTGACACTGATCCGGACGATTCTAAATCGCAGACCGGATCGTATTTACACTAAGCGGAGGAGCTGTCGGTTGGTGCGGTTCTAAACAAAGCGTCGTGGCGGGATCTACATGTGAAGCGGAGTACATAGCAGCCGGAAGCAGCTAATGAAGGAGTGCGGATGAAGGAGTTCATATCCGATCTAGGTGTCATACCTAGTGCATCGGGTCAATGAAAATCTTCGTGACAATCTTTGGAGCAATTGCCTTAGCAAAGGAATCCAGATTTCACAAGAGGACCAAGCACATCAAGAGGCGCTTCAATTCCATCCGGGACTTAGTCGGTGGGAGACATAGAGATTTGCAAGATACATACGGATCTGAATGTTGCGAGACCGTTGACTAAGCCTCTTCCACGAGCGAAACATGATCAGCACCAAGACTCCATGGGTGTTAGAATCATTACTATGTAATCTAGATTATTGACTCTAGTGCAAGTGGGAGATGAAGGAAATATGCCCTAGAGGCAATAATAAAGTTATTATTTATTTCCTTATTTCATGATAAATGTTTATCATTCATGCTAGAATTGTATTACCGGAAACATGATACATGTGTGAATGCATAGACAAAAACAATATGTCACTAGTATGCCTCTACTAGACTAGCTTGTTAATCAAAGATGGTTATGTTTCCTACCATGAACAAAGAGTTGTTATTTGATTAACAAGGTCACATCATTAGTAGAATGATCGATTGACATGACCCATTCCATTAGCTTAGCACCACGATCGTTTAGTATGTTGCTCTGCTTTTATCCATGACATATACATGTTCTGTAACTATGAGATTATGTAACTCCGTTTACGGAGGAACACTTTGGGTGCTACCAAGCGTCACAACGTAATCTGGGTGATTATAAAGGAGTACTACAGGTGTCTCCAAAGGCGGATGTTGGGTTGGCATATTTGAGATTAGGTTTTGTCACTCCGATTGTCGGAGAGGTATCTCTGGGCCCTCTCGGTAATACACATCACTTTGAAGCCTTGCAAGCACTACAACTAATGAGTTAGTTGTGAGATGATGTATTACGGAGCGAGTAAAGAGACTTGCGATAACGAGATTGAACTAGGTATTGGATACCGACGATCGAATCTCGGGCAAGTAACATACCGATGACAAAGGAACAACGTATGTTGTTATGCGGTCTGACCGACAAAGATCTTCGTAGAATATGTAGGAACCAATATGGGCATCCAGGTCCCGCTATTGGTTATTGACCGAGAATAGTTCTAGGTCATGTCTACATTGTTCTCGAACCGTAGGGTCCATGCACGCTTAAGGTTTCGATGGCGGTTATTATGAGTTTATGTATTTTGATGTACGAAGAAGTTGAGTCCGGATGTGATCACGGACATGACGAGGAGTCTCGAAATGGTCGAGACATAAAGATTGATATATTGGAAGCCTATGTTTGGAGTTGAATGGTTCGGTGAAAACAGAATTCTGGAGTGCCGGAGGTTACGGAACCCCGGGGTAAATGGGCCTCGGTGGGCCTCGAGGAGAAGAGGAAGGGCCGGCCAGGGGTGGCGCGCCCCCCCAGTCCGAATAGGACAAGGAGGCGGCGGCGCCCTTCCTCTTCCCTCCCCCCAATCCTATTCCAACTAGGAAGGGGAGTCCTACTCGGTGGGAGTAGGACTCCTCCCGTCAGCGCCTCCTCTAGGCCGGCCGGCCTCCCCTCCCTCCTTTATATCACGGGGCAGGGGCACCCTAGAACACACAAGTTTGATCTACGGATCGTTCCTTAGCCGTGTCGGTGCCCCCTCCACCATATTCCACCTCGGTCATACCGTCGCGAAGCTTAGGCGAAGCCTGCGCAGTGAAACATCAAGATCGTCCTGCGCCGTCGTCTTGTGGAACTCTCCTCGACACTCGGCTGGATCGAGTCTGAGGGACATCATCGAGCTGTCGTGTGTCAAGAACTTCGGGGCGTCAGATGCGGTGCGGGATCGGTCGGATCGCGAGGAGAGCGTCGACTACTTCCTCTACGTTGTGATCGCTTCGCTTGGGTCTCTGAGTGCGTAGACAACACTCTCCCCTCTCGTTGCTATTCATCACCATGATCTTGTGTGTGCGTAGGAAAATTTTTGAAATTACTACGTTCCCCAACAAGTATTGCACTTGTTTGCTCTATATTTATTGTTTCTTCCCCCTCTTCTCTCCGGTAGACCCCGAGACCGCTGCTGATGCCCCTGTGATCGACTACGTCGACGACGACCCTTCTTCCCTTTCAGCGGAGCTTCCAGGCAAGCCCCCCCTTTGATCATCCTGATATTGCCCATTCCATTCTCTCATGCTTGCATTAGATTTTGCTACTGTAATTGATTGCTCCTATTCTGGTGCATAGCCTGCTTTTGTACCTACTATTGATACCTACCTGCTTATCTTAAACTGCTTAGTATAGGTTGCTTAGTGATCCATCAATGACCCCCACCTTGTCCTTGTTGCCCCTGCTTCATCATCGACGACTCGAGCTACATGATCGACGACCAGAGCCCGACACCTCACATCACATCATGCCCCTTATGTGACAATAGCATGACTCAGCGGGGGCTCGACCTGCTCAAGATGATGGCGAAAGAAGGAGGTGGCTGCTCCCTCAATGTGGTGGCATATAACACGGTAATCCATGGCTTCTTTAAGGAAGGCGAAACAGGCAAGGCGTGCAATCTATTCCATGAAATGGTACAGCAAGGGATTGTGCCTGATGTGGTGACATATAACTCGATTATTAACACGTTGTGCAAGGCTAGGGCAATGGACAAGGCAGAGTTAGTCCTTCGGCAGATGGTTGCTGATGGTGCTCAACCCAATGAAGTGACATATAATTGCATGATCAATGGATATGCCTCATCTGGGCGCTTAAAAGAGGCTACTAAAATGTTCAGAGAAATGAAAATGCGGGGTCTTATACCAGATATTTTTACTTGCAACTCATTCCTGGCCTCCCTGTGCAAGCATGGAAGAAGCAAAGAAGCTGCAGAATTTTTTAATTCCATGACAGCCAAGGGCCACAAACCTAATATCGTCTCGTACTGTACTTTGCTTCATGGGTATGCCAGTGAAGGATGCTTTGCTGATATGATTGATCTTTTTAATTCAATGGAAAGCAACGGTATTGCGGCCGACTGCCGTGTTTTCACCATGTTAATTGTTGCCTATGCTAAACGTGGAATGATTGGATGAAGCTATGATGGTATCAAGTAAAATGCAGGAACGCGGAGTGAATCCGAATATATTCACCTATTCGAGCATAATAGCTGGCCTTTCTAGTATGGGCAGGCTGACTGAGGCCATGGAAATATTCAATCAGATGCTTGCTTTGGGAGTACAACCGGACAAAGTTATTTATCTATCGCTGATTCAGGGTTTTTGCTTAGATGGTGATTTGGCTAAAGTTAAGCAGTTGGTTTCTGAAATGATGAACAGAGGTATTCCTCATTCTAACATTTCGTTCTTCGGTTCAGTAGTAAAGAATCTGTGCCAAGAAGGAAGGGTTATGGATGCACATGAAATCTTTGAATTGGTTATAGACATGGGTGAGAGGCCTGATGACATTTTATTTAATTCACTGATTGATGGATACTGCTTAGTCGGGAAGATGGATAAAGCATTAAAAGTACTTGATGTCATGGAATCAGTTGGTGTTGAGCCTGATGTTGTTACATATAATACACTTGTTAATGGCTATTGTAAAAGTGGAAGGATCGATGATGGTTTCGTTCCATTCAGAGAAATGCCGAGTAAGAGAGTTAAACCTGACACTCTTACATATGGCATCATACTGGCAAGGTTGTTTCGTGCTTGGAGAACTGTTGCTGCAAGGACAATGTTCCATGAGATGATCAAAAGTGGAATAAGAGTGGACATTGTCACATACAATATAATTCTTACAGGACTCTGTAGAAATAATTGCATAGATAAAGCGATCACCCTGTTCCAGAAATTAGGTGTAATGAGTGTGAAGTTCAATATTGCAATACTAAATACCATGATCGATGCAATGTACAAGGTTTGGAGAAGAGAAGAAGCCAGTCATTTATTTGCTGCAATATCAGCCAGTAGATTGGTGCCCAATGAATCTATTTATGCAGTATTGATAATAAATCTTCTAAAAGATGGAGCAGTGGAAGAAGCAGACAATATGTTTTCATCAATGGAGAAAAGTGGTATGGTCCCCAGCTCCCGTATGTTAAATCGTATCATCAGAATGTTGTTGGAAAAAGGTGAGACTGCCAAGGCCGGAAATTATTTGTCTAAAGTTGATGGGAAGGGCATCTCACTTGAAGCTTCAACGACTTCATTAATGTTGTCTCTCTTTTCAAGAGAAGGGAAATATCGGGAGGACGTGAAATTGCTTCCTGCAAAGCACCAATTTTTCGATGGATTTGTTGATTTTGCACAAGACTCTGCTTAGGAAGCTTGAGTTTTTGTTTGCATAAACCCTCCTGCCAGTATGACCGTATAAGAAATCCAAACTGCTTACTTGTAGCATTGGGGTCATTAGCGGTGTGTCAAAATCACAAGAGTGTGAAATGTCTAGAAATCTTTTAACCTTCGATGGGTGTTGAAAGGTAGACCAAGTAGTCTAACACAGACTAGTTGGAGAACTTTAGGGGTAAGGACTTCTGATGGCGACTGGAAGTTATACAATCTTTTTCAAGAAGCCACCTGACATTTTTTAATCTTTGTAAAACAGACACTTTCCTTCATATGAATGCATTTTTAGAAATGTTAGTCTTAGTGCTCTGGTCATAGGTCCGTATAAAACTGTGGGTTTACTTTTACTTTGCAGTGCTCATGCTGAAGTCTCGAATACTCTATGCTGCTGTCAGTAGGATTTGTAATGAGCACCAAGGCGAGTGCAGACAAATGGGAGGCTGTACTCCACAAAAGCAGTATTCACAATTTTGCACTGACTGGAATTTTTAGCAGGACACAAGCTTGGCTACAACTACTTTGTTGGGGAACATTGCAGAAAATAAAAATTTTCCTACGGTTTCACGAAGATCCATCTATGAGTTCATCTAGCAACGAGTGATAGGAGTGCAACTACATACCTTTGTAGATCGCGAGCGGAAGCGTTCAAGAGAACGGGGTTGAGGGAGTCGTACTCATCGTGATCCAAATCATCGATGACCAAGTGCCAAACGGACAGCACCTCCGCGTTCAACACACGTACGGAGCGGATGACGTCTCCTCCTTCTTGATCTAGCAAGGGGGAAGGACAGGTTGATGAAGATCCAGCAGCACGATGGCGTGGTGGTGGATGCAGCAGAGTTCCGCGAGCTTGCCGAGCCTGCGAGAGGAGAGGTGTAGCGAGGGAGAGGGGGCGCCAAGACTTGAGTGCGGCTGCCCTCCCTCCCCCTCCTTTAGATAGGCCCCTGAGTGCCGGCCCTAGAGATGGGATCTCTAGGGGTGCGGCGGCCAAGGGGGGTGGAGTGCCCCCCAAGGCAAGTGGAGGCGCCCCCTCCCCTAGGGTTCCCAACCCTAGGCACAGAATGGGGGGGCCCAGGGGGGCGCACCAGCACACCAGGGGCTGGTCCCCTCCCCACTTCAGCCCACGGGGCCCTCCGGGATATGTGGCCCCACCCGCTGGACCCCCGGGACCCTTCTGGTGGTCCCGGTACAATACCGGTGACCCCCGAAACTCTCCCGATGGCCGAAACTGCACTTCCTATATATTATTCTTTACCTCCGGATCATTCCAGAACTCCTCGTGACGTCCGGGATCTCATCCGGGGCTCCGAACAACTTTCAGTTTGCCGCATACTCATGTCTCTACAACCCTAGCGTCACCGAACCTTATGTGTGTAGACCCTACGGGTTCGGGAGACACGTAGACATGACCGAGACGGCTCTCCGGTCAATAACCAACATCGGGATCTGGATACCCATGTTGGCTCCCACATGCTCCTCGATGATCTCATCGGATGAACCACGATGTCGAGGATTCAATCAACCCCGTATACAATTCCCTTTGTCAATCGATGCGTTACTTGCGAGACTTCGATCGCCGGTATCCCAATACATCGTTCGGTCTAGTTACGGCAAGTCACTTTACTCGTACCATAATTCATGATCCCATGACCGGACACTTGGTCACTTTGAGCTCATTATGATGATGCATTACCGAGTGGGCCCAGAGATACCTCTCCGTCATACGGAGTGACAAATCCCAGTCTCGATCCGTGTCAACCCAACAGACACTTTCCGAGATACCTGTAGTGCACCTTTATAGTCACCCAGTTACGTTGTGACATTTGGTACACCCAAAGCTCTCCTATGGTATCCGGGAGTTACACGATCTCATGGTCTAAGGAAATGATACTTGACATTGGAAAAGCTCTAGCAAAACGAACTACACGATCTTGTGCTATGCTTAGGATTGGGTCTTGTCCATCACATCATTCTCCTAATGATGTGATCCTGTTATCACCGACATCTAATGTCCATAGTCAGGAAACCATGACTATCTGTTGATCAACGAGCTAGTCAACTAGAGGCTTACTAGGGACATATTATGGTCTATGTATTCACACGTGTATTACAATTTCCGGATAATACAATTATAGCATGAATAAAGACAATTATGATGAACAAGGAAATATAATAATAATCCTTTTATTATTGCCTCTAGGGCATATTTCCAACAGTCTCCCACTTGCACTAGAGTCAATAATTTAGTTACATTGTGATGAATCGAACACCCATAGAGTTCTGGTGTTGATCATGTTTTGCTCGCGAAAGAGGTTTAGTCAACGGATCTGCAACATTCAAATCCGTATGTACTTTGCAAATATCTGTGTCTCCATCTTGAACATTTTCACATATGGAGTTGAAACGACGCTTGATGTGCCTGGTCTTCTTGTGAAACCTAGGCTCCATGGCAAGGGCAATAGCTCGGTGTTGTCCGCAGAAGAGTTTGATCGGCCCGACGCATTGGGTATGACTCCTAGGTCGGTGATGAACTCCTTCACCCAAATTGCTTCATGCGCTGCCTCCGAGGCTGCCATGTACTCTGCTTCACATGTAGATCCCGCCACGACGCTCTGCTTGCAGCTGCACCAGCTTACTGCTCCACCATTCAACATATATCGTATCCGGTTTGTGACTTAGAGTCATCAGATCGTGTCGAAGCTAAGCGTCGGCGTAACCCTTCTGACGAGCTCTTCGTCACCTCCATAAACGAAAACATGTCATTTGTCCTTTTCGGTGCCGGGATATTCTTGACCGCTGTCCGGTGTTCCTTGCGGGATTACTTTGGTACCTTCCTACCAAACTTACGGCAAGGTTTACATCAGTGCAGTACACAAGATGGCATACATAATAGATCCTATGGCTGAAGCATAGGGATGACAATCATCTCTTCTTTATCTTTTGCCGTGGTGCGTGCATTGAGCCAAGCTCAATCTCACACCTTGCAATCTGAGCAAGAACCGTTTCTTGGACTGATCCATTTTGAACTTCTTCAAAATCTTATCAAGGTATGTGCTTTGTGAAAGACCTATGAGGCGTCTCGATCTATCCCTATAGATCTTGATGCCTAATATGTAAGCAACTTCTCCAAGGTCCTTCATTGAAAAACACTTATTCAAGTAGGCCTTGATGCTGTCCAAAAGTTCTATATCATTTCCCATCAAGAGTATGTCATCTACATATAATATGAGAAATGCTACAAAGCTCCCACTCACTTTCTTGTAAACGCAGGCTTCTCCATAAGTCTGCATAAACCCAAACGCTTTGATCATCTCATCAAAGCAAATGTTCCAACTCCAATATGCTTGCACCAGCCCATAAATGGATCGCTGAAGCTTGCATACTTTGTTAGCATTCTTAGGATCGACAAAACCTTCTGGCTGCGTCATATACAGGTCTTCCTTAAGATAGCCGTTAAGGAATGCCGTTTTGACGTCCATCTGCCATATCTCATAATCATAGTATGCGGCAATTGCTAACATGATTCGGACGGACTTCAGCTTCGCTACGGGAGAGAAAGTCTCATCGTAGTCAACCCCTTGAACTTGCCGATAACCCTTAGTGACAAGTCGAGCTTTATAGATGGTAATATTACCATCCGCGTCAGTCTTCTTCTTAAAGATCCATTTGTTTTCTATCGCTCGCCGATCATCGGGCAAGTCTGTCAAAGTCCATACTTTGTTTTCATACATGGATTCTATCTCGGATTGCATGGCTTCAAGCCATTTGTTGGAATCTAGGCCCACCATTGCTTCTTCATAGTTCGAAGGTTCACCGTTGTCTAACAACAGTATTTCCAGGACAGGGTTGCCATACCACTCTGGTGTGGAACGTGTCCTTGTGGACCTATGAAGTTCAGTAGCAACTTGAACCGAAGTACCTTGATTATTAATTTCCTCTCCAGTTGGTGTAGGCACCACAGGAACATTTTCCTGAGCTGCACTACTTTCCGGTTCAAGAGGTAGTCCTTCATCGAGTTCTACTTTCCTCCCACTTACTTCTTTCGAGAGAAACTCTTTTTCCAGAAAGGATCCGTTCTTGGCAACAAAGATCTTGCCCTCAGATCTTAAGTAGAAGGTATACCCAATGGTTTCCTTAGGGTATCCTATGAAGACGCATTTTTCCGACTTGGGTTCGAGCTTTTCAGGTTGAAGTTTCTTGACATAAGCATCGCATCCCCAAACTTTTAGAAACAACATCTTAGGTTTCTTCCCAAACCATATTTCATACGGTGTCATCTCAACGGATTTAGACGGAGCCCTATTTAAAGTGAATATAGCTGTCTCTAGAGCGTATCCCCAAAATGATAGCGGTAAATCGGTAAGAGACATCATAGACCGCACCATATCCAATAGAGTGTGATTACGACGTTCGGACACATCATTACGCTGAGGTGTTCCAGGCGGCGTGAGTTGTGAAACGATTCCACATTTCCTTAAGTGCGTACCAAATTCGTGACTTAAATATTCTCCTCCACGATCTGATCGTAGGAACTTTATCTTTCGGTCACGTTGAATCTCTACCTCATTCTAAAATTCCTTGAACTTTTCCAAGGTCTCAGACTTGTGTTTCATTAAGTAGACTGTAGGATCAGAAGTATGTCTAGAGGGGGGGTGATTAGACTACTTGACACTTTAAAAGTTTAGCTTTTTGATTAGGACAAGTTTTTAGCAAGTTCACAGTGATGACCAAGTCAAGTATCACCCTACACATGCAATTCTAGAGTAATGGCAGCGGAAAGTAAATTGCACATGTAGTAAATAAGAGGTGGAGAAGAGCAAGCGCAATTTGGAACACGGAGATTTTTCTCGTGGTTCCGATAGGTGGTGCTATCGTCAATCACGTTGATGGAGACTTCAACCCACGGAGGGTAGCGGCTGCGAGAGTCCACGGAGGGCTCCACCCACGAAGGGTCCACGAAGAAGCAACCTTGTCTATGCCATCATGGCTTCGCCCACGGAGGACTAGCCTTACTCGGGGTAGATCTTCACGAAGTAAGCGATCTCCTTGCCCTTACAAACTTCTTGGTTCAACTCCACATCTTGTGGAGGCTCCCAAGCAACACCTAACCAATCTAGGAGGCACCACCCTCCAAAAGGTAATAGATGGTGTTGGTGATGATGAACTCCTTGCTCTTGTGCTTCAAATGATAATCTCCCCAACACTCAAATCTCCTCACTGATTTGGCTGTGGTGGAAGAAAGGATTGAGTGGAAAGCAACTTGGGAAGGCTAGAAATCAAGTTTCATATGGTGGGAGTGAAGCAACTTGATCTCAACACAAGGGTAGGTAGTTTTCTTCTCGAAATGTAAGGTAGGAGTGGTAGTTCTTTCGATGGCTCTCTCCACGAATGAAGAGGAGGTGGAGGGTATTTATAGCCTCCACACAAAATCCAACCGTTACACATTTGACCAATCTCGGTCGGATCGAAGTTGACAACTCGGTGAGACCGAAAGTTCAAATCTTGTGAGCGTTGGGATTTTCGTGGGACCGAAAATACAATCTCGGTTAGTCCGATTCTTCCAAAGACTAGGGTTTGCCATTATCGGTGGGACCGACTTTCTCATCTCGGTGACACCGATTTGAGTACAGAAGGTTACAGAAGGTTGGCAACACTAGTTTCGGTAAGACCGAGTTTGGAATCGGAAAATCCGAAATTTCTAGGGTTTGGGTATATGGTGAGGTGGTTCATCTCGGTGTGACTGAGTTTATGGAATCGGTGGGACCGAGATTACTTATGATTATATGTTGGAATGAAAGATTGCTGATAGTTTGAGAGATAAATCACTAAGCACTTTGAGCAACCAGATCATCATCATAACCTCATCCCCTTTTAATAGTATTGGCTTTCCTATGGACTCAATGTGATCATGGATCACTAAACCAAAAATAGAGTCTTGAGCATTTGCCAATGTTTTCCTTAGCATTTTGAGGGGTCCACATCATCAGTCATTGCCATACCCATATCACTAAACTTTCTGAAATATTCTCAAGAGACAATTAGTTCAATGATATATATGTTGTTATTAATTACCAAAACCACCCGGGGATTAGTTGCACTTTCAATCTCCCCCTTTTTGGTAATTGATGACAACATATAGATCAAAGCTTCGATAAATGATATAATCAATGAATAACATCGTCGCTTTGAGAAGTATGTGATAAGCAAGAGCTCCCCCTAAATTTGTGCATTATTTAAGATTTTCGTTTGAATGCAAATGCACAATCGATTAGGATCATGGGTCACTCTTCCATGTCACATACATCTTGGTGGAGCGCACAAAATGATAAGAATGAATAGCATGCACCCAATCACCAAGACATGAGTAAATGATCATACAAGATATGAATAGCATATGATAAGCATTAAGCACACATTAAGCATAGTATGATCAAGCACTCATCAAGATAGAAACAAGCGTAGTATCAAACACACGGAATGTCTCGAAAAACTCAAAAGTATCTCAAGGAAAACCATAAGCGAAAGAGCAAAACGAGCACTCTCTCTCGAAGTCCTGTGATCTATACAATTTCTCCCCTTTGGCAACAAGTTACCAAAAGTTCGAAAGGTATAGAGCTAATCGTCACTAGGGACTCTGTTGGCGGCTCTGTGCTGCGTTGATGGAGTGGAGATAGCTGCATCTGCAAAGGCTTGCTGAAGTCTGTGGAGCTGGAGGAGTGGACCTTTGGAGCTGGGCTGGGCCGATGGAGCTGTGGGAGGTGCTGATCTGCATAGCCACAGGGTCATCCTTTGGAATAGCAGCTGATCTGGGCTTTGTGGGGACCGGAGCAGGCTGCTCATAGTCATCCTCAACAAGGTCCTCCTGCATCTCCTTCATGAGCTCTGCCTTCTCCCTCTTAGCTTCCTCGATATCTGCCTCAAGCTTGTTGACAGTGACATGTACTTCAGTCAGCTTGACATCCAGAGCATGGAACTTGTCTTCAACTATCCTCTCAAGACTCTCCTGTGACTGCACTATGCTGGCCAGGCATAGTTCAATCCTCTGAGTAGCTTCAAGAAGTTGTTCTCCAACGCTCTTGGGCTTTGCTGCTGCTGCTGCTGCTTCCTTCTAAGCTTTGGCTTGTTTGGCAGCTTCAGACTTAGCTTGTCCTTCAACAGATGTGGGATCATCCTCAGTCATCACAACTTCATTATCTTCATGTTCAGGCTGCAGTGGCAAGTGGGGTCTATCCAACAAGTAGGTGCCCGTGCCAAACTTGGCGTTGATGAGCATCTGAATGTGTGGGGCAAACCCACATGACCTCTTCTGGTCTGCTGCTGTCCTCTTGATAGTCTCTACTATCAGGTCCATCACCTTGAAAGGTGTCTTCTGATCTAGAATGTGCAGCATGTTGATTGAATAGCCTCTTATCATGCGATGGTCTCCTGACTTGGGCATCAAAGTATGCCTCAGAATAGTGTTAGTGGTTGGGAGACCTGCCTGAAGATGATACACTGATCCGAGCTTCCATATCTCAACATCCTTGGCTGGTACCTCATTGTACATGTTCTTCATCGACTCATGATTCTTCTTGGGGATTCCATAGACATCTACATCATCATCTCTTGATACTGGAGCGTTCAGTAGTGCAGCCCACTCTTCAACTGTTGAAGAGAATCTACGCCTTCATCATCCATACAATTCTGCCATCTGGATAGAAGTGTCTTTGTGGCATAGAACTGCATGATCATCTCATCATTCCAAGCGATCGACCGACCAACGAACTCTGCAACTCCACAAGCAGTGAAGCTTCATGCACATGTGGGAAGTAGTCTCTGTGCTCTTCACTGTCGATGTATTTCCAGTCAACATATCTTGTGTCAGCAACAATTGGCTTCTTGTCCATGAGCACTGTCTCATAGAAATCTTGTTGCTCTCGGTGTGGAACCTTGAGTCAACAGCTGTCCTTCTCCTGGTGGCATATGGATCAACTTGCCTCCATAGCACGAGACCTTTGTCCTTCCTTTCCTTCATATTTTCGCTCGAGGATGAGCATCATTGTGGGTAGCGGTTTACATGCGAGTTTGACAACACATGTGCCTCTTCATCCGATTCAGCAGGTGGCACATTGTCCTTCTTCTTCTCTGAAGCAGGAATGTTTCTTACTGTTTTCTTGGGCTTGGCAGCAGGTTTGGCTTGAGCTGCCTTTGCTGGAGCTGATGGCTTAGATTTAGTGGGTGCTCCTGCCCTGATGGCATCTCCCATCAACTTGGGCTTCTGAGGAGGCTGGGGTGCTTCCTCATCAGAATCATCATCAGCTTCATCATGTACTAACCTCTTCCTCTTGGAAGTTTTCTTTACCTTGCTCGAGGTTTCTTCTTCCATACTCAGCTTCTTTGCAACTGTGGATTTCTTCTCTTTGCTGGTGCCTTTCTTTGTTTGTTGCCCTTGATGCTCTTTGGCAACCACTTTCCTCTTTGGCTTAGAGGTAATCTCCTCCTCAGCAACAAAGTCAGAGTCCTCTTCATCAGAATTTCTCTTCTTCCTGGCCCTGGTGGCAGCAGGAGGCAAACCACTTGGGGTGCTCCTCTCTCCATCATCAGAAAAACTGCTTGCTTCAGGACTAGTGCCTGCCTCTGGAATCTCAACTGGTGATTCAGACCTGTTCTGGCTGTCACTTGCATCAGACATGACTGACAACCTGTGAATAGAATAGGTGTAGGCAGAATAGAAGAGTTATCACAAACTGCAGAAGATTTTGCAAAAAGAATGAGTTCAAACTTCAGTTTTAGGTTTTCACGAGAATGCATTTGATCGACCGAGTCTAAAATTCGGTGAATCCGAAGTGTCTAAACAGAACCATTCACACCACTTTCGGTTGGACCGAAATGGGTTTCGGTCTAGCCGAGAACACTAGGGTTTCACTAAATCCTCATTTCGGTCTTACCGATTTGCACAACTCGGTTGGACCGAAAAGTGCAAAGTCAATGGCGGAGGCCAAATCGGTCGATCCGAGAATGTAGAATCGGTCACACCGAGATGTGTTCGTGAAACCTAACCTAAAATTTTTACTCGAATTTTGTTCTAAGAACTAATCTGCTGGATAGGAAGATTTCAAACTTGGCAAGAAGCTAGGCAAAACCTATCGTGCATTGAATCGGAGGTTGAAGCACGAGAGGATCGAAACTCACCCAACTTGGTGGAGTTTCACTCTGGCTGTGGCGGCGATGAGATTGACCGTTGACGGCGACGGAGACCCGCGGCGGGCGCACAGTGTGGCGGAGGCGATCCGGAGACCACGGCGACGGCAGCGAAGGGTTTGGGGCGAGGCGTTTGAAGGAATAATCAGCGCGCTGCCCTCGGTATATATACCCTTTGGCTGTCGGTGGGACCGAGTTGGAAAACTTCGGTGGCACCGAGATGGTTAATCGCAAGCGATTACTCACTTGATCACGCCGAAATTTACCTTCGGTTTCACCGAGGTGAAAACCTAGATCAATCCAAGTGATTTGATCTGTCCGATTTGAATATATTGGTTTGACCGAAAGTACTTAGAAGGTTTTGGAATTTAAGCTTTTGACGGATCGGTGGCTCCGAGTGCTCCTCACTCGGTCTGTCCGAAAAAGACTTGATCAAAGTTTGTGATATAAGCATGAATAGAGTTTGAGACAAGAAAGCATAGATAGCTAGGGGAGGAACTTAGGCATTCTTGTCCATCCATTTGGTCAAAAATAAAATTCCAAAAGACCAAAGCAACAAATGGATGTCCTTGAATGGATAAAATCATGCATCCAACATGCTCACACAATAAGATAGCAAATGAAATATGTGTCAAACATGCACAAACCAAAACACTAGCTACTAGCACACAATTTGGCGATGACTAGGTCATCTATATATGAGTATATTGACTTAGGAGTCAAATGAGAACATTTGATCATAGGTCATACTCATCGTTTAAGCACAAGTGGGGTTACCACTTTTACATAAAGCATTAATGTGTTCACATCATTTGAAGATGCTTTAGCTCAATTCTTAAGAGCAAAGCTCCCCCTTGATGTGAGAACCCCTTTTAAAGGGTCAAACTAACCTTGGGTTGTCGTTAAAGACTTCATGTAGATGTTGAAGATGTGGATGCTCAATGTTGATGAAGATCATCAAGAGTTGGGAGCAATCCTTTGGATTCGGGCACTTTCAATACCTACATGGGTTAGTCCCACAAGGAACAAACAAGGATATCCATGGACATAGATTGGAGTACACAATAGATGATGTCCATGAAAGCAATGATTACCTTGTCCCTTGACTTACCAACATGAGGGTTTGTGACTCCATGAACTAGTGCAAGATGTGGAAGTTGATTGCACAAGTCCTTGCCAAAATGAATGTGAGTGAAGATTGTTGGCGGAGTCACCCTCAAGAACTCTCTAGTTCTTCTTCTTCGGGATCCACATCATCTTGATGGGAATCCTTGGGGTAGTAGTTGAGCTTGACGAAGTAGAACTTGAAGTTTCCTTAGGAACCCACTTGACCATGGCTTTGGGTGCTTCAATGAATGCATCAATCTCCTCTTGAAGCTTTTCCTTGCCTTTTAGCTTGTGGTCTTGTGGTGGAAGGTCATCTTGGGCTCGTTCCACATTGGAAGAAGTAGGATCATACTTCTCCTTTTGGGAAACAAACTTTGGAGTGGGATATTGACCTTCTTCCCATTCAACACCCTCGGCGTTGAACCTTTGCTCAAAACCAATTCCTTGATTCTTCCGGTGCCTTCCTTGCTTGTGAACAATTTCCTCAAAGTTCTTGCTTCCGACAAGGCTCTTGTAGACACCTTTCTCTATAATCCCTTTCAATAAACTATTTTCTTGCTCAAGTGAAACTTGGCTTGAAACATTGTTAGTGGAATCAAGAGAACTACTAGGAGTAACAACATTGGATTTAGCATGGTTATTGTTACTACTAGATGAAGAATTTTTCTTATGCTTGTCATGCTTAGTTTTAATAGGTGGCAAGAAATTAGACAAGAGAAGTCGTTTGGCAAGATATGAAGAACTCTTCTTTCGAAGATCGTCATTGATAGCTTTTAGAAACTCATGTTCTTGCTCTAGATTGAGCTTCTCGAAGCGTAGCTTCTCATGAGATCTTAGGAGCTCTCTATGATCTTCTTGAGTTGTTTCATGAGCTAACTTAAGAGTGTTTAGTTCTTTAGTTAGGCGCTCAATTTCCTTCATAGCATTGTCATTCGACTCTTCTCGACTATAAAGACTACTAGCATGTTCATCATTACTAGGCTCACTAGATTTGTCATGTAAAAGCTCATCTTCACCAAGCAAGTCATCCTCATCACTATCAAAGTCAATAAATTCAGGGTGTGATACCTTGGGGCCTTTTGCCATGAAGCATCTTCCAATTCCCTCATTTGGTGAATCAAACAAGTCATAGGAGTTGGAGTTGGAGGATACGAGAGCAAGACCGCAACACCTTCATCTTGGTTGTATTCGGAGTTGGAGTGATAGCTTCTTTGGAGTGATTGTCCGAGTCGGGCGGAGACCCATTCCTAACATGAGCTTGATGTTTTCTTCTTGTATAGCTCCTTGATGACTTGTCTTTCCTTTCCGAATCCTTGCTTCTCCGAGAGGATCTTCGTTCATAACGATCATCTCTACTCCTTCTCTCTTTCGAGGCGACTCTTCTCTTGAGCTTCTTCTTCTTGGAGATTCTTCTCTTCTTTTGTGGGAGTCGAACACTCATTTGAGTAGTGTCCGGGTCTTCCACAATTGTAGCAGATTTCGATCACGACTAGAAGATCTCTTTTCATCATATGATCTAGACTTTGAGCTTCTTTCCTTGCTTCTACTCTTGTAGAATTTGTTGAAGTTCTTCACCATTAGGCTTATCTCTTCATTGGAAACCAGCTTGTCACTTGAGGTTGTGGGAGCTTCAAGCTGTAGCTTTGTAAGCACCACTTGACTTGTTGTGAAGCTCTTCCTTATCTTTAAGTGTCATCTCATGAGCAACAATTCTTCCAATGACTTGGTAGGCTTGAGATTCTTGTAGTTTGGCATCATTTGGATCAAGGTGCACGGTGTCATACTTTCCATCCAAAGCTCGAGAATCTTCTTGATGATGAATCGATCGGTCATTTCTTCGCTTCCTAAGCCGGCAATCTCATTGGTGATGAGAGCAAGCCTAGAGTACATTTCAGCGACTCCTTCACCTTCCTTCATCTTGAACTTGTCAAGTTGACCTTGAAGAACATCTAGCTTTGATTCCTTCACGGACTCGGTACCTTCGTGCATTTCACCAAAGTATCCCAAATCTCTTTTGCATTCTCAAGGCGGCTGATCTTGTTGAACTCCTCGGGACACAAAGCATCGAAGAGAATGTCACAAGCTTGAGCATTGTTCTCAGAACATCCGCAACTCATCATTTGTAGCTTCACGATCCGGAACTTTTCCTTCCTCGAAGAACTCACCTTGCAAGCCAACACAAATAATGCCCCATCGGCGGGGTTATGTCCAAGAATATGCATTTTCATTTTATGCTTCCAACTAGCAAAATTTGAACCATCAAAGTAAGGACCTCTCTGAAAATTACCCTCACTAGGCGCCATACTCTCCTAGGTTGTGAAACCAAGCTTATGGAGTCAATGCAATGAAACCAATCCAATGGAAACCAAAGCTCGATACCACTTGTAGGATCGGAAGTATGTCTAGAGGGGGTGATTAGACTACTTGACAATTTAAAAGTTTAGCTTTTGATTAGGACAAGTTTTAGCAAGTTCACAATGATGACCAAGTCAAGTATCACCCTACACATGCAATTCTAGAGTAATGGCAGCGGAAAGTAAATTGCACATGTAGTAAATAAGAGGTGGAGAAGAGCAAACGCAATTTGGAGACACGGAGATTTTTCTCGTGGTTCCGATAGGTGGTGCTATCGTCAATCCACGTTGATGGAGACTTCAACCCACGGAGGGTAACTGCTCGAGAGTCCACGGAGGCTCCACCCACGAAGGGTCCACGAAGAAGCAACCTTGTCTATGCCATCATGGCTTCGCCCACGGAGGACTAGCCTTACTCGGGGTAGATCTTCACAAGTAGGCGATCTCCTTGCCCTTACAAACTTCTTGGTTCAACTCCACATCTTGACGGAGGCTCCCAAGCGACACCTAACCAATCTAGGAGGCACCACCCTCCAAAAGGTAATAGATGGTGTTGGTGATGATGAACTCCTTGCTCTTGTGCTTCAAATGATAATCTCCCCAACACTCAACTCTCCTCACTGATTTGGCTGTGGTGGAAGAAAGGATTGAGTGGAAAGCAACTTGGGAAGGCTAGAAATCAAGTTTCATATGGTGGGAGTGAAGCAACTTGATCTCAACACAAGGGTAGGTAGTTTTCTTCTCGAAATGTAAGGTAGGAGTGGTAGTTCTTTCGATGGCTCTCTCCACGAATGAAGAGGAGGTGGAGGGTATTTATAGCCTCCACACAAAATCCAACCGTTACACACATTTGACCAATCTCGGTCGGACCGAAGTTGACAACTCGGTGAGACCGAAAGTTCAAATCTTGTGAGCGTTGGGATTTTCGTGGGACCGAAAATACAATCTCGGTTAGTCCGATTCTTCCAAAGACTAGGGTTTGCCATTCGCGGTGGGACCGACTTTCTCATCTCGGTGACACCGATTTGAGTCTGAAGGTTCTGAAGGTTGGCAACACTAGTTTCGGTAAGACCGAGTTTGGAATCGGAAAATCCAAATTTCTAGGTTTGGCTATATGGCTGAGGTGGTTCATCTCGGTGTGGTGAGTTTATGGAATCGGTGGGACCGAGATTACTTATGAGTATATGTTGGAATGAAAGATTGCTGATAGTTTGAGAGATAAATCACTAAGCACTTTGAGCAACGGATCATCATCATAACCTCATCCCTTTTAATAGTATTGGCTTTCCTATGGACTCAATGTGATCATGGATCACTAAACCAAAAATAGAGTCTTGAGCATTTGCCAATGTTTTCCTTAGCATTTTGAGGGGTCCACATCATCAGTCATTGCCATACCCATATCACTGAACTTTCTGAAATATTCTCAAGAGACAATTAGTTCAATGATATATATGTTGTTATTAATTACCAAAACCACCCGGGGATTAGTTGCACTTTCATAGACATACCCATATCTACTCAAGTCATCAGTGAGAGTGAGAACATAACGATATCCTCCGCGAGCCTCAATGCTCATTGGACCGCACACATCGGTATGTATGATTTCCAATAAGTTGGTTGCTCGCTCCATTGTTCCAGAGAACGGAGTCTTGGTCATTTTGCCCATGAGGCATGGTTCGCATGTGTCAAATGATTCATAATCGAGAGACTCTAAAAGTCCATCAGCATGGAGCTTCTTCATGCGCTTGACACCAATGTGACCAAGGCAGCAGTGCCACAAGTATGTGGGACTATCGTTATCAACTTTACATCTTTTGGTATTCACACTATGAATATGTGTAACATTACGTTCGAGATTCATTAAGAATAAACCATTGACCATCGGGGCATGACCATAAAACATATCTCTCATATAAATAGAACAACCATTGTTCTCGGATTTAAATGAGTTGCCATCTCGTATCAAACGAGATCCAGATACAATGTTCATGCTCAAACTTGGCACTAAATAAAAATTATTGAGGGTTAAAACTAATCCCGTAGGTACATGTAGAGGTAGCGTGCCGACGGCGATCACATCGACCTTGGAACCATTCCCGACGCGCATCGTCACCTCATCCTTCGCCAGTCTCCGCTTATTCCGCAGCTCCTGCTGTGAGTTACAAATATGAGCAACAGCACGGTATCAAATACCGGGAGTTACTCTGATCTTGGTAAGGTACACATCGATTACATGTATATCACATATACCTTTAGTGTTTCCGGCCTTCTTGTCTGCTAAGTATTTGGGGCAGTTCCGCTTCCAGTGACCCTTCCCTTTACAATAAAAGCACTCAGTCTCAGGCTTGGGTCCATTCTTTGACTTCTTCGATGGCGGCTTACAGGCGCAACATCCTTGCCATCCTTCTTGAAGTTCTTCTTACCCTTGCCCTTCTTGAACTTGGTGGTTTTGTTGACCATCAACACTTGATGTTCTTTCTTGATTTCTACCTCTGCCGACTTCAGCATTGAAAATACTTCAGGAATAGTTTTCACCATCCCCTGCATATTGTAGTTCATCACAAAGCTCTTGTAGCTCGGTGGGAGCGACTGAAGGATTATGTCAATGACCACCTCGTCCGGGAGGTTAATGTCCAGCTGGGACAGGCGGTTGTGCAACCCAGACATTTTGAGTATGTGCTCACTGACAGAACTATTTTCCTCCATCTTACAGCTATAGAACTTGTCGGAGACTTCATATCTCTCGACCCGGGCATGAGCTTGGAAAACCATTTTCAGCTCCTCGAACATCTCATATGCTCCGTGTTGCTCAAAACGCTTTTGGAGCCCTGGTTCTAGGCTGTAAAGCATGCCGCACTGAACGAGGGAGTAATTATCAGCATGTGACTGCCAAGTGTTCAAAACGTCTTGGTTCTCTGGGATGGGTGCTTCACCTAGTGGTCCTTCTAGGACATATGCTTTCTTGGCAGCTATGAGGATGATCCTCAGGTTCCGGACCCAGTCCGTATAGTTGTTGCCATCATCTTTCAGCTTGGTTTTCTCTAGGAACGCGTTGAAGTTCATGTTGACATGAGCGTTGGCCATTTGATCTACAAGACATATTTGCAAAGGTTTTAGACTAAGTTCATGATAATTAAGTTCATCTAATCAAATTATCTAATGAACTCCCACTCAGATTAGACATCCATCTAGTCATCTAAGTGTTACACGATCCGAGTCGACTAGGCTGTGTCCGATCATCACGTGAGACGGACTAGTCATCATCGGTGAACATCTCCATGTTGATCGTATCTTCCATACGACTCATGTTCGACCTTTCGGTCTCTGTGTTCCGAGGCCATGTCTGTACATGCTAGGCTCGTCAAGTTAACCCTAAGTGTTTTTGCATGTGTAAAACTGTCTTACACCAGTTGTATGTGAACGTAAGAATCTATCACACCCGATCATCACGTGGTGCTTCGAAACGACGAACTTTAGCAACGGCGCACAGTTAGGGGAGAACACTTTCTTGAAATTATTATAAGGGATCATCTTATTTACTACCGTCGTTCTAAGTAAACAAGATGCATAAACATAATAAACATCACATGCAATTATATAGTAGATACATGATATGGCCAATATCATATAGCTCCTTTGATCTCCATCTTCGGGGCTCCATGATCATCTTCGTCACCGGCATGACACCATGATCTCCATCATCATGATCTCCATCATCGTGTCTTCATGAAGTTGCTCGCCAACTATTACTTCTACTACTATGGCTAACGTTTTAGCAATGAAGTAAAGTAATTACATGGCGTTAAATCATTGACATGTAGGTCATACAATAATTAAGACAACTCCTATGGCTCCTGCCGGTTGTCATACTCATCGACATGCAAGTCGTGATTCCTATTACAAGAACATGATCTCATACATCACAATATATCATTCATCATTCATCACAACTTTTGGCCATATCACATCACAAGGCAATTGCTGCAAAAACAAGTTAGACGTCCTCTAATTGTTGTTGCATCTTTTACGTGGCTGCAATAGGGTTCTAGCAAGAACATTTTCTTACCTACAAAAAAGCGACAACGTGATTTGTCAACTTCTATTTACCCTTCATAAGGACCCTTTTCATCGAATCCGCTCCAACTAAAGTGGGAGAGATAGACACCCGCTAGCCACCTTATGCAACTAGTGCATGTCAGTCGGTGGGACCTATCGCACGTAAGCGTACGTCTAAGGTCGGTCCGGGCCGCTTCATCCCACAATATCGCTGAAGCAAAATAAGACTAGTAGCGGCAAGAAAGTTGACAACATCTACGCCCACAACAAATTTGTGTTCTACTCGTGCAATAGAGAACTACGCATAGACCTAGCTCATGATGCCACTATTGGGGAACGTTGCAGAAAATAAAATTTTTCCTACGGTTTCACCAAGATCCATCTATGAGTTCATCTAGCAACGAGTGATAGGAGTGCATCTACATACCTTTGTAGATCGTGAGCGGAAGCGTTCAAGAGAACGGGGTTGAGGGAGTCGTACTCGTCGTGATCCAAATCACCGATGACCAAGTGCGAGCGGACAGCACCTCCGCGTTCAACACACGTCGGAGCGGATGGCGTCTCCTCCTTCTTGATCCGGCAAGGGGAAGGAGAGGTTGATGAAGATCCAGCAACCGACGGCGTGGTGGTGAATGCAGCAGAGTTCCCAGCGAGCTTCACGAGCTTGCGAGAGGAGAGGTGTAGCAGGGAGAGGCGCCAAGACTTGGGTGCGGCTTCCTCCTCCCCCTCCTTATATAGGCCCCGGCGCCAGCCTAGAGATGGGATCTCTAGGGGCGGAGGCCAAGGGGTGGAGTGCCCCAAGGCAAGTGGGCGCCCCCCCTAGGGTTCCCAACCCTAGGCGCAGAGGGGCCAGGGGGTGCACCAGCCCACCAGGGGCTGGTCCCCTCCCCACTTCAGCCCACGGGGCCCTCCGGGATAGGTGGCCCCACCCGGTGGACCCCCGGGACCTTCCGGTGGTCCCGATACAATACCGGTGACCCCCGAAACTCTCCCGGTGGCCGAAACTGCACTTCCTATATATTATTCTTTACCTCCGGATCATTCCGGAACTCCACGTGACGTCCGGGATCTCATCCGAGGCTCCGAACAACTTTCGGTTTGCTGCATACTCATGTCTCTACAACCCTAGCGTCACTGAACCTTAAGTGTGTAGACCCTACGGGTTCGAGAGACACGTAGACATGACCTAGACGGCTCTCCGGTCAATAACCAACAACGGGATCTGGATACCCATGTTTTCTCCCACATGCTCCTCGATGATCTCATCGGATGAACCACGATGTCGAGGATTCAATCAACCCCGTATACAATTCCCTTTGTCAATCGGTACGTTACTTGCCTGAGACTCGATCGTCGGTATCCCAATACCTCGTTCAGTCTTGTTACCGGCAAGTCACCTTACTCGTACCATAATGCATGATCCCGTGACCAGACACTTGGTCACTTTGAGCTCATTATGATGATGCATTACCGAGTGGGCCCAGAGATACCTCTCCGTCATACGGAGTAACAAATCCGATCTCGATCCGTGTTAACCCAATGACACTTTCGGAGATACCGTAGTGCACCTTTATAGTCACCCGATTCGTTGTGACGTTTGGTACACCCAAAGCACTCCTACGGTATCCGGAGTTACGATCTCATGGTCTAAGGAAAAGATACTTGACATTGGAAAAGCTCTAGCAAAACGAACTACGATCTTGTGCTATGCTTAGGATTGGGTCTTGTCCATCACATCATTCTCCTAATGATGTGATCCCGTTATCAACGACATCTAATGTCCATAGTCAGGAAACCATGACTATCTGTTGATCAACGAGCTAGTCAACTAGAGGCTTACTAGGGACATATTATGGTCTATGTATTCACACGTGTATTACGATTTCCGGATAATACAATTATAGCATGAATAAAGACAACTATCATGAACAAGGAAATATAATAATAATCCTTTTATTATTGCCTCTAGGGCATATTTCCAACATACTTGGCATCAGGTCTTTCAAGATGGGCTACAAGGAGGATCTATCTACTTCTGGAAACAAATATGACATGTTTTTCCTCCAAAATGCAGCCTCACTTCCTTTATTGCAGCTAGAAGATTTGACAATTCAATTGCTCACCAGGAACTTCAGGGAGGCTGTTTTCTTTAGCCCGTGATCACTGGTCAGTAGCTCGGTTGTTTCATTTCTTCTCTTCAATATGACTGAATGGAAAGTTTTCTGTGTTTGTTATTGTTGGTCGCCTGCTTCATTTAAACGGGTATTGTTGTCAGGATTTATTTACAATCTGTTCTGACAAGGTCCTCTCAAACTGGATAACCTACTAGGTAAAGGCCCAACTCACCTTCTTTCTGAGAAAATTAATTGAAGCTGCAAAAGTATTGATGCACCTTCTCCTGTGAGTTGTGATCTGTGTGAGGTTGTCTTGCCTCTGATTGTATCTATTGAACTCAGTAACGCTTCTTTTTATTTTTGTCAAACTAGTAATGCTTCTCCTACAAACTTTCTTGCCATACATGCTCATCCTCCATTTTAATACAACAGTTGTATGTCCTTCTCAAAAAAGTTTTTTTTAATATTTGGTTATAAAAAGAACACCATCAAGCCTATAAATTTCATGACATGGCCTAGGAATTATGTTCTAAACAGATTATCATACATAGAGTTCTCATGTGTTTGAATACACAAAGGTAACTATATGCCATCTGCCAAAAAGGCGAACATAAATTATGCCTAGGCCTTGTATATTAAACTCGGAAAAATAAACAGAATCTACTTTCTTTGTCACCCTGGCGGTGCATTCTTAGATAACCTATTGGGTTTTAGTGATTAATGACACAACAATTGAGAGGACTGGTATTTATAAAGTTTTATTTTAGTAATTTAGTAACCATGAAAATTGGGGATATCATCTGTTTCCCCTACCTCCAACTTTTGAAGATGGTGTCTACCTCAAACTTTAGATTTGTAATTTATGGCCTTTTAGTGAATCCGATATTACCATTGAGTATAGGACAACTGTATTATCAACAGGGGCACAAGCTAAGGTACTTTGGTATGAACTCCATGAAAGATCCCCAAGCCAAAGACCCTCAAAGTATCCACTTTAGCCACTCCACATTTGAGATTTTTGACAGACACGGTACCGCCGTGTTTCTCTTAACCGTTACTACCAAGCTTGTTTGAGTGTGTTAACTGTAACACCCCCTTCCTGTAAAAAAACAGAGTGACACCCCTAATTAGAAGTTTTATTAAGCACCACCATATTGCATTTCGTCCATGATTATATTGGCTATTTTATTCTCGCAAATATTGGCTATTTTATTAAACCCAACCCCTATTTCTTTCGTCATTTTGTTGAATGGTGAATAAGTAAACCAATTCTCCCTTTTAGTGCTCTAGCCCAACACTCACCCCCGCATCTGGCATGCAACTTTTTTGTGATATTTGGGAGCTACCCAGATTATTTCACAATTTTACCACAAGCATAAGAGCCACCCCTAGCTCAACCCATTTGTGTATTGTTAAATATGGCCATTTGCATTTCTGTCCCTAACTCGAACCACCTAATCAGATATACCCCTAATTCGAAAGCCTGCTCAAATTTGCCCCTCTGCCGTTAGGTGCCCTTACAGAAATGCCCTTCTACGCCGTTACCGTCCGGTCAAACAACTTTGACCGTCCTAAAAAAATAGCAAAAAAATTAAAAAAATCTAAAATTTTGTGAGTTTGAAGATACTCATGTGCGCAAGGTGCGTGCAAATTTTCGTGCTATTTTGACATTGCAGGAGCTCGTGGCGAGGAAAAACAGTTAATATGCACGCTTGTGAACAGTAAATTTGATATAAAATAGCAAGAAAATTCAAAAAAATATGAAAAAATTTGGCATCAAAGAGGCTTGGGTGCACAAGGTGCTTGCAAGTTTTTGCGATCAAATGACATGCGAGGAGCTCTAGCAAGAAAAAACAAAATAGTCATTTTTTCCCAAGTTTTTTCCCGAGCCAAATTTTGTTTTTTTCTCCACAAGCCCCTCCAATGTCCAAACACAACAAAAATTTGCACGCAGCTTGTAGACCATAGCCTCTTTGATGCCAAAAAAATTCATATTTTTTTTTGAATTTTCTTGCTATTTTTTTGAATTTACTGTTCATAGGTTTACATATTTATTGTTTTTCCTTTGACACGAGCTCCTGGAATGCCCAAACAACACAAAAATTTGCACGCACCTTGCGAACCTGAGTATCTTTGATCTCACCAATTTTCAGCCTTTTTAGAACTTTTTTGCTATTTTTTTCAAGACAGTCAATGCCCTTTGACCTGCTTTGACCGGACAGTAATGGCACAGAAGGGCATTTCTGTAAGTGCACCTAACGGCGGAGGGGCAAATTTGAGCAGGCTTTGAAATTAGGGGTAAATCTGAGAGTGGGCGCAAATTAGGGGCATATATGTAAATGTCCCTATTAAATACTATATGTATTTTTTTTCTTTGCCCAAATTTTCTGAATCTTTTCTGTTGGTTTGGACATATTCTAGTAAAACCCTACAAAAGGTTTCAGAAAATTATAAAATCTTAAAATCTTTTGGCCCCCATTCTTTTCCCAACCACTACTTTATCATTTTCATAAAAGAAAGAAAAAGGAAACATGCAACACCAGTGCACAGACACAACCCACCCCAGCTAATTGTCACACCACTTTCTTTCTCTTCCTCGGCGCACCTCACCTATGTGTGCACTAGCCCAAGTCCACCAACTCCCTGTTTGTCTTCCTCCCAGGGAGGCAGGCGAGGTGCGTGACCCCCCTTTCCCGTGTCGTCACCCATGAGAAGAGCACCGCGCCCACACCACTCCCCCTTAAGGTTGCCTCACCAACCCTAGCCCCCAAACCCTACATTCCCTCTCTCCCTCCTCCCGTCAGCACCATCGCCTCTCTCTCTCTCTCTCTCTCTCTCTCTCTCTCTCTCTCTCCCTCCCTCCCTACTCTGGTTTTGTTAAAACGTCTTTGATGTAGACCAAAAGACGCACGCGGCAGTAATCTGCATAGTAAGAAACTGCCCCAAGAAAAAAAAAGTCGGAGAGGGCCTGTAAAATACTCTAAAGACCACAAGTGTCGGCTGAATTCAGGTGGATCCACCAGAGCCTGACAATGGAAAGATCCAGGTAGATATGCCAGAGACGTGCCTCCACACGCCATAAGCCATGCTCGATGCCGCGACTGAAACTCCGCCTTATAGTCACACAAAAGCGCCACCCATATATGAAATAATCCAGAGTTCCAGACGACGCAAACACTACTTTCTAGGTTCAACACCAACATAGAGAGAGCTGCAGCATCGAAGGAAGATCTGTAGGAGCCTTATGCAACCACCACCGCTACCTCCGTAGCCGAAGCCATGAACAACAAAAGACCATAATTAATAAAACCTAAACTATAGACGGACACGGGGCAAGTCCCGGGGTCCAAACCGAAGCCATGAACAACTACATTACAATGTCGATGCACATGCTTGAGCACCGCCGAAATGAAGATGTTGGACACAAACTTGATATCAACCACCACCCATCTCACCAAAGATCTGTCACGTTTAGATGAGGAAAGTGGAGACTTTTTTTTTTTGAAATACTAGTTTTTTTAAGGAAATTTTGAAACACTAGTTGATTGGGGACGTTGGATCAACCACATACAATCACCCACTCAAAAGATCCACGCCAAACACCCACCGCGCACGAACGAACACGACGGCCGTCCCCCGCGCCGCCGCCCCGACGCCGATGTCCGCCGCATCCGCCCTCGCCGCCGCTCCTCCTCCGGCTGAACCTAGCTGAAGTCCGGTCTGCGCCACTCCTTTACCCCGCCGATTTCCCCCCTCCGCCTCCGCCGCTATTCCACCGCGCCGATGTCTCGCCTCCGCCTCCGCCTCCTCCGCCCCAGCTCCTCCTCCACCACACTGATACCCCGCCTCCGGCTCCTCCGCCGCTGCTCCACCTCGTCGCTCTCGCGCTCCTGCTCAGCCTGGAAGACGCTCACAAACTGTTCGACGAATTGCTCGGTCAGGCCACCCCGGTCCCCGAGCGATCCCTGAACGGCTTCCTTGCCGCCCTCGCCCGTGCGCCCGCCTCCGGCAACTGCATCAAAGATGGTCCCGCCCTCGCCGTCACCCTCTTCAACCGCGTGTGCCGAGAACAAGCCGGCCTGCGGGTGGCGCCTCTCACAGTCCACACCTACGGCATCCTCATGGACTGCTGCTGCCGCGCGTCTCGCCCGGACCTAGGGTTTGCCTTCTTTGGTCGCCTCCTCAGGACGGGCCTCAAGACAAATGAGATCGTCGCCAACACCTTCCTCAAGTGCCTCTGCTACGCCAATCGTACGGAAGAGGCTGTCAACGTGCTGCTTCATAGGATGCCCGAGCTTGGCTGTGTGCCTGATGCCTTCTCATACAACATTGTTCTGAAGAGCTTATGTGACAATAGCATGAGTCAGCGGGGGCTTGACCTGCTCCAGATGATGGCGAAAGAAGGAGGTGGCTGCTCTCCCAACGTGGTGGCATATAGCACGGTCATCCATGGCTTCTTTAAGGAGGGCGAAACAGGCAAGGCATGCAATCTCTTCCATGAAATGATGCAGCAAGGTGTTGTGCCCAATGTGTGGACGTATAGCTCGATTATTGATGCATTGTGCAAGGCCAGAGCAATGGACAAGGCAGAGCTAGCCCTTCAGCAGATGGTTGCCAATGGTGCTCAACCCAATGAAGTGACATATAATTGCATGATCCATGGGTATTCCACATCCGGGCGGTTGAAAGAGGCTGCTAAAATGTTCAGAGAAATGAAAAGCCGGGGTCTTACACCAAATATTGTTACCTGCGGCTCGTTAATGACTTCCCTTTGCAAGCATGGAAGAAGCAAAGAAGCTAGAGAAATATTTGATTCCACGACTGCCAAAGGCCACAGAGCTGATGTCGTCTCATACTCTATTTTGCTTCATGGGTATGCCAATGAAGGATGCTTTGCTGATATGATTGATCTCTTTAATTCAATGGAAAGAAACGGTATTGTAGCCAACTGCCATGTTTTCAACATATTAATTGATGCCTATGCTAAACGTGGAATGATGGATGATGCAATGCACATATTTACGGAAATGCGGGAAAAAGGTGTGAGTCCAAATGTTGTCACATATTCAACTGTAATAGCCGCACTTTCCAGAATGGGTAGGCTGACCGATGCTATGGGAAAGTTCAGTCAGATGATTGCCATGGGAGTTCAACCGGACACAGTTGTTTATCACTCCCTGATTCAGGGTTTTTGTTTAAATGGTGATTTGGTTAAAGCGAAGGAGCTGGTTTCTGAAATGATGAACAAAGGTATTCCTCGTCCTAACATTGTGTTCTTCAGTTCAGTAATAAACAGTCTTTGCAAAGAAGGAAGGGTTATGGATGCACACGATGTCTTTGACATGGTTATAGGCATAGGTGAGAGGCCTAATGTCGTTACATTTAATTCACTGATTGACGGATATTGCTTAGCCCGCAAGCTGGATAAAGCATTCGGAATGCTTAATGCCATGGAAGTAGTTGGTGTTGAGCCTGATGTTATTACATATAATACACTTCTTGATGGCTATTTCAAAAATGGAAGGATCAATGATGGTTTGACTCTGTTTAGAGAAATGCCGCATAAGAGAATTAAACCTGACACTGTGACATATGGCATCATGTTGGATGGGTTGTTTCGTGCTGGCAGAACTGTTGCTGCAAGGACAATGTTCCATGAGATGATCGAAAGTGGAATAACAGTGGACATCCCCACATGCAATATAGTTCTTAGGGGACTTTGTAGAAATAACTGCACAGATGAAGCAATCGCCCTGTTCCAGAAATTAGGTGCAATGAGTGTGAAGTTCAATATTTCAATATTTAATACCATGATCGATGCAATGTACAAGGTTCGGAGAAGAGAAGAAGCCAATGATTTATTTGCTGCAATATCAGCCAGTGGGTTGGTGCCCAAGGAATCTACTTATGCAGTAATGATAATAAATCTTCTAAAACATGGAGCAGTGGAAGAAGCAGACAATATGTTTTCATCAATGGAGAAAACTGGTATAGTCCCCAGCTCCCGTCTATTAAATTGTATCATCAGAATGTTGTTGGAAATAGGTGAGATTGCCAAGGCCGGAAATTACTTGTCTAAACTTGATGGGAACAGCATCTCACTCGAAGCTTCAACTACTTCATTGATGTTGTCTCTGTTTTCAAAGAAAGGGAAATATCATGAGGACATGAAATTGCTCCCTGCAAAGTATCAATTTTTCGATGGATGTAGTTGACTTTGTTCTTGATACCAACTCCTCAGAAAATAGTCTAACACAAACTAGTTGGGATTTTAGGGGTAATGACTTCTGATGGCGATTGTGAAGGTATACAATCTTTTTCTAGCTGCCACATGAGATTTTGTAATCTCTATGGAACAGTCACTTTCCTTCATATGAATGCATCTATAGCAATGCCATTATCAGTGATCTGGTACGTATGCACCGGAGGATTTACTTTCAATTGTTAGTGCTCATGCTGAAGTCTCCTATACTATATGCTGCGGTCAATTGCACTGTTGGCGCTTGTTGCATTCAGGTGAGAAAAGTATTTCCAGTATGATTGTCTTTCTGCTTTACTTCATTGAAGGTTCAACTATTTTTCCTCATGTAGGTAAAAATATGGCCAAGAATTTTACCGGTGTGAGCTTTCGCTTTAGTCTGCAGGTCGGGTGACAGAGGAGAAGGAATCAAAGCATTTGCTTGACGATAACTTCTTGCTCTCGTACACTGCGGTGTGCATACCTCTCCAGTTCTGGCTCCCTCAATTCTTGGTACTACTCTGCAACAGCAATGGCTCCAAGAATTCAGCCTGCAACCTTTACCTTCCCTGTTCATTTCTTGGTCCTCCGCTTCCTGACGTGCTATTGCAGATCACAACTGCACTCTCGCGGTCACGGGGAGGCGACGCCACCGCTATCGAGTTCAGCTTCTTTTTACCTCGCGTTATCCGAAAATAGTTGAAGGCGAACTACTCTTATGTTCTTCGCTCAATCTTGGATGAAAAAGGTCACTTAGATGTCAATCGAGATTGCAAGGAATTGGGGTGGATTAGAGAGGCTCTGAAAAAGGCTTCATTCTTGTATGCTACTGAAACTTTGGTTACATAGAAAGCTAGGTTCAGTCGCAGAGCTAGCTAAGCATTCAGCCAAACTCCTGTTTGTATGCAGCTTGTAAAAGTTGAGATTTATCGATTTTTTAGCAGTGTGTTATGTCTAGTCCAGTGCATCCTTCATTTAGTTCTGCCCATGGTTATGCAAGAAATGTTTCTTTGCTGTTATTTGGTGTACTGTTGGTAGTGTTCAGTTGTAATCTGCATTACAATAGCAGTAGTCCCACAACATTTGCATAGGAATTGTTGCAGGAGAAACATGATAGCAGCCAGGTTTCTGTCTAGACCAAAAAAACGTCTTATATTTTGATACGGAGGGAGTATTTACCAATTAATTGCACATATGCTTTGTCCGCTAGTTTTAGAGGTGTAGTAGTAATTCGAATTGTCGCATGTGATGAGATAGCTAGCAGCAGATACATGTCTCTCTCTCTGTCTCTGTCTTTGTGTGTCGTTTTGAGCAAACTAACTCAGCGAGTCCAAGTTTCTGTTATTTATTTTCCTTCACTTGAGTGGTTGCTTTTTATTTTCCTCCACATGATTCTTTTCGAGAGAAACTACTACTAATTTAATTTGGCAAAGATGAACTGTAGGAACAAAACAAGTTATCCTTACATACATACAGATGTATAAGCCATTTCCTGATCACCATGAAACCCGACAACTAACACTCAACATTAATCCAGCATATAATATAGTTTCATTTATGTTTTTCATATCATTGTATTTATAGTTTAGAATTAACTATTCTGAGGGACCTCTCTTATAGTTTCCTTTTCACTTGAATCCTCTTTTTCACTTTCACATCCCTCCTGCACTTTCTGTTCATTTCTTTGTTTCTTTTCTTCATTAAAATTCAGAATATTATAACAAGAAAATCAGGAATCAAAATTGAGAGCATCATAAGAAGAAAAATAGCTAAGCATCAGAGCACATACTGTGTGTGCATTTCTTGCGCACATTTGCTGGTCAGTTCAGTAAACTTTGCCGAAGCCTGCAAAACATTTATTTTAAAAACATATAGGCCGTCAACACTGAATATTGCAAAGAAACTTAAAGAATGTAGATGTAAGAAAACTGAGCACATGTTTCCCTATGACTACTCATTCTTGAATTTGGATAATTCAGCCTGTCTTGTGAGTATCCTTGCGCCCATAATTTGTAGCTTCCTCCCCAGCAGGGAAAGATTCACCCCTTTATAAAGTCCAATTAGTATCTTTACCTCCCATAGTGGAGCTCTTTAAAAGCACCCCATGATTTTTTCTACCAGAACCCATTTTTTCTAGTCATTCTCATTTTTGGTATTACCTATAGTGCAAATGAAGTTACATCGTTATGCAGACATAAAACATTGCACAACCCATGACTTAATATACCCCCTTGCATCTGTAGTTAGTTGGCATGGACGAGAGTGCTTTGCACACTGGACTCCCTCTTCATTTCATTGTTCTCCATTTTCCCTTTCGTTGCTCTGGCTTTCCATCAGATTTTGTATACCTATAGGTTTCTTTGTGTTGGAGATGCCAGCTGGGCAGAGTGAGAGTTTGCCTGCCTATCAATGTTAATATTTTGACTAATCTGAAATGCTGTTAGCCGATGTTGATGCGAATGTATTTGCTAATCTGAAATATTTTCCTCGCATCTTGCATAATGATGTTTATTTGCACTAATCTGAAGTATTTAACTCTGATCTTGCATAAGATGTTTGAGGTCAGGTTGTCGTAAGGATATGACTGGGTCCCCGGAGGGTCCTTTTTGTGGGCAGTTATGCTAAGGTATCATCTGAATATTGCTTTCCTGTTTATTTTTTCCTAATTTGTGTAGCTATTTGAAATTGTATGGTCATAGTCGTGTTCGATTTCTTTTAAGTGTCTTTTCGAAGTAATGTTGATTGCAGACACAAAAGAGACGACATATGTCGTTGGATCGTTATGCCCTCTACTTCCTGACTCTGCTACTCTGTAAGATGAGCAAACTGAGGTTCATTTGTTCATAAAGTAGCATGCCTGGGAGTATCCCGTCCCACTATTTATTTCTATTTGGCAGCCTTTCCTTTCACTGAAGCATCAAAACTAAGCCAACTTTGCCATACTAGAGCCTTTATAAATTTGTTCTAGGTGTATCATACAGAGACAGTTATAGTGCTTTTCTCTTCCCACTTGACACTTTGGATAATACTCCAAAGCCGATGTGTGGCATGGGCACGTGTGGTTTTGAACAACTGTAGTATTCGGTAATGCTGAATCCTTGCGTTGATTTCTTGCAAAGAAAAAGTAAATACCCTTTGGAGTAGAAGTATTTTTTAGCCCAACTGTGATACGAGTCTATAGCACACAATGCACGCATGCTCACCCAGAACCATTCCTCTTTCCGCTGCAATTTACACCCGGCTGAATTATTCCTGCAGCAGATGAGCCTTTGGTACAAAGGAAAGCGCACACACCGTTACAACGAGCCTTTTCCCCTTGCAGGGGAGAAAGTTCTACCTTGAGGACACAAAAATCAGAGCATATGTTCCTTCGGTCCAGTTCAGCCCATCTCTATGCTTTCCATATAATAAGATCATTTTGGATGCAGTACCTATGTTCTGTGTGGTGTGTGCCCAAGCTTTTACTACTTAAAAAGGGAATTAATTAGGTTTGTTATGTGCGCCACCTATGTAGTGTATGGAGGTGTGGGCTAGAGAGGATCAGGAGGGACGGCGGCAAGTGGCTCCGGCAGCCGCACACCTCATCCCTGACGGCGCGAACAGAGAGGAGGCAATGGCCGACGTTGCAGTCCACGCGCTAGGGATGACGTGAAGCCGAGCGATGGAAACGAAGACGACTGGCTCAGGGCGGCCGGCGGCGCACCTGCTGGATCAGGGGAGACCAAGGTCGGGGACGGCGGAGACCGGATCCGGGCGTCGTAGGGGATCTCGGACTGAACGAAGGGTGGCGACGGCTGACAAGCAGGCAAGCAGTTCGTGTGGGGCTGGCGAAGTGAGCAAGGGTTCGGCTTCTGGTTACTTTTTAGGATTATTCGGGTGATTTCCTTGCAGAAGCAAGTGACTGACATGCATCTTGACTGGTTTCTCTTCTTCATCTATAAATTCTGGTGTTCTTCAGTTACTTCTCGTGTTCTCGGTCCTGCGAGTATTTTTTATGCATTCCTTGTTGGGTCGCTAAAGGAACTTCAGCAGAATTTGGGTTCATATATGAGCATGATGCATGGTTCCTGCATGACTCATAGTTAAGACCTAGTTCAACAAGGAAAATGATGCATCTGAACTACTGAATTATATACGACTAAAGCATGGTTTTGTTCGTTGGCTCGTAATTTTGCTTTCATTCAACTCAGCAAAATTACTCATCTGAATTATACGAGTCAAGAAAAATTATGCATCTGGACTGTACATCTGGACAATAAGAGTCAAGCATGATTTTCCTCTTCGGTTATTTATGCATCTGAATTATATGCATCAAGCATGGTTTCCTGTTTCCTTTTCCAGTTAATTATGCATCTGAACTATATGAGAGAAGCATGATTTTGTTTGTTTGACAAGATGAGTAATTTTGCATGATCTTGTATTTTAGATGAGTCATTTTGACTCGGGAAAAAACTTGTTGAAAATATACCCCCTTAGAATAGCATGATAATACACATGGAATGTCTGATAACACACATACAAACACCATGGTATTTTTACCGGGGAAAAAATGTTGAAACATAAAACAGGAACTTTTGTGTGAATAGCATGGTAATTTACACACCACCACCTTGATAATTTAGGTACAAACATCGCGCTAATTTTGACTCGGGGAAAAAAGTTATTGAAAATATAACCCCGGTAGCTTCTATGTAAATAGCATGATAATTTACCCATCGCAGACCTGATAACTTAAATACAAACACCATGTTAATTTTTTACCGGGAAAGGGGGATTGTTGAAAACATACCCCGGTAACTTTTGTTTAAGTATCATGGTTATATATACATCACATACCTATGTACAAACACCGCAGTAACTTTGAGCAATCTGGATTACGAACAGCATGCCTAATAACTCGCATACAAACATCGCTATAACATTGACCAAAGAAGAAAAAAGTTTTTAAAAAATATACCCGGTAACTTGTGTACAAAATAGTATGGTAATGCACGGACCGCATATTTGATAATTTACATACAAACACTACAGTAACATTGATCAACGCGGAAAAAGTTGTTGAACAATGTACCTCCGATAACATATGTGAGAATAGCACGATAATATACAAACCACATAGCCGATAAACTTACATACAAACACCACGGTAACTTTGACCAAGAAGGGAAAAGTTGTTGAAACATACCCGATAACTTATGTGAAAATAGCACGGTTATGTATAAACTGCATACCCGATAACTTACGTATAAACAACACGGTAACTTTGACCAAGGGGGAAAACTTGTTGAAAATATACCCTTGATAATTTATGTGAACGGAATATGTATCTGGCAACCGTGTGGCAGATTGCAAAATTGCCACACGATCTCATTAACGTTTGTTTTGAATCTAATGGACACGATCCCGCCTAGCAGCTCACTATTATCTCCCTCCCTCACCCGCTCCAGCCGCGCCACTAGGAAGGCTTCGTGTGCCTGGGCGACACGCTTGGAACCGGCCGCGCCGGCAGCCGTCGGTCGACGGCGTCCTTGCCCCTGTCAGCCCCTTCTCCTTCCCTTCCTCCACACCATCTCCTTCCTCCTCTCTCTGCGCCTGAGCTCGCGCGGATGCAGCTCCGCCTCCCGGCCTCCCTCTGGTACTCCTTTCAACGCCCATCCCCCTAGCGCGCTGCCCCCACCCCCCAGCGTGCCTCCTGCCGTCGACGACCCACTTCATGCCGGTCGTGGACGACGTGACCTGTCCACCACGCGCCATTGGAGAACTTTGCGCCGACCGCCGCCCAACCCCCAGCAGCGACCTCCTGCTTGCTGGCCAATTGTGTGACGAAGCCGGCGCCCGAAGTCACCTTGCGCGCGACCACACAACACACTGGCGGTGGCCACCACACTGTTTCCCCGTCGTCGCCGGGTTCTATACTGATGTGCCGGCACCACTGCACTCCCTTCCTCATCACCTTACTTTCCTGTAGGGGCGTCACGAGCAAGTTTTTAATAAAGAGACGCCGCGTCGCCAACCCAAATCCTGTTCCTGCCATGGAGTTTGCTGCTGCCATTCGTGTTCTCCGTTGCGTGTGAGCTTCCTCTTGGTAGCGTCGCGATGGCCAATGGGTGGGAATCATGGATGTGACAAACCAAGTTTTCCTGATGAGAGTAGGCTACGAAATCCGCCTCCCTTAATCTTCTTGTGAAGTCAAGAGGCGGATACACTAGGCTTCCCTCAAGAGATGTGTGCGTGTACATGTCGTGTCTTCTTCGCCTCATTCAATCCTTCTCTAGAGCTGGAGCACGCTTGAGTAGGTCTATGCTGTTGCTTATCTCTCTCTCTATGTATATCTTGTTGCTGCTGCCCTGCTGCTCCACTTCGCCGGCCGATATCTTGTTATTGCTGCCCTGCTGCTCCACTTCGCCGGCCAACAACGCTACTGTTTTCTTCTCATGTGTGGAGGTGGAGGGGGAAAAATTACCATGGTGTTTTTTGCAGCGGTAGTTTTGATCCGGGAAAAAAGGTATTGAAAACATACCGCGGTAACTTATATGTAGGCAACATGGTAATATACACATCATATACGTGATAACTTACGTACGTAACACCTTGGTAATTTTGACTGGAGAAAATTTATTGACTAACATACCCTGATAACTTCAGTATAAGTAGCATGATAATATATGAAGCGCAGATCTGATAACTTCGTACAAACACCACGATATCATTGACCGGGGAAAACGTTGTTCAAAAACATACCCTCGATAACTCTATATAAATACATGGTAATATATGCACCGAAGATCTGATAACTCAGGTACAAATACAGTGGTAATTGTGACATTAGGAAAAAAGTTGTTGAAAACACCCTACCACCCGGTACTTCAGTGTAAATAGCATGATATATGAACCATAGACCTAATAATTTAAGTACAAATACCGCCATAATATTTTGACCAAAGGGGGAGGTTGAAAAACAATAGCATGGTGATATACGAACCCCATACTTGATAACTTAAGTACAAACACCGCCGTAGCAGTTGACCAAGGGGGGAAATTCTGTTGAAAACATACCCCCGATAACTTATATAAAAATAGCACGGTAATATATGAATCACATACCTGATAACTCACGTACAAACACCACGGTAACTTAGGGGGAGGTGGATTTGTTGAAAAATACCCTCGATAACTCATGTGAAAATAGCACGGTAATAAACGAACTGCATACCTGAGAACTTGCATACAAACATCGTGGTAATTTTGACCAAGTGGGAAAAAGGTTGTTGAAAAATATAATCCCGGTAACTTATGTGAAAATAGCACGGTAGTATACGAACTGCGTACCCAATAATTTATGTACAAAACACCGTGGTAACTCTAACTAATGCAAAAAAGTTGTTGAAAACATATCCCTGGTAATTTATGTGAAAATAGCATGATAATTTAGAAACTGCATAACCGGTAACTTACGCACAAACACCACGGTAATTTTGACCAAGGGGAAAAAAGATAGTTGTTGAAAAACATACCTCCGGTAATTTATGTGAAAGTAGCACGATAAGTTGCACACCCCATGGGTGGTAACTTTTAACCCAATAGTTTATGTACAAAGTAAAACACCGCGATAACTTTTACCAAGGGGAAATACTTGTTGAAAAACAAAACCCTAGTAATTTATGTGGAAATAGCACGGTAACTTGCATAGAACAGGCGTGGTAACTTATGTAGACCAAGCGTGGTAACTTTTGACCCGAAAAAAAAGTTGTCGGAACATACCAATATGGGATCTAGTTTCAAAGATCTCGTCGCGAGAAATCTTTATATCACTAGTAGAAAAACACCTATTAGTCCCGGTTCGTAAGGGCCTTTAGTCCCGGTTCATGAACCGGGACTAATGGGTCGTTACTAATACCTCCACCCATTAGTCCCGGTTCAAACATGAACCGAAACCAATGTGCCTCCACGTGGCCCTGTGCGCGGCGCCGAGTCGAGGGCCTTTGGTCCCGGTTGGTGGCTCCAACCGGGACCAAAAGGCATCCACGCGTCTGCATTCCAGTGGCTGGGGTTTTTTTTTTTTGAAAGGAGGGGGGTTGGGGGTTTTGGGGGGTTAATTTAGGTGTTTCGTGTATTGTGTTAGCTAGCTAATTAATAGAGAGAAGTGTCCTCTCTTATGTCCGTGCTTGGTCGATGCTACGTAGTATATATACATAAGTGATCGAGAGAACCGTTCAGTAGAGAAGTTCGTCATGCATACCGAGAGAAGTGATCGATCGACCTCTCCTTCTCCGAGAGATTGGTCGAACAACAAGTTTTTTACTGGCTACATACATGTACAATATGTATAAGATCTCTTAATTACAAACCCCTAGCATTTGAAATCAATTTCCACATAGTATTCTCCGGCTTTACTAATGACGTGTTCAAGAAAGAATCCCGTCAATTCCTCTTGAATTGCTTTCATGCGATCTGGTTCTAGGAGTTCATCCCGCATCTGCCACGTCTAATTTGAAGAAGGGGGGTTAATTAATACATATATATGAATGAAACTCAACAGAAATGATGGTGTAATAAAATGAAATTGTGAATATTATTGCTTACGCACTTCATATTGTCTTCTAGAGTAGCCCCGCTTGTTTTTCAAAGTCGCGTTGTGGATGAACTCGCACACGTAGTATCCACATAAATCATTCCCTTCCTCCTGCCACAAGCACTTTACGAGAAACAGAGGTCAATCAAACTGATAATGAAGCATTATAAATGGCATTGATGAAAGTATAGCTATAGAATCAACGGGAGATGCATGCGCGCAACTAGCTAGCCAGTAGTACTTACTTTTGGGTATATATATCGCAGCTCCTTCGGCAGTCCCGGAGCTTGTGCGGTGAACTTATTCCAAACCCTGCAAGACAAAGAAAATAATTATTATTACTTGAGATATCAGGAAATGAACAAAAAGTTGCCGATATGGTGCGATAATGATCGATTGAACTTACTTGCTGAGCATTTCAGTGATGTCCGCATAGGTTTCGGGGTCTTTCCGTCTCGAGTCTAAGACGGTTACTAGTCCACGCTCGAGCTTAATCTCCAGAAGAATATAGTGGTACCTGCACACACATGCATAACTCATCAATTACATTACTATAACCTCGCTCGAGTAATAAGGGAAACCGAATATGCACACGACAGTAACACTCACGGGCTGTTCTAAGGAAAGAGTATGGTATCTTTGTTTTGATTTTTGATCAACGATTGTAGCAAGTTGTCCTCGGCCTCTTCGACGTGCTTTTCAACCAGAAATACATCTATGATATTTGTGTTAATGAACCCAATATCATAAATTTCTTGTTTTTTGCACTTGCAATGAAAGAGCCGAGCTATATATAGAGACTTAATTAATGACAGAAATAATACTTACAGGTAGTAGCAAAAGACCATTAATTTATCGAGGGCCTTTTGATTGAAGAACTCGAAGAACTCCTCAAATGGAACACACAACAGATCATTTGAAACGAGGTCGTGCTCCTCTTTAATGTTCAGATACAAACTGTTCTTCCCCTCAGACTCTCTGCAGGTTTTCATGTACCAACTATAGAATCTTCGCATCATTGTTGTCACAGATTTTTCATCTTTGACGAGAGGCTTCCCGTACTCGTATCTGAATTCGTCCACCTCCATGAAATCAGGAAGTGCATCGTCAGGCAGGTAATCTTCAAGATTGCCATAACCAGCCACCATCCCCGGAGGATTAGACACATTGAGCGGGGGGCACGATTGCTGTGCTTGTTCGCCGAGCTGGGCAATTTTTTTCCTCTTTGCTCGTTCTTTTAACCTTTTATCACTGACAGTAGTTCCCGACTGCTTGGCTTGGAGATATGTCTGTTCAGTAATGCGCTCATAGTTGGTTCTCGGCGGAGACTTTGGTGGTTTCGTCAGGCATCGAGAGTGCGCTTTGCTTTCACCGGATCTACCTTCTCCTCCGGAGGTGGATGTCTCTTTGCTTTCACCCCTTCAAAGAACTCCTTCACGTGGGCCTGCACGATCATATTGTTTTCCTCCTTGGTCCTCTCATACGGTAACTTCTCTAGAGGCTTTAGAGGTGGACCGTATCTGTATTGCCTCTCTTCTCTTCTTGTGCTGCTAGACGCCGGAGCATACGGAGCGGCTGCGGCGTCTGTCTTCTTTCGTGCTTGCTTACGAGGCGGAGGAGAAGGACTACGACGCGCCAGAGCAGCCGGGGCGGCGGCGGGTCTCTTTCGCCCTTGCTGGCGAGGCGGAGAAGGAGGAGGCAGAGTGCCGCCACGCGCCGGAGAAGGAGGCAAAGTGCCCCCACGCGTGCCCTGATCGTCACTCGCCGGAGGAGGAGGCGGAGTGCCCTGACTCGCCGGAGGATGAGGAGGAGGCAGAGGCGTCCAGTTCAGAAGGTTGATGAGCTCCTTCCGCCATAGGCATGGAGTCTTGAGCAGGACCTAGCCTAGTCTCCCTTCACCGGTAGGGTGCTCAAGCACGAGGTCCTCAAATCCTTCGTTATTTCATCCACCATCACCTTAGCAAATCATTCGGAATCGGTGGCGGTGATAAGTTGTGCGGGTCCACTAGGATAAACTTGGCCAACAGCCGCCTTGACCTTCAAATTCATCCATCGCGCCATAATGTGGCAATTTTGAGACTCGTGATACCATCCACGGGATAGCTGGCAGAGCCGTCAAGACATGCTCCGTGAAGCAGCTCGGTGGAAGCCACACTGCTTCTCCGCTGAGATGGCGGGGTAGCTTCGGGGGAAGCTTCGGCAGGTCGTTTGTTGCGATCTGCTGCTTCTCGTACCTCTTCTCGTTCCTCTAGCCCCATTACCCTTTCGTGCAGCGCCTGCATTTGGTCCAGCCCCAGTTTCTTCCTCCTTTCATGGGTTTTGTAACCCCCTGCGTCCGGAAAACCAACCTTCCACGGAATGGAGCCTGGCGTGCCTCGCGTCCGTCCAGGGTGCTCAGGATTCCCAAGGGCCATTGTGAGCTCGTCCTTCTCCCTGTTTGGAAGGAACGTCCCTCGCTGCGCTGCATCGATATAGTGTCAAAGGTTCTTGACTGGTGTTTGCGATTGCTCGTCCGTCCCATTGACACTTCCTCATCACGGGTCCAAGGTTCCGCCAGCCCCGAAGAACCAAGTCCGGCAACGGTCTAGCCAGCGCATTGTCTCTGGTTCGATCCCTTTTTCAAGCAGATCATGCTCAGCCTTGGACCACTTAGGCCGGGCTTTGAGGTAGCCACCTGACCCCGTGCGATGGTGAAGCTTCTTCGCAGCATTTTGCTTGTTTGTCGCCGACATCTTCTTACTCTTTTCTGATGTCTTGTGGGCCACAAATGCGGGCCAGTGATCTTTGATCTTCTCATATTTGCCGATGAATTCTGGTGTCTTTTTTTTCTCGACAAACTGGTTCAGCTCTTTCCTCCACCTCCTCATTAGGGTTGCCATCTTCTTAAGAGTACAAGACTTGATTAATTGCTCTTTAACTGGCTTCTCCGGATCCTCTCTGGCGGTAGGGTGAAATTTGCCTTCAGCTCAGTCCAAAGATCTTCTTTCTGCATATCATTGACATAAGACACCTCAGGGTCTTCATCCTTAGCAGGCTTATACCATTGCTGGATGCTGATCGGGATCTTGTCCCTAACAAGAACACCGCACTGAGCAGAAAATTGAAGGAAATATGCCCTAGAGGCAATAATAAAGTTATTATTTATTTCCTTATTTCATGATAAATGTTTATCATTCATGCTAGAATTGTATTAACCGGAAACATGATACGTGTGTGAATGCATAGACAAAACAATATGTCACTAGTATGCCTCTACTAGACTAGCTTGTTAATCAAAGATGGTTATGTTTCCTAACCATGAACAAGGAGTTGTTATTTGATTAACAAGGTCACATCATTAGTAGAATGATCTGATTGACATGACCCATTCCATTAGCTTAGCACACGATCGTTTAGTATGTTGCTATTGCTTTTATCCATGACTTATACATGTTCCTATAACTATGAGATTATGCAACTCCCGTTTACCGGAGGAACACTTTGGGTGCTACCAAACGTCACAACGTAACTGGGTGATTATAAAGGAGTACTACAGGTGTCTCCAAAGGCAGATGTTGGGTTGGCGTATTTCGAGATTAGGTTTTGTCACTCCGATTGTCGGAGAGGTATCTCTGGGCCCTCTCGGTAATACACATCACTGAAGCCTTGCAAGCACTACAACTAATGAGTTAGTTATGAGATGATGTATTACGGAACGAGTAAAGAGACTTGCGTAACGAGATTGAACTAGGATTGGATACCGACGATCGAATCTCGGGCAAGTAACATACCGATGACAAAGGAACAACGTATGTTGTTATGCGGTCTGACCGACAAAGATCTTCGTAGAATATGTAGGAACCAATATGGGCATCCAGGTCCGCTATTGGTTATTGACCGAGAATAGTTCTAGGTCATGTCTACATTGTTCTCGAACCGTAGGGTCCGCACGCTTAAGGTTTCGATGATGGTTATTATGAGTTTATGTATTTTGATGTACCAAGAAAGTTCGAGTCCGGATGTGATCACGGACATGACGAGGAGTCTCGGAATGGTCGAGACATAAAGATTGATATATTGGACGGCTATATTTGGACACGGAAAGGTTCGGAAGTTTCGGAGAAAACCGGAGTGCCGGAGGTTACGGAACCCCGGGGAATATGGGCCTTAGTGGGCCAAGAGGGAGAGAGGGGGCCGCACCAGAGGTGGCGCGCCCCTGGGGAGTCCAAATAGGACAGGAGGGGGGCGGCCCCCCTCTCCTCTCCCTCTCTTCCTTCCCTTCTCCTTCCTAGTTGGACTAGGAAAGGGAGTCCTACTCCAACTAGGAGGAGGACTCCCCTACTTCCTTAGGCCCTATAGGGGCCTTGGGCGGCCTCCCCCTCCCTCCTTTATATCTGACGGGGCAGGGGCACCCTAGAACACACAAGTATTGATCTACGGATCGTTCCTTAGCCGTGTGCGGTGCCCCTTCCACCATATTCCACCTCGGTCATACCGTCGGTGCTTAGGCGAAGCCCTGCGCCGTGAAACATCAAGATCGTCCTGCCACGCCGTCGTCTTGTGAAACTCTCCTCGACACTTGGCTGGATCGGAGATCGAGGGACGTCATCGAGCTATCGTGTGTCAAGAACTCGGGGGTGCGAGATAACGGCGCTTGGATCGGTCGGATCGTGAGGAGAACGTCGACTACTTCCTCTATGTTGTGATCGCTTCGCTTCGGGTCTACAAGGGTATGTAGACAACACTCTCCCATCTCGTTGCTATACATCACCATGATCTTGTGTGTGCGTAGGAAATTTTTGAAATTACTACGTTCCCCAACAATGGCATCGAGCCTAGGTTTTATGGTTTGATGTTTTGCATGAGTAGAACACAAGTGAGTTGTGGGCGATACAAGTCATACTACCTACCAGCATGTCATACTTTGGTTCAGCGGTATTGTGAGATGAAGCGGCCCGGACCGACATTACGCGTCGCGCTTACGCGAGACTGGTTTCACCGCCATGAGCACTCGTTGCTTAAAGGTGACTGGTGGGTGCTGTCTCTCTCACTTTAGTTGAACCGAGTGTGGCTCGCCCGGTCCTTGAGAAGGTTAAAACGGCAGTCTATTTGACAAACTATCGTTGTGGTTTTGATGCGTAGGTGAGACTGGTTCTTGCTTAAGCCCGTAGCAGCCACGTAAAATTTGCAACAACAAAGTAGAGGACGTCTAACTTGTTTTTGCAGGGCATGTTGTGATGTGATATGGTCAAGACGTGATGCTATATTTTATTGTATGAGATGATCATGTTTTGTAACCGAAGTTATCGGCAACTGGCAGGAGCCATATGGTTGTCGCTTTATTGTATGCAATGCAATCGCCATGTAATGCTTTACTTTATCACTAAGCGGTAGCGATAGTCGTAGAAGCATAAGTTTGGCGAGACGACAACGATGCTACGATGGAGATCAAGGTGTCGCGCCGGTGACGATGATGATCATGGTGGTGTTGCAAGATGGAGATCATGAAGCACAAGATGATGATGACCATATCATATCACTTATATTGATTTGCATGTGATGTTTATCCTTTTATGCATCTTATCTTGCTTTGATTGACGGTAGCATTATAAGATGATCTCTCACTAAATTATCAAGAAGTGTTCTCCCCAAGTATGCACCGTTGCCAAAGTTAAATCGTGCCCGGACACCACGTGATGATCGGGTGTGATAAGCTCTCGTCCATCTACAACGGGTGCAAGCCAGTTTTGCACACGCAGAATACTCGGGTTATACTTGACGAGCCTAGCATATGCGAGATATGGCCTCGGAACACGGAGATCGAAAGGTCGGCGTGAATCATATAGTAGATATGATCAACATAAGATGTTCACCATTGAAAACTACTCCATTTCACGTGATGATCGGTTATGGTTTAGTTGATTTGGATCACGTGATCACTTGGATGACTAGAGATGTCTGTCTTTCTAAGTGGGAGTTCTTAAGTAATATGATTAATTGAACTTAAATTTATCATGAACTTAGTACTGATAGTATCTTGCTTGTTTATGTTTGATTGTAGATAGATGGCTCGTCTGTTGTTCCGTTGAATTTTAATGCGTTCCTTGAGAAAGCAAAGTTGAAAGATGATGGTAGCAATTACACGGACTGGGTCCGTAACGAGGATTATCCTCATTGCTGCACGAAAGAGTTACGTCCCGATGCACCGCTGGGTGCGAACTGCTCTTGATCTGATGCAACCGACGACGTTAAGAACGTCTGGCGAGCAAAGCTGATGACTACTCTATAGTTCAATGTGCCATGCTTTACGGCTTAGAACCGGGACTTCAACGACGTTTTGAGCGTCATGGAGCATATGAGATGTTCCAGAGTTGAAGTTGATATTTCAAAGAATGCCCGGTTTGAGAGATATGAAGTCTCCAATAAGTTCTATAGCTGCAAGATGGAGGAGAATAGTTCATTAGTGAGCACATACTCGTAATGTCCGGGTACTACAATCACTTGACACAATTGGGAGTTAATCTTCCGGATGATTGTGTCATTGATGAATTCTTCAATCACTTCCACCAAGCTACAAAGGCTTCGTGATGAACTATAATATGCAAGGGTTAGTAAAGACTATACCGAGCTCTTCGCAATGCTAAAGGCTGCGGAGGTAGAAATCAAGAAGGAGCATCAAGTGTTGATGGTCAATAAGACCACTAGTTTCAAGAAGAAAGGCAAAGGGAAGAAGAAGGGAACTTCAAGAAGAACAGCAAGCAAGTTGCTGCTCAAGAGAACAAACCCAAGTCCGGACCTAAGCCTGAAATCGAGTGCTTCTCTTGCAAGCGGTAGTCCTTTGAAGCGGAATTGCCCCAAGTATTTGGCGGATAAGAAGGATGGCAAGGTGAACAAAGGTATATGTGATATACATGTTATTGATGTGTACCTTACTAGAGCTCGCAGAGCACTGGTATTTGATACTGGTTCATTGCTAATATTTGCAACTCGAAGCAGGACTACGGATTGCGAACACCGGCAAAGGGCGAGGTGACGATGTGCGTGGGAAATGGTTCCAAAGTCGATGTGATCGCGGTCGGCACGCTACCTCTACATCTACCTTGAGGATTAGTTTTAGACCTAAATAATTGTTATTTGGTGCTGCGTTGAGCATGAACATTATATCTGGATCTTGTTTGATGCGAGACGGTTATTCATTTAAATCGAGAGAATAATGGTTGTTCTATTTATATGAGTAATATCTTTTATGGTCATGCACCCTTGAGGAATGGTCTATTTTGATGAATCTCGATAGTAGTGATACACATATTCATAATGTTGAAACCAAAAGATGCAGAGTTGATAATGATAGTGCAACTTATTTGTGGCACTTTGCCGTTTAGGTCATATCGATGTAAAGCGCATGAAGAAACTCCATCTTGATGGACTTTTGGAGTCACTTGATTATGAATCACTTGGCACTTGTGAACCGTGCCTCATGGGCAAGATGACTAGAACCCCGTTCTCGGTACTATGGAGAGAGCAACAGATTTGTTGGAAATCATACATCTGAGATGTATGTGGTCCGATGAATGTTGAGGCTCGTGGCGGATATCGTTATTTTCTCACCTTCACAGATGACTTAAGCGATATGGGTATATCTACTTAATGAAACATAAGTCTGAAACATTTGAAAAGTTCAAAGAATTTCAGAGTGAAGTTGAAAATCATCGTAACAAGAAAATTAAATTTCTACGATCGATCGTGGAGGTGAATATTTGAGTTCGAGTTTGGTCTACATTTGAAACAATGTGGAATAGTTTAAGAACTCACGCCACCGGAACACCACAGCGTAATGGTGTGTCCGAACGTCAGAATCGCACTTTACTAGATATGGTGCGATCTATGATGTCTCTTACAGATTTACCGCTATCGTTTTGGGGTTATGCTCTAGAGACAGCCGCATTCACGTTAAATAGAACACCGTCAAAATCCGTTGAGACGACACCTTATGAACTGTGGTTTGGCAAGAAACCAAAGTTGTCGTTTCTTAAAGTTTGGGGATGCGATGCTTATGTGAAAAAGCTTCAACCTTATAAGCTCGAACCCAAATCGAGAAATGTGTCTTCATAGGATACCCAAAGGAAACAGTTGGGTACACCTTCTATCACAGATCCGAAGGCAAGACATTTGTTGCTAAGAATGGATCCTTTCTAGAGAAGGAGTTTCTCTCGAAAGAAGTGAGTGGGAGGAAAGTGGAACTTGATGAGGTAATAGTACCTTCTCCCTTACTTGAAAGTAGTTACATCACAGAAACGGTTTACGAGACATCTACACCAAGTAGTGAGGAAGTTGATGATGTTGATCATGAAACTTCAGATCAAGTTACTACTGAAACCTCGTAGATCAACCAGAGTAAGATCCACACCAGTGGTACGGTAATCCTGTTCGGAAATCATGCTACTAGATCATGATGAACCTACGAACTATGAAGAAGCGATGGTGAGCCCAGATTCCAAAAATGGCTTGAGGCCATGAAATCTGAGATGGGATCCATGTATGAAAACAAAGTATGGACTTTGGTTGACTTGCCCGAGGGTAGGCAAGCAATAGAAAACAAGTGGATCTTCAAGAAGAAGACCGACGACGACGGTAATATTATCGTCTATAAAGCTCGACTTGTTGCAAAAGGTTTTCGACAAGTTCAAGGGATTGACTACGATGAGACCTTCTCACCCGTGGCGATGCTTAAGTCCGTCCGAATCATGTTAGCAATTGCCCCATTTTATGATTATGAAATTTGGCAAATGGATGTAAAGACTGCATTCTGAATGGATTTACGGAAGAAGAGTTGTATATGATGCAACGAGAAGGTTTTATCGATCCAAAGGGAGCTAACAAAGTGTGCAAGCTCCAACGATCCATCTATGGACTGGTGCAAGCATCTCGGAGTTGGAATAAACGCTTTGATAGTGTGATCAAAGCATTTGGGTTTCATCTGACTTTTGGAGAAGCTTGTATTTACAAGAAAGTGAGTGGGAGCTCTGTAGCATTTCGACATTATATGTAGATGACATATTGCTGATCGGAAATGATATAGAATTTCTGGATAGCATAAAGGGATACTTGAATAAGAGTTTTTCAATGAAAGACCTCGGTGAAGCTGCTTACATATTGGGCATTAAGATCTATAGAGATAGATCAAGGCGCTTAATTGGACTTTCACAAAGCACATACCTTGACAAAATTTTGAAGAAGTTCAAAATGGATCAAGCAAAGAAAGGGTTCTTGCCTGTGTTACAAGGTGTGAAGTTGAGTAAGACTCAATGCCCGACCACTTGCAGAAGATAGAGAGAAATGAAAGATGTTCCTATGCTTAAGCCATAGGCTCTATCATGTATGCAATCTGTGTACTAGACCTGATGTGTGCCTTGCTATAAGCCTAGCAGGAGGTACCAAAGTAATCCAGAGTGGATCATCGGACAGCGGTCAAGAACATCTGAAATACGAAAAGGACTAAGGATATGTTTCTCGTATATGGAGGTGACAAAGAGCTCATCGTAAATGGTTACGTTGATGCAAGCTTTGACACGATCCGGACGATTCTAAATCGCAGACCGGATACGTGTTTACACTAAGCGGAGGAGCTGTCGGTTGGTGCAGTTCAAACAAAGCGTCGTGGCGGGATCTACATGTGAAGCGGAATACATAGCAGCTTCGAAGCAGCTAATGAAGGAGTGCGGATGAAGGAGTTCATATCCGATCTAGGTGTCATACCTAGTGCATCGGGTCCAATGAAAATCTTCGTGACAATCTCGGAGCAATTGCCTTAGCAAAGGAATCCAGATTTCACAAGAGGACCAAGCACATCAAGAGACGCTTCAATTCCATCCGGGACTTAGTCCGGTGGGAGACATAGAGATTTGCAAGATACATACGGATCTGAATGTTGCGAACCGTTGACTAAGCCTCCTCCACGAGCAAAACATGATCAACACCAAGACTCCATGGGTGTTAGAATCATTACTATGTAATCTAGATTATTGACTCTAGTGCAAGTGGGAGACTGAAGGAAATATGCCCTAGAGGCAATAATAAAGTTATTATTTATTTCCTTATTTCATGATAAATGTTTATCATTCATGCTAGAATTGTATTAACCGGAAACATGATACATGTGTGAATGCATAGACAAAACAATATGTCACTAGTATGCCTCTACTAGACTAGCTTGTTAATCAAAGATGGTTATGTTTCCTAACCATGAACAAGGAGTTGTTATTTGATTAACAAGGTCACATCATTAGTAGAATGATCTGATTGACATGACCCATTCCATTAGCTTAGCACACGATCGTTTAGTATGTTGCTATTGCTTTTATCCATGACTTATACATGTTCCTATAACTATGAGATTATGCAACTCCGTTTACGGAGGAACACTTTGGTGCTACCAAACGTCACAACGTAATCGGGTGATTATAAAGGAGTACTACAGTGTGTCTCCAAAGGCACTTGTTGGGTTGGCGAATTTGAGATTAGGTTTTGTCACTCCGATTGTCGGAGAGGTATCTCTGGGCCCTCTCGGTAATACACATCACTTAAGCCTTGCAAGCACTACAACTAATGAGTTAGTTGCGAGATGATGTATTACGGAACGAGTAAAGAGACTTGCCGTAACGAGATTGAACTAGGTATTGGATACCGACGATCGAATCTCGGGCAAGTAACATACCGATGACAAAGGAACAACGTATGTTGTTATGCGGTCTGACCGACAAAGATCTTCGTAGAATATGTAGGAACCAATATGGGCATCCAGGTCCGCTATTGGTTATTGACCGAGAATAGTTCTAGGTCATGTCTACATTGTTCTCGAACCGTAGGGTCCGCACGCTTAAGGTTTCGATGGCGATGTTATTATGAGTTTATGTATTTTGATGTACGAAGAAAGTTGAGTCCGGATGTGATCACGGACATGACGAGGAGTCTCGGAATGGTCGAGACATAAAGATTGATATATTGGACGGCTATATTCGGACACGGAAAGGTTCGGAAGTTTCGAGAAAACTGCCGGGAGGTTACCGAACCCCGGGAATATGGGCCTTAGTGGGCCAAGAGGAGAGAGAGGGCCGCACAAGGGTGGCGCGCCCCAAGCCCAAATAGGACAAGGAGGGGGCGCCCCTTTCCTTCTCCTTCCCCTCTTCCTAATCTCTTTCCTTCCCCTTCCTTCCTTCCTAGTTGGACTAGGAAAGGGAGTCCTACTCAACTAGGAGGAGGACTCCCCCCTCTATGGCGCGCCTATAGGGCCGGCCTCCTCCTCCCTCCCTCCTTTATATCACGGGGTAGGGGCACCCTAGAACACACAAGTTTGATCTACGGATCGTTCCTTAGCCGTGTGCGGTGCCCCTTCCACCATATTCCACCTCGGTCATACCGTCCGGTGCTTAGGCGAAGCCCTGCGCCGTGAAACATCAAGATCGTCACCACGCCGTCGTCTTGTGAACGGAACTCTCCCTCGACACTTGGCTGGATCGGAGATCGAGGGACGCCATCGAGCTGTACGTGTGTCAAGAACTCGACTACGTCCTCTACGTTGAGCGCTAACGGCGCCAACATCGGTCGGATCGCGAGGAAAATTTTTGAACGTCGACTACTTCCTCTACGCCGATGATCGCTTCTTTTCTTTCGGGTCTACAAGGGTATGTAGACAACACTCTCCCATCTCGTTGCTATACATCACCATGATCTTGTGTGTGCGTAGGAAAATTTTTGAAATTACTACGTTCCCCAACAAAAATGCCTTCCTTGTCCGGATGGGTTCAATCGGTTCGCCGTCGGGCGCGATTTCTATGATCTCAAATTTTTCATCCGAGCTCAACTTTTTCTTCGGGCCTCGTCTCCTTACCGAAGTTGTGCTCGATCCGGAGGGCTAGAAATTATAAGAAAGAAAGACGAGAGTAATTAATATGTGTACATATACCAAAACAATGGATGCATCGATTAACTAGTCAGCATGGGCTTAACTAATATATATATACCTGGCCGGACTCGGTTCGGTGACCGGAGCAGTCAGCACGGTCTCCTTCTTGTACCTCCATTGTGTCACCGGAGCCATCATGAACATATTCCTCTTCTTGTACCGGCATTAATGGGTCGAAGCCATAATGAACATAGCCCTCTTCTTCATCCAGTCCTTCCTGACCATCGGTCTCGTTGAGAAATGACGCAACTTCATCACTTCCTTGTGCGATTATTTCCCCCAACATCGCTTCTGTTTCTTCGTCTCGGGAGTGCTCCATAGTTTCTGCAAATATTTACAACATGTCAATTATTATTCAAACATGGTACAAATGGATATATATATATATATATATATATATATATTAGTGGCAAACGTAGAACTAGCTAGCTAATCACAATAAGGAATCATTTTAGTGGCCTCGACGCTGCTTCTCTAGGGTTTGGGGTCGCCTCGACACAACGCTTCAAGGGTTTGGGGTGGCCTCGACGACAACTCTCTTTTAACTTGATAAATTTGGGTGGCCTCGAGAGAGTTAATTTGTCGGGTAGGGGCGCGGCAGGAGGGGGTAGGAGACCAACATCGTTTTCTCTCTAGGGTTTGAGTGTCCTCAAGAGTTTTAGTCGAGCGAGAGGGCCGAGGGGGTGCTGCAGTTGTATAAGTTATCACGGTTGAGATGGGGTATATATATCGACCGCCCCTCATGTCGAAGCTATCCAGAGGGGGTTATATCGACAACGACGCGACATACATATACATGGGAAAATAATGTTATCGGGGAGGGGGTATCGGTACCACCCCCTAGCTCGTGTTGAAGTTTCTTCTTTCTCCTCTATTCCTTTCTTTCTTCTACTCCTCTTCTTTTTCTTCTTCTCCCTCGAGAAAGGAAAATAATTAAGGAAAAGGAAGAAAAGAGAAAGAAGGAAGAGGAAGAAGAAGAAGAAAAAAAGAAGAAAAATAGAATTTTTTTCTTCTATTTTTTCTTCTTTCTCCTCTATTCCTTTCTTCTTCTCCTCTTCTTTTTCTTCTTTTTTCCTCTTCTTATTTATTTCTCCTCTTCTTCCTCTCCTCTTTTTCTCCTTTCTTCCTCTTCTTATTTTCCTTTTTCCTCTCATTCTTTTAGTATTGCTTGTTTAAAAAAAATGTTCAAATAGAAAAAGGTTTTGCCTAATGCATTGTTCATATGAATATACAAACATTTGCATATTCTACAATAATTGATATCACCAAAAAATCTATGAACAGAAAAAAACCTAACTTTTCTAAAAATCTATCTTTTGCATATATGAAAACATTAATACACACATGAACAAAAATACATATATGAACAAAAACATGCTCTGAACAATTTTTGAACATCTACATACACATAGCCACATACATACACATATACATTATATATATATATATATGAACAAAAAACTAAACTAATAAAAATGAAAAAAACAGAGCCGCATATATATATATATATATAGCCACATACATACACATATACATTGAACAAAAAAATTAAACTAATAAAAATGAAAAAAAACAGAGAGGCAGTGCGGTGGCGGTGGCGCTGGGGCGGGCGATGGCGATGGCGGGCAGTGGAGGCGGTGAGGCGCGCCAGCGGGCGACGGCAGACAGGGCCTTAGCGGCGGGACGGCGGGCGAGGCTCGGGAGGGGCGGGCTCGGGGGAGGCAGCCGAGCTCGGGAGGCGGCGGCGACTCGATGGGCGGCGCGGCGGCGGCGGCGGCGACGGGCGGCGTCGGGCAGCTGGCGGCGAGGATGTGCTCGGCGTCGTCGGGGCAACTGGCGGCGATGAACTCTGCAAAAGCTGCAAAGTGTTACTTATATATAAGGAGCATTGGTCGGTTCGTGGCACCAACCGGGACTAATGCCTTTTAGTCGGTTGGTTCCACCAACCGACCAAAGGCCTTTTTTGGTAGCCCAAAGGGCGGAAGCGGCGACCATTGGTACGGTTGGTGCCACCAACCGGATGATGCTTCTTTAGTCGGTTGGTGCCACCAACCGGGACCAAAGGTCCTGTCTTTGCCGCGTCGGGGCCAAAGTTTAGTCCCACCTCGCTAGTTGAGAGGCGCGCGAGGTTTTATAAACCCCACCGCCGCACCTCTCGAACTCCTCTCGGCCATGAGCTTTCGGCCTACTTGCTAAACTTTGCCTGGTGGGCCTCTCGGGCCTCACAGGCCATTGTAGGGTTTCATGTCGTATCTGGCCCATAGTAGGGTTTCATGTCGCTATTTTTTTCCAGTTTTTTGTTTTGTTTTCCGTGGGGGAAAATTATAAACCAGAGTGAGGCATTTTTTTTTTTTTTTGTTATTGTTGCTATTTTTTTATTTTTTTCTACTTACCTGTTTTTTGTTTTTTTGTTTTCTGCATGATTTATTTTCTTTTGTTTTTTTCTTTATTTTTTAATTTTTTTTCTTTTAGTTTTAGAAAAATTATAAACTTTCTGTTAGTGCCATTAGTTTTCAAATTTGAAAACACTTTTTTGTTTTTTTTGTTTCTTTCTTGGTTTATTTATTTTATTTTGTTTCTACTTACAACAAAATACTTATTGTTGCTATTTTAAATTATTACGAGGGCCAAACCATAAGACATTAAAGCATTTCAAATGAACTATGAAAAAGTTGAAAGGTGGCATGGTATCATAAATTCACCCACATAGCACGTGCATGTACAAAATGGACAATGGTATCATACTCGAGTGTTACAAAGTTGGCATGGTATCATCATAATAGTTGCGGAGAAAGTCTTCACTTTTTCTTCGCTTGTGTCATTTGCTTATTGCGCCAGAACCATGGATAATCTTCATCGTTTATCGGGATGCTGGGGTCAGCCTTGACTTTAAAGGAGGAATTTCATGAAACTTTTCATAATCTTGAGACATGTCATCTTGTCCTCCACTCCCACGATGTCCCTTTTTCCCGAAAGAACTATGTGGCGCTTTGGCTCATCGTATGATGTATTCTCTTCCTTATCTTTTCTCTTTCTCGATCCGGTAGGCATGTCCTTCACATAGATAACCTGTGCCACATCATTGGCTAGGACGAACGGTTCGTCGATGTACCCAAGATTTTTAGATCCTTGTTGTCATTCCGTACTATGGGTCTACCTGTACCCCGCCTCCTGACAGATTGACCCATTTGCACTTAAACAAAGGGACCTTAAAATCATGTCCGTAGTCAAGTTCCCATATGTCCACTATGTAACCATAATATGTGCCCTTTCCCCTCTCGGTTGTTGCATCAAAGTGGACACCGCTGTTTTGGTTGGTGCTCTTTTGATCTTGGTCAATCGTGTAAAATGTATTCCCATTTATCTCGTATCCTTTCCAAATCAATACAGTCAAAGATGGTCCTCTAGATAACAAGTACAGCTCATCACAAACAGTGTTGTCACCTCTGATACGTGCTTCCAACCAACTGCTGAATGTCCTGATGTGTTCACATGTAATCCGATCGTCGCCTTTGCTCAAGGGTGTTTGGAGCGTGAGACTATTCTTGTGTTCATCGACATCTGGGTCACCAAGGTAGAGTTCTGTAGAATTGTGTAGTGTGCTTGAGACCAAGAATATCCGTCCCTGCATATTATTGAGTCCCTTCCAAGCGTGCCTTTTCGAGTCAGTCTCCCCTCATACCGCGATTTAGGGAGACCTATCTTCTTAAGGCCAGGAATGAAGTCAACACAAAACCCGATGACATCCTCGGTTTGATAGCCCATGGAGATGCTTCCTTCGTCCTAGCGCGATTCTGGGACATATTTCTTTAGGACTCCCATGAACCTCTCAAAGGGTACATATTGTGTAGAAATCTGGGGCCCGAATGACAATCTCGTCAACTAGATGAACTAGGACATGCGTCATGATATTGAAGAAGGATGGTGGGAACACCAGCTCAAACCCGACAAGACATTGCACCACATCACTCCTTAGCCTTGGTATGATTTTTGGATCGATCACCTTCGAGAGATTGCATTGAGGAATGCACATAGCTTCACAATGGCTAATCGGACGTTTTTCGAGAAAGCCCCTCAATGCAACCGGAAGCGATTCGTCATAATCACGTGGCGATCATGAGACTTTAGGTTACGAAACTTTTTCTCGCCATATTTATTATTCCTTTTATATTCGACGAGAAGCGGTCGGGACCTTCATACTAAGCAGGCATTCAAAAAAGATTTCCTTCTCTTCTTTGGTAATAGCATAGTGGCGGGACCTTCATCTTGCTTTGGAGGCATGCCGCCTTTTTCGTGCAAACGTTGCAGGTCCTCCGTGCCTCACCTGTATCTTTTGTCTTCCCATACACGCCCAAGAAGCCTAGCAGGTTCACGCAAAGGTTCTTAAATCACGTGCATCACGTCGATCGAAGAGCGGACCTCTAGGTCTTTCGGTGAGGGTAGGTCCCAAAATATAGATTTCTTCTTCCACATGGGTGCGTGTCCCCAGCGTCACTCGGAACAGCTAGTCCGCCAGACCCTTTCCAAAGATTACGTGTAAATCATTGACCATAGCAAATGCGTGATCACCGATGCGCATGGCGGGCTTCTTCCGGTGATCTGCCTCGCTTTTGAAATGCTTGCCTTTCTTTCGACATTGATGGTTGGTCGGAAGAAATCGGCGATAGCCTGTACACATTCTTCCCGCAGCTTGCCGGTATATACTATCGGTGTCAAGTAAACGGTGCGTGCATGCGTGGTATCCCTTGTTTATCTGTCACGAAAGGTTCTTGAGAGCGGGCCAATCATTGATGGTCACGAACAGCAACGCCTTTAGGTTAAATTCCTCCTGTTTGTGCTCATCCCATGTACGTACACCGTTTCCATTCCACAGCTGTAAAAGTTCTTCAACTAATGGCCTTAGGTACACATTAATGTCATTGCCGGGTTGCTTAGGGCCTTGGATGAAAACTGTGTTGGGGAACGTAGTAATTTCAAAAAATTTCCTACACACACGCAAGATCATGGTGATGGCATAGCAACGAGAGGGGAGAGTGTTCGTCCACGTACCCTCGTAGACCGTAAGCGGAAGCATTAGCACAACGCAGTTGATGTAGTCGTACGTCTTCACGATCTGACCGATCCAAGCACCGAACGTACGGAGCCTCCGAGTTCAGCACACGTTCAGCTCGATGACGATCTCCGGCCCTCCGATCCAGCAAAGGCTGTGGAGATGAGTTTCGTCAGCACGACGGCGTGGTGACGATGATGATGTTCTACCGGCGCAGGGCTTCGCCTAAACTCCGCGAAGATATGACCGAGGTGGAATATGGTGGAAGGGGGTACCGCACACGGCTAAGGAACGATCCGTAGATCAACCTGTGTGTCTATGGGGTGCCCCCCGCCCCCGTATATAAAGGAGCCATGGGGGAGGAGGCCGCCGGCCTAAGGGGGCGCGCCAAGGGGGGAGTCCTACTCCCACCGGGAGTAGGACTCCCCTTTTCCATGTTGGAGTAGGAGAGAAGGGGGAAAGAGGAGGAGGAGGGGAAGGAAAGGGGGGCGCCGCCCCCCTTCCCTTGTCCTATTCGGACTAGGAGGGGGAGGGGCATGCGGCCCCCTCCTTGCTCCTTCCTCTTCTCCCTCTTGGCCCATGTAGGCCCATTAACCCCCCGGGGGGTTCCGTAACCTCCGTACTCCGGTAAAATGCCGATTTCACCCGAACCATTCCGATGTCCAAACATAGGCTTCCAATATATCAATCTTTATGTCTCGACCATTCCGAGACTCCTCGTCATGTCCGTGATCACATACGGGACTCCGAACGAACTCCAAGACAACAAAACTTATAAACTCATAATAAAACTGTCATCGAAACGTTAAGCGTGCGGACCCTACGGGTTTGAGAACTATGTAGACATGACCTAAAACCATTCTCGGTCAATAACCAATAGCGGGACCTGGATGCCCATATTGGTTCCTACATATTCTACGAAGATCTTTATCGGTCAAACCGCATAACAACATACTTTGTTCCCTTTGTCATCGGTATGTTACTTGCGAGATTTGATCGTCGGTATCAATACCTAGTTCAATCTCGTTACGCAAGTCTCTTTACTTGTTCCGTGTCGTCATCTCATAACTAACTCATTAGTTACATGCTTGCAAGGCTTAGGTGATGAGTATTACCGAGAGGGCCCAGAGATACCTCTCCGACAATCGGAGTGACAAATCCTAATCTCGAATTATACCAACCCAACATGTACCTTCGAAACACCAGAGAGCACCTTTATAATCACCCGATTCACGTTGTGGCGTTTGGTAGCACACAAAGTGTTCTTCCGTAAACAGGAGTTGCACAATCTCATAGTTGTAGGAACTTTGTATAAGTCATGAAGAAAGCAATAGCGGTATACTAAGCGATCAAGTGCTAGGCTAACGGAATGGGTCATGTCAATCACATCATTCTCCTAATGATGTGATCCCATTAATCAAATGACAACACATGTCTATGGTCGGAAACATAACCATCTTTGATTAATGAGCTAGTCAAGTAGAGGCATACTAGTGACTATGTGTTTGTCTATGTATTCACACATGTATCATGTTTCCGGTTAATACAATTCTAGCATGAATAATAAACATTTATCATGATATGAGGAAATAGATAATAACTTTATTATTGCCTCTAGGGCATATTTCCTTCAGTCTCCCACTTGCACTAGAGTCAATAATCTAGATTACATAGTAATGATTCTAACACCCATGGAGTCTTGGTCTGATCATGTTTTGCTCGTGAGAGAGGCTTAGTCAATGATGCGCAACATTCAGATCCGTATGTATCTTGCAAATCTCTATGTCTCCCACTTGGACTTGGTCCTGAATGGAATTGAAGCGTCTCTTGATGTGCTTGGTCCTCTTGTGAAATCTGGATTCCTTTGCCAAGGCAATTGCACGATATTGTCACGAAGATCTTCATTGGTCGATGCACTAGGTATGACACCTAGATCGGAAATGAACTCCTTCATCGAGACTCCTTCATTTGCTGCTTGAAGCAGCTATGTACTCCGCTTCACATGTAGATCCCGCCACGGCGCTTTGTTTAGAATCGCACCAACTTACAGCTCCACCGTTTAATAAAAACACGTATCTGGTTTGCGATTTAGAATCGTCCGGATCGGTGTCAAAGCTTACATCGGCGTAACCATTTACGACTAGCTCTTTGTCACCTCCATATCGAAAACATATCCTTAGTCCTTTTCGGGTATTTCAGGGATGTTCTTGATCGCTGTCGATGATCCACTCTGGATTACTTTGGTACCTTCTGCCAAACTTATTGCTAAGCATCGTCGGTCTGGTACACAGACATTGCATACATGATAGAGCCTATGGCTGAAGCATAGGAACATTTTTCATTTTCTCTCTATCTTCTGCTGTGGTCGGGCATTGAGTTTGACTCAACTTCACACCTTGTAGCACAGGCAAAAATCCTTTCTTTGCCTGATCCATTTTGAACTTTTTCAAAATTTTGTCAAGGTATGTGCTTTGTGAAAGTCCTATTAAGCGTCTTGATCTAACTCTATAGATCTTGATGCCCAATATGTAAGCAGCTTCACCGAGGTCTTTCATTGAAAAACTTTTATTCAAGTATCCCTTTATGCTATCCAGAAATTCTATATCATTTCCAATTAATAATATGTCATCAACATATAAAACTAGAAATGCTACAAGCTCCCACTCACTTTCTTGTAAATACAGGCTTCTCCAAAAGTCTGTATAAAACCATATACTTTGATTACACTATCAAAGCATTTATTCCAACTCGAGATGCTTGCACCATCGATAAATGGAGCAATGGAGCTTGCACACTTTGTCGACACCTTTTGGATCAACAAAACCTTCCTTTGCATCATATACAACTCTTCTTCTAGAAATCCATTCAAGAATGCAGTCTTGACATCCATTTGCCAAATTTCATAATCATGAAATGCAGCAATAGCCAACATGATTCAGACAGACTTAAGCATCGCTACGGGTGAGAAAGTCTCATCGTAGTCAACCCCTTGAACTTGTCGAAAACCTTCGCAACAAGTCGAGCTTTATAAACGATAACATTACCATCGCGTCAGGTCTTCTTCTTAAAGATCCATTTATTCTCAATGTCTTGCCGATCATCGGGCAAGTCAACCGAAGTCCATACTTTGTTTTCATACATGGATCCCATCTCAGATTTCATGGCCTCTAGCCATTTTGCGGAATCTGGGCTCATCACGCTTCCTCATAGTTCGTAGGTTCATCATGGTCAAGTAACATGACTTCCAGAATAGGATTACTGTACCACTCTGGTGCGGATCTTACTCTGGTAGACCTATGAGGTTCAGCAGAAACTTGATCTGAAGCTTCATGATCAATATCATTAGCTTCCTCACTAATTGGTGTAGTCGTCACAGGAACCGGTTCTCGTGATGAACTACCTTCCAATAAGGGAGTAGATCTGATTATCTCATCAAGTTCTACTTTCCTCCCACTCACTTCTTTGAGAGAAACTCCTTCTCTAGAAAGGATCCATTCTTAACAACGAATGTCTTGCCTTCGGATCTGTGATAGAAGGTGTACCCAACATCTCTTTTGGGTATCCTATGAAGACACATTTCTCGATTTGGGTTCGAGCTTATCTGGTTGAAGTTTCTTCACATAAGCATCATGACCCCAAACTTTAAGAAACGACAACTTTGGTTTCTTGCCAAACCACAGTTCATAAGGCGTCGTCTCAGCGGTTTAGATGGTGCCCTATTTAGCGTGAGTCGCGGACGTCTCTAAAGCATAACCCCAAAACGATAGCGGTAAATCGGTAAGAGACATCATAGATCGCACCATATCAAGTAAAGTACGATTCTGACGTTCGGACACACCATTTCGTTGTGGTGTTCGGGTGGTGTGAGTTCTTAAACTATTCGCATTGTTTCAAATGTAAACCAAACTCGTAACTCAAATATTCTCCTCCACGATCAGATCGTAGAAACTTTATTTTCTTGTTACGATGATTTTCCACTTCACTCTGAAATTCTTGAACTTTTCAAATGTTTCAGACTTGTGCTTCATTAAGTAGATATACCCATATCTGCTCAAACCATTTGTGAAGGTGAGAAAATAACGATATCCGCCACGAGCCTCAACATTCATCGGACCACATACATCTGTATGTATGATTTCCAACAAATCTGTTGCTCACCATCTTTGATTAATGAGCTAGTCAAGTAGAGGCATACTAGTGACTATGTGTTTGTCTATGTATTCACACATGTATCATGTTTCCGGTTAATACAATTCTAGCATGAATAATAAACATTTATCATGATATGAGGAAATAGATAATAACTTTATTATTGCCTCTAGGGCATATTTCCTTGATCTCCCACTTGCACTAGAGTCAATAATCTAGATTACATAGTAATGATTCTAACACCCATGGAGTCTTGGTCCTGATCATGTTTTGCTCGTGAGAGAGGCTTAGTCAATGATGCGCAACATTCAGATCCGTATGTATCTTGCAAATCTCTATGTCTCCCACTTGGACTTGGTCTGAATGGAATTGAAGCGTCTCTTGATGTGCTTGGTCCTCTTGTGAAATCTGGATTCCTTTGCCAAGGCAATTGCACGATATTGTCACGAAAGATCTTCATTGGTCCCGATGCACTAGGTATGACACCTAGATCGGAAATGAACTCCTTCATCCGCACTCCTTCATTTGCTGCTTGAAGCAGCTATGTACTCCGCTTCACATGTAGATCCCGCCACGACGCTTTGTTTAGAACTGCACCAACTTACAGCTCCACCGTTTAATAAAAACACGTATCTGGTTTGCGATTTAGAATCGTCCGGATCGGTGTCAAAGCTTACATCGGCGTAACCATTTCGACTAGCTCTTTGTCACCTCCATATCGAAAACATATCCTTAGTCCTTTTCGGGTATTTCAGGATGTTCTTGACGCTGTCCAGATGATCCACTCTGGATTACTTTGGTACCTTCTGCCAAACTTATTGCTAAGCATCGTCGGTCTGGTACACAGCATTGCATACATGATAGAGCCTATGGCTGAAGCATAGGAACATTTTCATTTTCTCTCTATCTTCTGCTGTGGTGGGCATTGAGTTTGACTCAACTTCACACCTTGTAGCACGAGCAAAAATCCTTTCTTTGCACGATCCATTTTGAACTTTTCAAAATTTTGTCAAGGTATGTGCTTTGTGAAAGTCCTATTAAGCGTCTTGATCTAACTCTATAGATCTTGATGCCCAATATGTAAGCAGCTTCACGAGGTCTTTCATTGAAAAACTTTTATTCAAGTATCCCTTTATGCTATCCAGAAATTCTATATCATTTCCAATTAATAATATGTCATCAACATATAAAACTAGAAATGCTACAAGCTCCCACTCACTTTCTTGTAAATCAGGCTTCTCCAAAAGTCTCATATAAAACCATATACTTTGATTACACTATCAAAGCATTTATTCCAACTCGAGATGCTTGCACGGTCGATAAATGGAGCAGCTGGAGCTTGCACACTTTGTCGACACCTTTTGGATCAACAAAACCTTCCGCTTGCATCATATACAACTCTTCTTCTAGAAATCCATTCAAGAATGCAGTCTTGACATCCATTTGCCAAATTTCATAATCATGAAATGCAGCAATAGCCAACATGATTGAGACAGACTTAAGCATCGCTACGGGTGAGAAAGTCTCATCGTAGTCAACCCCTTGAACTTGTCGAAAACCTTTACGCAACAAGTCGAGCTTTATAAACGATAACATTACCATCAGCGTCGATCTTCTTCTTAAAGATCCATTTATTCTCAATGTCTTGCCGATCATCGGGCAAGTCAACCGAAGTCCATACTTTGTTTTCATACATGGATCCCATCTCAGATTTCATGGCCTCTAGCCATTTTGCGGAATCTGGGCTCATCACGCTTCCTCATAGTTCGTAGGTTCATCATGGTCAAGTAACATGACTTCGAATAGGATTCTTGTACCACTCAGTGCGGATCTTACTCTGGTAGACCTATGAGGTTCAGCGAAACTTGATCTGAAGCTTCATGATCAATATCATTAGCTTCCTCACTAATTGGTGTAGTCGTCACAGAACCGGTTCTCGTGATGAACTACCTTCCAATAAGGGAGTAGATCTGATTATCTCATCAAGTTCTACTTTCCTCCCACTCACTTCTTTGAGAGAAACTCCTTCTCTAGAAAGGATCCATTCTTAACAACGAATGTCTTGCCTTCGGATCTGTGATAGAAGGTGTACCCAACATCTCTTTTGGGTATCCTATGAAGACACATTTCTCGATTTGGGTTCGAGCTTATCGGTTGAAGTTTCTTCACATAAGCATCGCAGCCCCAAACTTTAAGAAACGACAACTTTGGTTTCTTGCCAAACCACAGTTCATAAGGCGTCGTCTCAGCGGTTTAGATGGTGCCCTATTTAGCGTGAGTGCGGACGTCTCTAAAGCATAACCCCAAAACGATAGCGGTAAATCGGTAAGAGACATCATAGATCGCACCATATCAAGTAAAATACGATTCGACGTTCGGACACACCATTTCGTTGTGGTGTTCGGGTGGTGTGAGTTCTAAACTATTCGCATTGTTTCAAATGTAAACCAAACTCGTAACTCAAATATTCTCCTCCACGATCAGATCGTAGAAACTTTATTTTCTTATTACGATGATTTTCCACTTCACTCTGAAATTCTTGAACTTTTCAAATGTTTCAGACTTGTGCTTCATTAAGTAGATATACCCATATCTGCTCAAACCATTTGTGAAGGTGAGAAAATAACGATATCCGCCACGAGCCTCAACATTCATCGGACCACATACATCTGTATGTATGATTTCCAACAAATCTGTTGCTCTCTCCATAGTTCCGGAGAACGGTGTTTTAGTCATCTTGCCCATGAGGCACGGTTCGCAAGTACCAAGTGATTCATAATCAAGTGATTCCAGAAGTCCATCAGTATGGAGTTTCTTCATGCGTTTTACACCGATATGACCTAAACGGCAGTTGTTGGAAATATGCCCTAGAGGCAATAATAAAAGTATTATTATATTTCATTGTTCATGATAATTGTATTTTGTTCATGCTATAACTGTATTATCCGGAAATCGTAATACACGTGTAAACACATAGACCACAATATGTCCCTAGTGAGCCTCTAGTTGACCAGCTCGTTGTGATCAACAGATAGTCATGGTTTCCTGACTATGGACATTGGATGTCGTTGATAACGGGATCACATCATTAGGAGAATGATGTGATGGACAGGACCCAATCCTAAGCATAGCACAAAGATCGTGTAGTTCGTTTGCTAGAGCTTTGCCAATGTCAAGTATCTCTTCCTTCGACCATGAGATCGTGTAACTCCCGGATACCGTAGGAGTGCCTTGGGTGTATCAAGCGTCACAACGTAATCGGGTGACTATAAAGGTGCATTACAGGTATCTCGAAAGTATCTGTTGGGTTGACACGGATCGAGGCGGGATTTGTCACTCCGTATGACGGAGAGGTATCTCTGGGCCCACTTGGTAATGCATCATCATAATGAGATCTAGGTGACCAAGGTGTTGGCCGGGATCATGCATTCTGATGCGAGTAAAGTGACTTGCCGTAACGAGACTGAACAAGGTATTGGGATACCGATGATCGAGTCTCGGGCAAATAACGCCGATTGACAAAGGGAATTGTATCAGAGGTTTTGATCGAATCCTCGACATCATGCTTCAACCGATGAAATCATCGAGGAGCATGTAGGAGCCAACATGGGTATCCAGATCCGCAGTTGGTTATTGCCGAGAGTCATCTCGGTCATGTCTGCGTGTCTCCCGAACCCGTAGGGTCTACACATAAGGTTCGGTGATGCTAGGTTTGTATGAATATGAGTATGCAGCATACGAATGTTGTTGAGTCCGGATGAGATCCCGGACGTCACGAGGAGTTTCGGAATGGTCCGGAGGTAAAGAATAATATATAGGAAGTGGTATTTCGGCCATCGGGAAAGTTTCGGGGTCTCCCGGTAATGTACCGGGACCACCGGAAGGGTCCCGGGGGTCCACCGGGTGGGGCCACCCATCCCAAAGGGCCCCATGGGCTGAAGTGGGAGGGGAACCAGCCCATAGTGGGCTGGTGCGCCACCCTAGGCCCACCCCCTGCGCCTAGGGTTGAAACCCTAGGGGTGGGGCGGGCGCCCCACTTGGCTTGGGGGGCACTCCACCCCCTTGGCCGCCGCCCCCCCTTGGAGATTGGATCTCTAGGGGCCGGTGCCCCCCCTTGGAGGCCTATATAAAGGGGGGAGGGAGGGGGGCTGTGGTACCCTTGTGCTTGGCGCCTCCCTCCCCCTGCTACACCTCGTCCTCCTCCCATAGTCGCTTGGCGAAGCCCTGCCGGAGTTCTGCTGCATCCACCACCACGCAGTCGTGCTGCTAGATCATCATCAACCTCTCCATCCCCTTGCTGGATCAAGAAGGAGGAGACGTCTCCCACCCCGTACGTGTGTTGAACGCGGAGGTGCTGTCCGTTCAGCACTTGGACATCGGTGATCTGAATCACGTCGAGTACGACTCCATCATCACCTTGCAAGCTTCCGCACGCGATCTACAAGTGGTATGTAGATGCAAACTCTCTCCCATGACTCGTTGCTTAGATGAACTCATAGATGGATCTTGGTGAAACCGTAGGAAAATTTTAATTTTCTGCGTTCCCCAACAGTGGCATCATGAGCTAGGTCTATCGTAGTTCTCTAATGCAGAGTAGAACACAATTTGTTGTGGGCGTGGATCTTTTCAACTTACTTGCCTCTACTAGTCTTTTCTTGCTTCAACGGTATTGTGGGATGAAGCGGCCGGACCAACCTTACGTGCGCTTCGTGAGACCGGTTCCACCGATTGACATGCACTAGTTGCATAAGGTGGCTGGCGGGTGTCTGTCTCCCACTTTAGTTGGAGCGGATTCGATGAACAGGGCCCTTATGAAGGGTAAATAGAAGTTGACAAAATCACGTTGTGGTTATTCGTAGGTAAGAAAACGTTCTTGCTAGAACCCAATCGCAGCCACGTAAAGATGCAACAACAATTAGAGGGCGTCTAACTTGTTTTTGCAGCGATTGATCATGTGATGTGATATGGCGAAAGTTGTGATGAATGATGAATTGTGATGTATGAGATCATGTTCTTGTAATAGGATTCACGACTTGCATGTCGATGAGTATGACAACGGCGGAGCCATAGGAGTTGTCTTTATTTTTTGTATGACCTGCGTGTCATTGAAGAGCGCCATGTAAACTACTTTACTTTATTGCTAAGCGCGTTAGCCATAGAAGTAGAAGTAGTCGTTGGCGTGACAACTTCATGAAGACACGATGATGGAGATCATGATGATGGAGATCATAGTGTCAAGCCGGTGACAAGATGATCATGGAGCCCTGAAGATGGAGATCAATGGAGCTTTATGATATTGGCCATATCATGTCACAACTATATAATTGCATGTGATGTTTATTATGTTTATGCATCTTGTTTACTTAGCGCGACGGTAGTAAATAAGATGATCCTTACAAAATTTCAAGAAGTGTTCTCCCTAAGCGTGCACCGTTGCTACAGTTAGTAAACTTCTAAGCACCACGTGATGATCGGGTGTGATGGATTCTTACGTTCACATACAATGGGTGTAAGACAGTTTTACACAAATGAAAACACTTAGGGTTAACTTGACGAGCCTAGCATGTGCGGACATGGCCTCGGAACACGGAGACCAAAAGGTCGAACGCGAGTCGTATGGAAGATCGATCAACATGAAGATGTTCACCGACGATGACTAGTCCATCTCACGTGATGATCGGACACGGGCTAGTCGACTCGGATCGTGTAACACTTAGATGACTAGAGGATGTCTAATCTAAGTGGGAGTTCATAATTTGATTAGAACTTTATTATCATGAACTTAGTCTAAAACCTTTGCAAATATGTCTTGTAGATCAAATGGCCAACGCTAATGTCAACATGAACTTCAGCGTTCCTAGAAAACCAAGCTGAAAGATGATGGCAGCAACTATACGGACGGGTCCGAACACGAGATCATCCTCATAGCTGCCAGAAGCAATATGTCCTAGAAGGACCGCTAGGTGGCGCTCCGTCCCGAAGAACCAAGACATTATGAATGCTTGGCAAACTCGTGCTAATGATTACTCCCTCGTTCGATGCGGCATGCTTTACAGCTTAGAACCGGGGCTCCAAAAGCGTTTTGAGCATCACGGAGCATATGAGATGTTCGAAGAGCTGAAACTAGTTTTCCAAGCTCATGCCGGGTCGAGAGATATGATGTCTCCGACAAGTTCTACAGATTGTAAGATGGAGGAAAATAGTTACATCGATGAGCACATCACGAAGATGTGCAGGTTGCACAACCGTATGACCCAGTGAACATTAACCTCCCGATGAGGCGGTCATTGACAGAATCCTCGATCGCTCCCACCAAGCTACAAGAGCTTTGTGATGAACTACAACATGCGGGGATGGTGAAGACCATTCTGAAGTGTTCTCGATCTTTGAAGTCAGCAGAGGCTGAAATCAAGAAAAAACATCAAGTGTTGATGGTCAATAAGACCACTAAGTTCAAGAAGGGCAAGGGTAAGAAGAACTTCAAGAAGGATGGCAAAGATGTTGCTGCGCCCGGTAAGCCAGTTGCCAGGAAGAAGTCAAAGAATGGACCCAAGCCTGAGACTGAGTGCTTTTATTGCAAGGGGAAGGGTCACAGGAAGCGGAACTGCCCCAAATACTTAGCGGATAAGAAGGCCGGCAACACCAAAGGTATATTTGATATACATGTAATTGATGTGTACCTTACCGATTACTCGTAGTAACTCCCGGGTATTTGATACGGTGCCGTTGCTCATATTTGTAACTCACAGCAGGAGCTGCGGAATAAGCGGAGGCTGGCGAAGGGCGAGGTGACGATCTTGCGTCGGGAATGGTTCCAGAGTCGATCGATCGCCGTCGACGCTGCCTCTACATTTACCCACGGGATTAGTTTTGAACCTTAATAATTGTTATTTAGTGCCAAGTTTGAGCATGAACATTGTATCTGGATCTCGTTTAATCTGAGATGGCTACTCATTTAAGTTTGAGAATAATGGTTGTTCGATTTATATGAGAGATATGTTTTATGGTCATGCTCCAATGGTCAATGGTTTATTCTTAATGAATCTCGGCGTAATATTACACATGTTCATAGTGTGGATGCCAAAAGATGTAAAGTTGATAACGATAGTCCCACATACTTGTGGCACTTGCCGCCTTGGTCACATTGGTGTCAAGCGCATGAAGAAGCTCCATCTGATGGACTTTTAGAGTCTCTTGATTATGAATCGTTTGACACATGCGAACCATGCCTCTTAGGCAAAATGACCAAGACTCCGTTCTCGGAACAATGGGCGAGCAACCAACTTGTTGGAAATCATACATACCGATGTGTGCGGTCCAATGAGCATTGAGGCTCGCGGAGGATATCATTATGTTCTCACTCTCACTGATGACTTGAGTAGATATGGGTATGTCTAGTTAATGAAACACAAGTCTGAGACCTTTGAAAAGTTCAAGGAATTTCAGAATGAGGTGGAGAATCAACGTGACCGAAAGATAAAGTTCCTACGATCAGATCGTGGAGGAGAATACTTAAGTCACGATTTTGGTACACACTTAAGGAAATGTGGAATCGTTTCACAACTCACGCCGCCTGGAACACCTCAGCAAAATGGTGTGTCCGAACGTCGTAATTGCACTCTATTGGATATGGTGCGGTCTATGATGTCTCTTACCGATTTACCGCTATCATTTTGGGGATATGCTCTAGAGACAGCTACATTCACTTTAAATAGGGCACCGTCTAAATCCGTTGAGACGACACCGTATGAATTATGGTTTGTGAAGAAACCTAAGCTGTCGTTTCTAAAAGTTTGGGGATGCGATGCTTATGTCAAGAAACTTCAACTTGAAAAGCTCGAACCCAAGTCGGAAAAATGTGTATTCATAGGATACCCTAAGGAAACTGTCGGGTATACCTTCTACTTAAGATCCGAAGGCAAGATCTTTGTTGCCAAGAACGGATGCTTTACGGAAAAAGAGTTTCTCTCGAAAGAAGTAAGTGGGAGGAAAGTAGAACTTCGATGAAGTACTACCTCTCGAGCGGAAAGTGGTGCAGCTCAGGAAAATGTTCTGTGATGCCCACACCAATGAAGAGGAAACCAATGATAATGATCAAGGTACTTTGGATCAAGTTGCTCTTGAACCGTGGGTCCACAAGGACACGTTCCGCACCAGTGGTATGGCAACCCGTCACGGAAATCATGTTGTTAGACAATGGTGAACCTTCAAACTATGAAGAAGCGATGGCGGGCCAGATTCCAACAAATGGCTTGAAGCCATGAAATCCGAGATAGAATCCATGTATGAAAACAAAGTATGGACTTTGACAGACTTGCCCGATGATCGGCGGCGATAGAAAACAAATGGATTTTTAAGAAGAAGACGGGGCGCGATGGTAATGTTACCATCTATAAAGCTCGACTTGTCGCTAAGGGTTATCGACAAGTTCAAGGGATTGACTACTGACGAGACTTTCTCTCCGTGGCGAAGCTGAAGTCCGTCCGAATCATGTTAGCAATTGCCGCATACTATGATTATGAGATATGGCGGATGGACGTCAAAACGGCATTCCTTAACGGACATCTTAAGGAAGAGCTGTATATGATGCAGCGGAAGGTTTTGTCGATCCTAAGAACGCTAACAAAGTATGCAAGCTCCAGCGATCCATTTATGGACTGGTGCAAGCATCTCGGAGTTGGAAAATTCGCTTTGATGAGATGATCAAAGCGTTTGGGTTATCTTGAGACTTATGGAGAAGCCTGCGTTTACAAGAAAGTGAGTGGGAGCTCTGTAGCATTTCTCCTATTATATGTAGATGACATACTATTGATGGGAAATGATACAAAACTTCTGACAACATTAAGGCCTACTTGAATAAGTGTTTTTCAATGAAGGACCTTGGAGAAGCTGCTTATATATTAGGCATCAAGATCTATAGAGATAGATCGAGACGCCTCATAGGTCTTTCACAAAGCACATGCCTTGATAAGATTTTGAAGAGGTTCAAAATGGATCAGTCCAAGAAAGGGTTCTTGCCTATGTTACAAGGTGTGAGATTGAGCTCAGCTCGATCACCGACCACGGCAAAAGATAAAGAAGAGATGAGTGTCATCCCTATGCTTCAGCCATAGGATCTATTATGTATGCCATCTTGTGTACCGGACCGATGTAAACCTTGCCATAAGTTTGGTAGCGAGATACCAAAGTAATCCCGGCAAGGAACACTGGACAGCGGTCAAGAATATCCTGAAGTACCTGAAAAGGACAAAGGACATGTTTCTCGTTTATGGAGGAGCGAAGAGCTCGTCGTAAAGGGTTACGTCGATGCTAGCTTCAACTCAGATCTGGATGACTCTAAGTCACAAACCGGATATGTGTATATGTTGAATGGTGGAGCAGTGAGCTGGTGCAGCTGCAAGCAGAGCGTCGTGGCGGGATCTACGTGTGAAGCGGAGTACATGGCAGCCTCGGAGGCAGCGCATGAAGCGATTTGGGTGAAGGAGTTCATCACCGACCTAGGAGTCATATCCAATGCGTTGGGGCCGATCAAACTCTTCTATGACAACACTGGAGCTATTGCCCTTGCCAAGGAGCCCAGGTTTCACAAGAAGACCAGGCACATCAAGCGTCGTTTCAACTCCATCCGTGAAAATGTTCAAGATGGAGACATAGAGATTTGCAAAGTGCACACGGATCTGAATGTCGCAGATCCGTTGACTAAACCTCTCTCGCGTGCAAAACATGATCAACACCAGAACTCTATGGGTGTTCGATTCATCACAATGTAACTAGATTAGTGACTCTAGTGCAAGTGGGAGACTGTTGGAAATATGCCCTAGAGGCAATAATAAAAGTATTATTATATTTCATTGTTCATGATAATTGTCTTTTGTTCATGCTATAAGCTGTATTATCCGGAAATCGTTATACGTGTGAACACATAGACCACAATATGTCCCTAGTGAGCCTCTAGTTGACTAGCTCGTTGTGATCAACAGATAGTCATGGTTTCTGACTATGGACATTGGATGTCGTTGATAACGGGATCACATCATTAGGAGAATGATGTGATGGACAGACAATCCTAAGCATAGCACAAAGATCGTGTAGTTCGTTTGCTAGAGCTTTGCCAATGTCAAGTATCTCTTCCTTCGACCATGAGATCGTGTAACTCCGGATACCGTAGGAGTGCCTTGGGTGTATCAAGCGTCACAACGTAATCGGGTGACTATAAAGGTGCATTACAGGTATCTCCGAAAGTATCTGTTGGGTTGACATGGATCAAGGCTGGGATTTGTCACTCCGTATGACGGAGAGGTATCTCTGGGCCCACTCGGTAATGCATCATCATAATGAGCTCAAGGTGACCAAGGTGTTGTACGGGATCATGCATTACGGTGCGAGTAAAGTGACTTGCGATAACGAGACTGAACAAGGTATTGGGATACCGACGATCGAGTCTCGGGCAAATAACGCACCGATTGACAAAGGGATTGTATCTGAGGTTTTGATCGAATCCTCGACATCGTGGTTCAACCGATGAAATCATCGAGGAGCATGTGGGAGCCAACAAGGGTATCCAGATCCGCTGTTGGTTATTGCCGAGAGTCGTCTCGGTCATGTCTGCGTGTCTCCCGAACCCGTAGGGTCTACACATAAGGTTCGGTGGCGCTAGGGTTGTATGAATATGAGTATGCAGCATCTTGAATGTTGTTGAGTCCCGGATGAGATCCGGGACGTCACGAGGAGTTTGGAATGGTCGGAGGTAAAGAATAATATATTGGAAGTGGTATTTGACCAACGGGTAAGTTTGAGGTCTCCGGTAATGTAACGGGACCACCGGAAGGGTCGAGGTCCACCTGTGGGGCCACCCATCCGGAGGGCCCAATGGGCTGAAGTGGGAGGAACCAGCCCATAGTGGGCTGGTGCGCCCCAGGCCCACCCTGCGCCTAGGGTTGAAACCCTAGGGGTGGGGCGCCCACTTGGCAGGGGGGCACTCCACCCCTTGGCCGCCGCCCCCTTGGAGATTGGATCTCCGGGGCGGCGCCCATGAGGCCTATATAAAGGGGGGAGGGAGGGGGGGCTGCGGTACCCTTGTGCTTGGCGCCTCTCTCCCCCTGCTACACCTCGTCCTCCTCCCGTAGTCTCTTGGCGAAGCCCTGCCGGAGTTCTGGTGCATCCACCACCACGCCGTCGTGCTGCTGGATCATCATCAACCTCTCCTTCCCCTTGCTGGATCAAGAAGGAGGAGACGTCTCCCGTCCCGTACGTGTGTTGAACGAGGAGGTGCTGTCCGTTCAGCACTTGGACATCGGTGATCTGAATCACATCGAGTACGACTCCATCATCACCTTGCAAGCTTCCGCACGCGATCTACAAGTGGTATGTAGATGCAAACTCTCTCCCATGACTCGTTGCTTAGATGAACTCATAGATGGATCTTGGTGAAACCGTAGGAAAATTTTAATTTTCTGCAACGTTCCCCAACAGCAGTGCCACAAATAAGTTGCACTATCATTATCAACTCTGCATCTCTTGGCTTCAACATTATGAATATGTGTATCACTACTATCGAGATTCAATAAAAATAGACCACTCTTCAAGGGTGCATGACCATAAAAGATATTACTCATATAAATAGAACAACCATTATTCTCTGATTTAAATGAATAACCGTCTCGCATTAAACAAGATCCAAATATAATGTTCATGCTCAACGCTGGCACCAAATAACAATTATTCAGGTCTAAAACTAATCCCGAAGGTAGATGTAGAGGTAGCGTGCCGACCGCGATCACATCGACTTTGGAACCGTTTCCCACGCGCATCGTCACCTTGTCCTTGGCCAGTGCTCGCTTATTCCGTAGTCCCTGTTTCGAGTTGAAAATATTAGCAATGTAACCAGTATCAAATACCCAGTGCTACTACGAGCTCTAGTTAGGTACACATCAATAACATGTAGATCACATATACCTTTGCTCACTTTGCCATCCTTCTTATCCGCCAAATACTTGCGGCAGTTCCGCTTCGATGTCGATCGCTTGCGGTAGAAGCACTCGAGTTTCAGGCTTAGGTCCAGACTTGGGTTTCTTCTCTTGAGCAGCAACTTGCTTGCCGTTCTTCTTGAAGTTCCGCTTCTTCTTCCCTTTGCCCTTCTTCTTGAAACTAGTGGTCTTGTTGACCATCAACACTTGATGCTCCTTCTTGATTTCTACCTCCGCGGCTTTCAACATCGCGAAGAGCTCGGGAATAGTCTTGTTCATCCCTTGCATATTATAGTTCATCACGAAGCTCTTGTAGCTTGGTGGCAGTGATTGGAGAATTCTATCAATGACACTATCATCGGAAGATTAACTCCCGGTTGAATCAAGTGATTATTATACCCGGACATTACGAGTATGTGTTCACCGACGAGAACTATTCTCCTCCATCTTGCAGCTATAGAACTTATTGGAGACTTCATATCTCTCAATCCGGGCATTTGCTTGAAATATTAACTTCAACTCCTGGAAGATCTCATATGCTCCATGACGTTCAAAACGTCGTTGAAGACCCGGTTCCAAGCCGTAAAGCATGGCACATTGAACTATAGAGTAGTCATCAGCTTTGCTCTGCCAGACGTTCTTAACATCGTCAGTTGCATCAGCAGCAGTTCTGCACCCAGCGGTACTTCCAGGACATAACTCTTACGTGCAGCAATGAGGATAATCCTCGAGATTCTGGACCCGATCCGTGTAATTGCTACCATCATCTTTCAACTTTGCTTTCTCAAGGAACGCATTAAAATTCAACGGAACAACAAAGACGAGCCATCTATCTACAAACAAACATAGACAAGCAAGATACTATCGGTACTAAGTTCATGATAAATTTAAGTTCAATTAATCATATTACTTAAGAACTCCCACTTAGCAGACATCTCTCTAGTCATCTAAGTGATCACGTGATCCAAATCAACTAAACCATAACCGATCATCACGTGAGATGGAGTAGTTTTCAATGGTGAACATCACTATGTTGATCATATCTACTATATGATTCACGCTCGACCTTTCGGTCTCGTGTTCGAGGCCATATCTGCATATGCTAGGCTCGTCAAGTTTAACTGAGTATTCTGCGTGTGCAAAACTGGCTTGCACCCGTTGTAGATGGACGTAGAGCTTATCACACCCGATCATCACGTGGTGTCTCGACACGACGAACTTTGGCAGCGGTGCATACTCGGGAGAACACTACTTGATAATTTTATTGAGAGATCATCTTAAAATGCTACCGTCAATCAAAGCAAGATAAGATGCATAAAGGATAAACATCACATGCAATCAATATAAGTGATATGATATGGCCATCATCATCTTGTGCTTGTGATCTCCATCTTGAAGCACCGTCATGATCACCATCGTCACCGGCGCGACACCTTGATCTCCATCGTAGCATCGTTGTTGTTCGCCATCTATTGCTTCTCGACTATCGCTACCGCTTAGTGATAAAGTAAAGCAATTACTGAAGCGTTGCATTTCATACAATAAGCGACAACCATATGGCTCCTGCCAGTTGCCGATAACCGGTTACAAAACATGATCATCTCATACAATAAAATATAGTATCACGTCTTGACCATATCACATCACAACATGCCTTTGCAAAAACAAGTTAGACGTCCTCTACTTTGTTGTTGCAAATTTTACGTGGCTGCTACGGGCTTAGCAAGAACCGTTCTCATCTACGCATCAAAACTACAACGATAGTTTGTCAAATAGACTCCGTTTTAACCTTCGCAAGGACCGGGCGTAGCCATACTCGGTTCAACTAAAGTGAGAGAGACAGACACCCGCCAGCCACCTTTAAGCACGAGTGCTCGTAACGGTGAAACCAGTCTCGCGTAAGCGTACGCGTAATGTCGGTCCGGGCCGCTTCATCTCACAATATCGCTGAACCATAGTATAACATGCTGGTAGGCAGTATGACTTATATCGTCCACAACTCACTTGTGTTCTACTCGTGCATATAACATCAACGCATAAAACCTAGGCTCGATACCCTTTGTTGGGGAGCGTAGTAATTTCAAAAATTTCCTCGCACACACAAGATCATGGTGATGGCATAGCAACGAGAGGGAGAGTGTTCGTCCACGTACCCTCGTGAGACCGTGGCGAGGCGTTAACTGCGCAGTTGATGTAGTCGTCGTCTTCACGATCCGACCGACCCAAGCACCGAGCGTCACGGAGCCTCCGAGTTCAGCACACGTTCAGCTCGATGACGATCTCTGGCCCTCCGATCCATCAAAGGCTCCGGAGATGAGTTTACGTCGACCGCGACGGCGTGGTGGCGATGATGATGTTCTACCAGCGCAGGCTTCGCCTAAACTCATGACGATATGACCGAGGTGGAATATGGTGGAAGGGGTACCGCACACGGCTAAGGAACGATCCGTAGATCAACTTGTGTGTCTATGGGGTGCCCCCCACCCCCGTATATAAAGGAGCCCGGGGGAAGGAGGCCGCCGGCCTAAGGGGGCGCGCCAAGGGGGGAGTCCTACTCCCATCGGGAGTAGGTCTCCCCTTTTCCAAGTTGGAGTAGGAGAGAAGGGGGAAAGAGGAGGAGGAGGGGAAGGAAAGGGGGGGGGCGCCGCCCCCCTTCCCTTGTCCTATTCGGACTAGGAAGGGGAGGGGCGCGCGGCCCCCTCCTTGCTCCTTCCTCTTCTCCCTCTTGGCCCATGTAGGCCCATTAACCCCTCGGGAGGTTCCGGTAACCTCCCGGTACTCCGGTAAAATGCCGATTTCACCCGGAACCATTCCGATGTCCAAACATAGGCTTCCAATATATCAATCTTTATGTCTCGACCATTCCGAGACTCCTCGTCATGTCCGTGATCACATCCGGGACTCCGAACGAACTTCGGTACATCAAAACTTATAAACTCATAATAAAACATCATCGAAGCGTTAAGCGTGCGGACCCTACGGGTTCGAGAACTATGTAGACATGACCTAAAACCATTCTCGGTCAATAACCAATAGCGGGACCTGGATGCCCATATTGGTTCCTACATATTCTCTGAAGATCTTTATCGGTCAAACCGCATAGCAACATACTTTGTTCCCTTTGTCATCGGTATGTTACTTGCCCGAGATTTGATCGTCGGTATCAATACCTAGTTCAATCTCGTTACGGCAAGTCTCTTTACTCGTTCCGTAATGTCGTCATCTCATAACTAACTCATTAGTTACATGCTTGCAAGACTTAGGTGATGAGTATTACCGAGAGGGCCCAGAGATACCTCTCCGACAATCGGAGTGACAAATCCTAATCTCAAATTATGCCAACCCAACATGTACCTTCAGAAACACCTGTAGAGCACCTTTATAATCACCTAGTTACGTTGTGATGTTTGGTAGCACACAAAGTGTTCTTCCGGTAAACGGGAGTTGCACAATCTCATAGTTGTAGGAACTTTGTATAAGTCATGAAGAAAGCAATAGCAGTATACTAAACGATCAAGTGCTAGGCTAACGGAATGGGTCATGTCAATCACATCATTCTCCTAATGATGTGATCCTATTAATCAAATGACAACACATGTCTATGGTCAGGAAACATAACCATCTTTGATTAATGAGCTAGTCAAGTAGAGGCATACTAGTGACTATGTGTTTGTCTATGTATTCACACATGTATCATGTTTCCGGTTAATACAATTCTAGCATGAATAATAAACATTTATCATGATATCAGGAAATAAATAATAACTTTATTATTGCCTCTAGGGCATATTTCCTTCAAACTGGCATCATAATGAACTTCCGCTTCATGCACATCCAAGGAGGAAGGTTATACATACATAGAGTCACGGGCCAGGTGCTGTGATTGCTGCTCTGCTCCCCGAAAGGATTAATTTCATCCGCGCTTAAAGCAAACCATACATTCCTTGGCTCACTTGCAAACTCATCCCTGTACTTTCTCTCGATTTTTCTCCACTACGACCCGTCGGCGGGTGCTCTCAACTTCCCATCTTTCTTACGGTCCTCACTGTGCCATCGCATCAACTTGGCATGCTCTCCGTTTCTGAACAGACGTTTCAACCGTGGTATTATAGGAGCATACCACATCACCTTCGCAGGAACCCTCTTCCTGGGGGGCTCGCCGTCAACATCACCAAGGTCATCTCGTCTGATCTTATACCGTAATGCACCGCATACCGGGCAAGCATTGAGATCCTTATGCGCACCGCATGAGAGGATCAGATCATTAGGGCATGCATGTATCTTCTGCACCTCAATCCTAGAGGGCATCGACCTTCTTTGCTGCATATGTCTTGTCGGGCAATTCGTTATCCTTTGGAAGCTTCTTCTTCAATATTTTCAGTAGCTTCTCAAATCCTTTGTCGAGCACAACATTCTCTGCCTTCCACTTTGCAGCAATTCGATCGGTACCAAGCTTTGTGTTGCCATCTTCGCAATTGGGGTACAACCCTTTTTTGTGGTCCTCTAACATGCGATCGAACTTCAGCTTCTCCTTTTGACTTTCGCATTGCATCCTTGCATCGACAATGACCCGGCGGAGATCATCATCATGGGGCACATCGTCTGGTTCCTCTTGATCTTCAGCAGCTTCGCCTGTTGCAGCATCATCATGCACATCGTCTGGTTCCTCTTGATCTTCAGTAGCATCACCGTATTCAGGGGGCACATAGTTGTCATCGTACTCTTCTTCTTCGCCGTCTTCCATCATAACCCCTATTTCTCCGTGCCTCGTCCAAACATTTTAGTGTGGCATGAAATCCTTGTAAAGTAGATGGGTGTGGAGGATTTTCCGGTCAGAGTAAGACTTCGTATTCCCACATATAGGGCATGAACAACACATAAAACCATTCTGCTTGTTTGCCTCAGCCACTTCGAGAAAATCATGCACGCCCTTAATGTACTCGGAGGTGTGTCTTGAACCGTACATCCATTGCCGGTTCATCTGTGTGCATTATATATAATTAAGTGTGTCAAAAATTATTACAGAACATCATGAATAGATAATTAAGTGACCAAATTAATAGAAGTTCATCATCACATTAAAACCAAAGTACATACATAGTTCTCATCTAACAACATAAAGCTCTGCAGAGCATCTAAATTAATTAAACCATACACTGAAACTATGTAAAATATTTCAATACGAAAACAAATGCGATCATAATCACAACCAATGTAACAACTGATCCAACGGCATAATGATACCAAGCCTCGGTATGAATGGCATATTTTCTAATCTTTCTAATCTTCAAGCGCATTGCATCCATCTTGATCTTGTGATCATCGACGACATCCGCAACATGCAACTCCAATATCATCTTCTCCTCCTCAATTTTTCTAATGTTCTCCTTCAACAAATTGTTTTCTTCTTCAACTAAATTTAACCTCTCGACAATAGGGTCGGTTGGAATTTCCGGTTCAACAACCTCCTAGATAAATAAAATCTATGTCACGTTGGTCGGCATAATTGTCATAAACAATAAATGAACCAATAGTTATGAAAAGATAATATATACCACATCCGAATCATAGAAAGGACGAGGGCCGACGGGGGCGGATACCAAAACCATTGCACTATATAAGATGCAATAATAAAAGTAAGAAAATTATACAAGTATCTATCTAAACATACAAGTAAGAATATTTTTCATTTCAGAAAGAAGATAAGAACAAGAGGCTCACCACGGTGGTGCCGGCGATGAGATCGGCGCGGGTGATCGACGACGGTGAAGATGGGGATGGGGCGTGACGAACCGCTAAACCTAGACAAATATTGAGGAAAATGAAGCTTGGCGGTCGAGCTTGGAGAGGAGAAACCTTAAGTAGTGTGGCTCGGGCGTTCCATCGAACACCTTGTGTGCATAGGAGGTGAGCTAGAGCACCACCAAGCCCTCTCCCCCTCGGCCAGAAAAAACGTGCATGCATCTAGATTGTACGTGAATGCATGCATGAAATTTTTTGGAATATGGGGGAATCTAGGATGACATCAGGTTTTTTGTCATCTAGTGCATGCATGAAATTAGAGGAATGAATGAACGTGAATGAAGAACGAATCAATAAGGTGTGTGGTAGTTTTGCTATTTGCCACACATGTGCCAAATATCACAGTCCATAATATAATACCACCTATGTAGTTTACGCACCAGTTTTTAGATACCATACACAAAAAAGGTAAATACTCATGTATATGTGCAAATACAAATCCATATTTGAAATATTATGTGACCTTGGTTTCTATTAATGGGAATTGAAGAAGGTAGCCTCTCTTTAATAATCATAAATTTAGTAATATTTGATATATATACTACCAAGTATTAGTGTATGAGACATGAATGTATCTACACCCCGGTTGTACGATATATTTTTAGTTTGTCACAAAAAAATTATGTATCTTTATACTTACTAGATTGTTTACATAAAACTGGAAAAAGGAGTATATTGTCAAGACAAGTGTTTCAACAAACATATGTATTTTACTAGGTTTGTCTCGACTGTTGCCACTAAAATTTGAAGTGCTTTCTACTTCCTCCGTTCCAAAATGTAAGACGTTTTTTTGGCACTATGATTGGGACGGAGGGAGTAGTATGGAGCCAGCCAGTGACTTGACAATCAAAATATCCAACTGACCTTGCATTGCATGATTACCAGTAAACAAAAATAAAAATGGCGCCTGGTTTTATGAGACTGACTAACCCACCATATTACCCATTAGCTTGTCACCAATTACAAGACTAAATCAACTGAAACAACATGGAAGATTGGAGCGGAAGGACAAAATAGTTTTCCCCTGAAGAAACTTGGAAGTTGCTCAGAATCAGAATGCTATCATCGTCAACAGGACAGCCGCACATGCTTGTGTCCATGTCCACCAACCCTATCAAGCACAAACACAAGGAGACACATCAGCAGGTGACCAAAAGGGAGCAGAGCCTACATGAAGACAGGTCACTCGGAATTTGTTCTTCTCGTTTATGATCACAGGTCACTTGGCACTGATCTCCCCCTTTATGGTTTCATAGTTTTGTATTTTATGGCAACCAGAACAAGCAAGTTGTGTGTATCGACGGTCTAGGCATGTTCTTATAATGTATCATGTCTGAGAAGTTTTAGATATTCTAATATGGACTACATACAGACTCAAATGAGTGAACAACACACTAAAACGCGTCTATGTACATCCGATTCAGAAAAAGTTAGAACATTTTATATACTTTCAAATTACCATGGTTATGATGTCTTACTGTACAGAAACATAGTTTTGGAGCAGGTAATGGCATGCTCCTTTATGCCATGATATTACCTTGGGGCTTTCAAAAGGCATCAGTAAGCATGCATGATGTAACTTTTTCAACTTGCCTACACTTTTACCTCCAAAACTTTGCAAACTAATCCAAAACGGAGCTTTTTCAGTTCAGAAAGGAACCGATGCAAAGCACGGACAAAGGAAATTAACAAGAGCAAAAAGCAGAACTCTCACCACGTTCGCCTTTGCCGATGATGCCGAGATGCTGTAGTAGCCGTTGCTATGTGGCCCGCCGCCACCGCCGCCGGTAATGCTTCCGGTGCCGTATGAGGTGGTGGCGTTGTCCTTGGGCAGGCGGTAGGCGAGCTCGTACACCGGCGTGCCGTCGGGCTTGAAGAGGCCGTAGTTGCGCTGCGACGAGGGGCCGGGCTTCATGTTCTCGTTGAAGAGGGCGAACATGTAGACGCGCAACGCTCCGTCCGGCCGCAGCGGCGTGCCCTTGCCCTCGCCCACCAGCCGCATCACGTTGCCGTTGTACCTTGCGGTGTTCCGCGGCGTCGCGCCGGTCTCGTTGCCGTCGCCGGCCGACGGCCAACCGGTCTCTGACACGCGCACCTCCACGGCGCGCGCCGCCGCGCGGTTGGCCGCCGCGATGGCGTGGTACACGGCGTCCACCTGGGCTACCAGCATGTTGGGGTAGCGCAGCCCGGAGGACGGGTCGTGGACGCCACCGTGGTCGGGCTCGAGCAGGGCGTACTCAAGCTCCACGCCGGCGGGGTCCTCGGCGTAGGCGAAGTAGGGGTAGGCGTTGACGAGGAACGGCGAGCCGGTGCGGGCGTGGAAGTCGAGGATCGGGCAGAGCACCGGGAGGAGGTCCTTGCGGAAGTAGGCTGACGACGGCGGGTAGGAGGTGGCGAGCACGCCGAGGTTGTGCGCGGTGGTGACCGCGACCTGCTTGTCGAGGCCGAGCTGCGCGAGCGCGTCGTGGATGCACTGCATCGCCGGGAGCAGCGAGGGCGTGAGCGCGGAGCTGTTGGCGCCCGTGAGCACCTCGTTGCCGACGGTGAGGACGGCGATCTTGGTAGCCGGGAGCGCCGGCTGGATGACGGAGCGGACCCAGGAGGAGGCGCCGGAGGGGGTGGAGACGGCGGCGAGGCACTCGTCGGGGACGCCGACGACGAGCTCCACGCCCGTGTTGGCGAAGGAGCGGAGGGTGGCCGGGTCGGCGTCGTAGAGGCGGACGCGGCCGACGCCCAGGCCGGCGAGGAGCTGCAGGGCGGAGGTCGTCGGCGGGAGGTTGTTCCCCACCCGGCCGTAGTTGATGCCCAGCAGCGCCGACGGCGTCGCCTCAAGCGCGGCCGGCAGAAGGAGCAGGAGCAGGAGGAGAAGGAGCGGCATTGTCTTGTCACGGCAGCGTGTGTTGCGCGCCCGAGTGAGTGAGAATGTGAGATGGAGGGGTTTGGCTTGGAGTGGCTTGGAGCGGGCTCACCTGGGCGAGTGCTCTGTCATACCGTTGTACAAAGGCGGCTGCTGGGAATAAGTCGGATGATTTTCTATAGAAATCGGCTGCCTAGCCAGCCGTCCGATCTAGTGCTGGTGGCCGTTCGATCGTAGCAAACCCAATCCATTGTTTTTCTTTCTCTGGTCTTACATCCATCACGCACATCATCGACCATCTACGTGGTGGCATCTACGCTAGTGACCTCATAACAATTTTCAAATTTGTCACTTCAATGATCCACGTGTTTGGCAAAGAGTACTTGAGGGAGCCAAATGTCGTGGACACAACCAAACTTTTGGCACTTGAAGAAGCAATACGGTTTCTCAGTATGCTCGATTCTATCGATCGCATGCACTAAGAATTGTAGAACTCTTGGTAGGTTTACAAGGGCAATACCAAGATCATACCAGAGAGCCCACAATCATGATAGAAGCAGTGGCATCACAAGATATGTGGATTTGACACTCTTTCTTTGACACGTTAGGTCTCACAACAATATCAACGTGCTTCAACGATCTCCATTATTTGCAAAACTTTGTTATGGCAAGAGTGCAACTATATCATCAATGGGCACAACTACATCATGGGGTAATACTTGCCGATAGTATCTATTCTCATTGGGCGAAGACTATCTCCGAACCAGAGGGTAACAAGAAATGTCTCTTTGCCCGCCTAGCCTTTTCTTTTGTAGCTCCTTCATTGAGTTACATTTCTCGTTTCTGTGTATACAAATGCTTACTGTTTGAGTAGTATCATAAGCAGATGATCGGCATATTAGCTAGCCTGAGATTGACTCCTTAGGTCCATAGGTTTTTGGGGCATTTATTTTCTGGTGGCTCAAAGGCAACGGAGGTGATGTCAATCCGTAGTTTACTTCTAACGGTTGCATGTCATGTAATAGATCAAAAATACTTTTTACCGCTTCATCATCATGGACTAATTGTGTTATTCTTTACCCCCTATGCTGAAAAGTGAGTAAAACACACGCTTTAATGTCTGTTTAAAATTATATTTTTTTCTTCAAATTAAATTATGGTGTGTAATAATATATTTGTAGGAAATGAATAATGTTGATATCTTGGATGAAAACTAACATGATAGTTTGTGTTCTCTCTACAGGAACTAGATAGACATGTAATCTCATATGCTTCGTTGATGAACTTTTCGTAATATACATGTGATATTTAGACAAACCCAAACATTCCTTTTCCTTACATGCATGATGGGTATAATGAGCCTTCTGTTTATTTTGAAGAATGGTATTTGTGACTCAAAGAATAAGCCTTATCGATGGAGATGGCGAGCATGGATTTGTAGGGGGAGACAGTGGGAGGAATAACAAGAATAAGAAGAAAACTGATTTTGGCGGTAGAAAGGTTGAAAATGTCGCCTGAAGTGCATTAGAACTTAAAGGTGTATGTTCGACATTAATAGTAACGAGCAACTAGAATATGTGTGTCCGTGCAACTTACGAGCATTCACCTAGTGCATTTCTAAATTTGAACTATGTACTTGCACATTTAAACTATGTCTTTCAAGTGTTCAAGTTTGATTGAAAAAAGGGCAAAAATGCGGACCAGGCAAATGCGGGAGGCTGAATGGGGGATGCCATAGGGTGTTGGTTTTTCACGGACAAATGAGCCATGTCCGAGGACATGAAATATGGGGATGTCATTTGATTTTTGTCCTTGGAGATGCCCTTATCTCTTAAACTCGTACTCCATCCATTCTAAAATACTATGTGCATTGTCTTTTTTCTTTGTTTTAGAAGTTAACGTATCTAATTTTTACCAAATTTATTGAGAAAAATGTTGATTACATCTACCATATCAAATCTAATATCATTAGATAAATCATTAAATGAGATTTTATATTTTATTGGTGTTATAGATGTTGATACATTTCTTAATAAACTGGGCAAATAGAGAAATATTTAACTTTAAAAAAAAGTTGATACACCTTATGTTTAGTAAAAAAAGGGAGTGGGGGAGTATTAGGGCCTAGATGGTTTAAAATACTTGGAATATCTAAACGGGCATGTTCCCTTATTAGTCTTTCCACCCCTTGCCTTCAATTGAGATTCTTTTTCACATTAATTGCTAAATCTAAAAGGTGAAAAATACTTATTTCTTAAATAATTATGAATCTTTGTTTTTTTATAGCTTATCAGGCGGAACTTGGTTAGAAATTGATGAATCAATAAGTGATCCATCTTAACCGTTAGGTTTTTAAGAAATCTTAACAAATAGGTTCATCTCTATGAGGCTGCATAAAAAAGACATTTTTTATTGTGTCTCGGTGAATTATTTTGGGTAATGTTTATACCCGGCACACCGGCCGAACACTCCGCCGGTCTAACGTGCGATCAAGTGACCGTACGCAAGCCACGTGTTCTGTCAGGTCCACCCCACTGCTGAAGCGTCTTCCTTATCCTCTTACGCGTGTACCGCTCATTTTTTCCCATCTCTTTCGCTGCTACCGTATCCCAGCGCCCAGCTTCTCGCCGCCGTCGAGCCGAACAACACTCCTGCTTTAATCCTATCCCAAATCAGCAATGGCCGCTAGCTGAGAAGCAAGCTAGATGTGAGGGCGTCATGCTTAGGAGGTTGGGTGGGGCTGTACGGGGGACATCGCCACATGCTCGACCCCGGCCGACGCCGATGCTTTTTTATCGACGTCGGGCTCTTACTGCACAACCGCGCTGTGTGCCGGAACCGGTGATGAGCCGTGCTGGAACCAGTCATCCATCATGCTGGGACCTACGCCCGGTAGCCTGCCAACCATGGTGACTGCACCCGGTGGCCGGCAATGGAGACGGTGATTTTTTTGCCGGAACCATTGTTTTTGCTGGATAGAGCTCCAAAATTTGCTTCCATCATGTTTTGTTTTTGTTGGATTCATTCAAGTTTTTTGCTACCACCATTCTTTGTTTGTTGGAACCGGGGCTCATCTTTTACTCCACCGTGTTCTAACTTTGCTGGATTCAGCCAATTTTTTGCTACCATCATCCTTGTTTGCTGGAACCGGGGCTCATTTTTTGCTTCCATCGTGTTCTGTTTTTGCTGGATCCGTTCAAGTGTTTTACTACCACCATCCTTTGTTTGCTGGAAACCGGGGCTCATCTTTTGCTAATTTGCTATCACCGTGTTCTATTTTTGCTGGATTCAGCCAATTTTTTTGCTACCATCATCCTTGTTTGCTGGAACCGAGGCTCATTTTTTGGTTCCACCGTGTTCTGTTTTTGTTGGATCAAGCTAAATTTTCTTTTGCTACATTGCATACCCTTGCATAAGCCAGCGTCGGGGAATTTTTTCTACAATCGGTGTCAGCCGTGCTACAACCAGCAGCTCGAATTGCTACAACCCGCGGCAGTGCAAGCTGCAACCGGCATCGCGGCTCAGCGGCGAAGATGGTTTTTGTTGGAACCATTGCTTGATTTTGCTGGAACATGCGCTCGTTTTTGCTGGAACAGGTGATCGATACATTAGGACGGTGAGATGTAACCGATGAGTTGTGGCATAAGGCGTGAGCGGCGATGAGCACGCCGGCGAGCTGTGGCCCTCGCCATCGGAGCTGCAATCGTCATCATCGAAGCTACAATCACGGGTGCACGATGTTACATGCATGAAGTATTAAGCATTTTTCATCCTATTTGTTTTCTTAACAAAAGACGAAATTTTGTGAGTCGTTCGAACACCATGTTCACTGATTTTCCGGTACGTGAGTAAATCAGCCAAAATGGATGTTTGGAGGATAAAAAAAGGTGCAGGATAAATGGTCCTATATTTTGCAACACGCTTTTGTTAGGTTTATTTATTCAGCGAACTCAAACAAAGCAGAGAAGCTTTTACTTGTGACTCCAAATAGAAGTTGTGTGAGAGGAACGCTCATCACTTGTGCCTCCAAATAGCTCTCCAGTGCGTGCCAACTCGATGTCGCGGATCCGCCTCTGCCGCCGCTCCTCCTGCACCTAGCCGGCGTCCGGTCTCCACTGCCCGTCCTCCTTTACCTTGCCGACTCAACGCCTCCGCCTCCGCCTCCGCCGCTCCTCTTACACCCAGCCCAAGTCCGGTCTCCGCCTCCGCCACTACTCCACCACACCGATGTCCCGCGTCCGCCTCCACCTCCACCGCCGGCTCCTCTCCTCCACCTCGCCGCCCTCACGTTCCTGGTCTCCCCGCGACGCCTTTGCCGCGGCCACAGAGCGCCTGCGCGCCGGGACGCTCTGTCGAGATGATGCACACAACCTGTTCGACGAATTGTTTCGGCAGGCCACCCCGGTCCCCGAGCGCTCCCTCAACGGCTTCCTTGCCTCTCTCGCGTGTGCTACGTCCTCCACTGCCTGCATCAAAGATGGCCCCGCCCTCGCCCTTGCTCTCTTCAACCGTGTGTGCAGAGAAGAAGCCGGCCCGGAGGTGGCCGCGCCCACCGTTTGCACCTACAACATCCTCATGGACTGCTGCTGCCGCGCTCGTTGCCCAGACCTAGGGCTTGCCTTATTCGGGTGTATCCTCAGGACGGGCTTGAAGATAGACCAAACCACCGCCAACACCCTCCTCAAGTGCCTCTGCTACGCAAAACGGACGGATGAGGCTGTGAACGTGCTGCTTCATAGGATGTCCGAGCTCGGATGTGTGCCTGATGCCTTTGCATACACCACAGTTCTTAAGAGCTTATGTGAAGGTAGCAAGAGCCTGCAGGCGCTCGACCTGCTCCGGACGATGGCAAAAGATAGAGGTGGCTGCTTCCCTGATGTGGTGGCATATAATACGGTCATCCATGGCTTTTTCAAGGAGGGCGAAACAGGCAAGGCATGCAATCTATTCCATGAAATGATCCATCAAGGGGTTGAGCCCGATGTGGTGACGTACAACTCGGTCATTGATGCGTTGTGCAAGGGTATGCTACTAAAGGATGCTTCCCTGATATGATTGATGTCTTTAATTCAATGGAAAGCAATGGTATTGCAGCCGACTGCCATGTTTTCAACATATTAATTGATGCATATGCTAAACGTGGGATGATGGATGAAGCTATGCTGATACCAAGTAAAATGCAGGAACGCAGAGTGAATCCTGATATAGTCACCTATTCCAGCATAATAGCTGGACTTTCCAGATTGGGTAGGCTGACTGAGGCCATGGAAAAATTCAATCAGATGATTGCCTTGGGAGTACAACCGGACAAAGCTGTTTATCACACGCTGATTCAGGGTTTTTGCATAGATGGTGATTTGGCTAAAGCTAAGCAGTTGGTTTCTGAAATGATGAACAGAGGTATTCCTCGTCCTAACATTGTGTTCTTCAATTCAGTAATAAACAGTATGTGCAAGGAAGGAAGGGTTATGGATGCACATGATATCTTTGACTTGGTTATAGACATGGGTGAGAGGCCTGATAACATTTTATTTAATTCACTGATTGACGGATACTGCTTAGTCGGGAAGATGGATAAAGCATTAAAAGTACTTGATGTCATGGAATCAGTTGGTGTTGAGCCTGATGTTATTACATATAATACACTTGTTAATGGCTATTGTAGAAATGGAAGGATCGTTGATGGTTTGACTCTGTTCAGAGAGATGCCGCGTAAAAGAATTAAACCTGACACTATTTCATATCGCATCATAATGGATGGGTTGTTTCGTTCTGGGAGAACTGTTTCTGCAAGGCAAATGTTCCATGAGATGATCGAAAGTGGAACAACAGTCAGCATTTCCACTTACTATGTAATACTTGGAGGTCTTTGTAGAAATAATTGTGCAGACGAAGCGATTGCCCTGTTCCAGAAATTAGGTTCAATGAATGTGAAGTTCAGTATTGCAATCGTCAATACCATGATTAATGCAATGTATAAGGTTCAAAGAAAAGAAGAAGCTAAGGATTTGTTTGCTGCAATATCAGCAAGTGGGCTGGTGCATAATGAATCTACTTACGCAGTAATGATAAGAAATCTTCTTAAAGATGGAGCGGTAGAAGATGCTAACGATATGTTTTCATCAATGGACAAGAGTGGTATAGTCCCCAGCTCCCATCTTATAAATGATATCATCAGAATGTTGCTGGAAAGAGGTGAGATCGCCAATGCTGGAAATTATTTGTCTAAAGTTGATGGGAAGAGCATCTCACTTGAAGCTTCAACGACTTCATTAATGTTGTCCCTTTTTTCAAGAGAAGGGAAATATCGGGAGGACATGAAATTGCTTCCTGCAAAGTATCAATTTTTCGATGGACTTTGTTGATTTTGCACAAGACTCTGCTCAGGAAGCTTGAGTTTTTGCTTGCATAAACCCTCCTGCCAGTATGACCATATAAGAAATCCAAACTGCCTGCTTCTAGCATTGGGGTCATTTAGCGATGTGTCAAAATCACAAGTGTGAAATGTCTATGAATCTTTTAACCTTCGACGGGCGTGGAAAGGTAGACCAAGTAGTCAACACAGACTAGTTGGAGAACTTTAGGGGTAAGGACTTCTGATGGCGACTGGAAGGTATACAATATTTTCTAGCAGCCACGGACATTTTTTAATCTTTGTAAAACAGACACTTTCCTTCATATGAATGCATTTTTAGAAATGTTAGTCTTAGTGCTCTGGTCATAGGTCCGTATGAAACTGTGGGTTTACTTTTACTTTGCAGTGCGCATGCTGAAGTCTCCAATACTCTATGCTGATGTCAGTACGATCTGTAATGAGCACTAAGGCAAGTGCAGAGAAATGGGACGCTATACTCCACAAAAGCAGTATTTGCACTGACTGGAATTTTTGGTAGTACTCAAGCTCGGCTACAACGACTTGGCATCAGGTATGAAGCAGTCATTTGCTTTCAAGCTCGGCTACAAGGAGGATCTATCTACTTCTGGAAACAAATATGCCATGCTGGGTCTGCACTCTTCGATGCTGTTTATGCACCTGGTGCGGAAATATGTCAGTTACGTGAGGACCGTGTTCAGGCTGCACTCTTCTGTACAGTGTTTTTAAATATCTACAACAAAGTGAACATCGACATGTTTTTCCTCCAAAAGGCAGCCTCACTTCCTTTATTGCAGTTAAAAGATTTGATAGTTCAGTTATTCATCAGGAACTTGAAGGAGGCTGTTTCCTTTAGCCTGTGATCACTGACCAGTAGCTCGGTTGTTTCATTTCTTCTCTTCTATATGACTGAATGGAAAGTTTTGTGTGTTTGTTATTGTTGCTCGCTTGCTTCATTTAAACGGGTATTGTTGTCAGGATTTATTTACCATATGTTCTGACAAGGTCCTCTCAAAATGGATAACCTGCAAGGTAAAGGCCCTACTCACCTTCTCTCTGAGAAAATTAATTGAAGCTGCAAAAGTATTGATGCACCTTCTCCTGCGAGTTGTGATCTGCGTGAGGTTGTCTTGCCTCTGATTGTATCTGTTGAACTCAGTAATGCTTCTACTTTTTTTTTGGCAAACTAGTAATGCTTCTCCTACAAACTTTCTTGCCATACATGCTCATCATCTAAACAACTGTTTTGCATACATACATTTGGTGAAATCCTGATTCCTTTTTGTATGAGCAGATATACTGTTTTCCATACATTGGCACCATGGATTATGGTTTGTGCATCTTTAATAGAACAGTTGTATGTCCCTCTCAAAAAAGAAAATTTTGTAATATTTAGTTATAAAAAGAACACCATCGAGCCTATAAATTTCATGCCATGGCCTAGGAATTATGTTCTAGTCAGATCATCATACATAGAGTTCTCATGTGTAATAGGTACACAAAGCCACAAAGGTAACTATATGTCAATTGCCGAAAAGGAGAACATAACTGTATCCCTAGGCCTTGTATATTAAACTCAGAAAAATAAACAGAATCTACTTTCTTTATCACTCTGATGGTGTATCTCTTAGATAACCCTATTGGGTTTTGGCGATTAATGACAAAACAATTGAGAGGACTGGTATTTATTAAGTTTTATTTCAGTAATTTAGTACCCATGAAAATTGGGGATATCATCTGTGTCCCCTACCTCCAACTTTTGAAGATGGTGTCTACCTCAAACTTCAGATTTGTAATTTACGGCCTTTTAGTGAATCCAAGATTACCATTGAGTGTAGGAAAACCATAATATCAATTAGAAGTTTTTTTTTTCATCGGCATCATATTGCATTTCATCCATGACTAGGTAATTAGGTACTGTACTACCCCTAATTAGGTGCAGTTGCTGCGAGGCTTGCGGCGGCTGGGGGTGAGACAGCCAGAGAGTTTACTGATTTCAAATTTAGCGCTGCCAAAACTCACACGCAGGGCCACCTTAGAAATAAAGGAAAGAAAAACATTTCCGAGGATGCACGTACGCAAATCCTTGGTAAAAAAGGGGGGGCTCTTCCCTGATGCGCGCCCGACGGGTAGTGGCCTAGCGTTTTCTTTTGAGAAGTCATTGGATAGCTACGAGCGCATATTATATGGGGATGTCATCGCCTCCTCCAAGCGAGTGTGTACAGGAAGAGTTGAAGCAGTGCAGGATAGGGATGGTGTGGTCGCACATGTTGTAAAGGGGACCGATGAGAAGGAAGAGGAGTACATTCTGCAAGGGGTGGAGTCGGTTGGCCAAGAGAAAGGTGAGAATGGCACATCGGCGGCCTGCGAGGAGGAGGTTCACGGGGCCAAATGAAAATCTTAGAATGTAACTGCTGTGGCATGCTCTTCCACATGGCAGTTCACGAGCTCCTGGATCTACAGGGGCTTATAGGGGCAGATTTAGTTTTTCTTTCCGAGTCCCATTTGAATAAATGTAAAGTGGATGAGCTACATCGTGTTTTTAAGTTTTGATTCTATGTTTGTAGTGGAGAGTGATGGTTGGGCCGATAGCCTTGTTATGTTTTATTACGAGTCCATAAAATTGAGTTGAACTATGTATCGCCTTATTTTATTGATGTTCTATTTATGAATGAAAATTTAGTACAATGGTGGTTCACGTGTTTTTATGGTCGTCTGAACCGGAACGAACACAGCTTATCCTGGGATGATATTCACAATTTGCACGGTATGGGGGGGGGGGCATCCTTGGGTAATTTGGGGGGATTTTAATGAAATGTTATATTCTTCAGAAAAGGAGGGTGGAAATGCGAGACCAAATGGTATGACGAGGGAGTTCTGTGAATGTCTCATGGATTGTGGGCTAGAGAATTTAGGGTACATTGGCGATCTATTTACTTGGAGAAGAGGTGATATCCGAGAGCGGTTTGACCGTGCAGTGTGTAATGTAGGGTGGGCACTTAAATTTCCTCGTGCAAAGGTGATTAACGAAGAATATGTTCATTCCGACCATCGCCCGCTGGTCCTGGACATGGATTACCTAGACGAGAATATGTTCAATCGACCAACGGGACGTGTAAAACAATTTGAAGCTAGATGGCTAAAGGAAAACACTATAAATGAAATCATTAAGGCGTCTTGGGAGAAAGCAAAGCTAGCAGGCATTGGCCCCTCTCTTGCTGATCGAACGAGAGCCGTGCATGCTGACTTGCACAACTGGGATCGTGAAACTCTAAAGGGCCCGAAGTGGAGAATTAATAAATTTAAAAAAGAGTTAGAGAGACTGAAATGCGGTCCTACGAATACTGAGTCACGTTGCCAACAGAAGGAGATAAGTGTGGTTATTGAGAACCTTTTGGACCAGGAAGAAATCATCTGGCTACAAAGAGATTGTGCAAACAGGTTGATGCACGGGGTACGTCGTTCTTCCATAATGCAGCCATGGCTAGAAAAAGAGAAATAATATAAGGAAGCTACTGGATGACTCGGGGATCTGGAGAGAAGATAAGGAGTTGAAGGACCACATCACTGGTTATTTTATAAAACTCTTCACTTCGGAAATTCAAGATCCAAATCAAGAGGTCTTGTCCCTTGTCTGTAGAAGAGTTTCTACTAAAATAAACAATGCTCTTCTTGCCCCATATACCGCGGAAGACGTTCGGAAGGTGTTGTTCGATATCGGGGACCTAAAAGCTCCTGGGCTAGATGGACTCCATGCAATCTTCTATAAAAGATTTTGGCCCATGTTAGGGGACGACCTAATTGAGGAGGTTCTGCAAGCGATCAATACATATACTATCCCAACCGGTTGAAATGATACTGCGATTGTGATGATTCCAAAAGTTAATTCACTGGAAAACGTAATCCAATTTAGACCGGTCGGCTTATGTAATGTGGTATATAAAATCATTGCAAAAAAGGTGGCTTCTCGGTTGAAGTCTTTCCCGCCAGATATAATTAGCCCAACTCAAAGTGCCTTTGTGCCTGGCAGACTAATAACGGATAATATTTTAGTAGCTTATGAGTGTTTTCACACAATCAAGAACAAAAGAGAAGGTAGAGAAGGCCAGTGCGCTATAAAACTTGATATGCACAAAGCTTATGATAGAGTTGAGTGGCCTTTTACCTTTTTTGAATGAAATTATGTTGAGACTGGGTTTTTAACAAGAGTGGGTGAATTTTATTATGCAATGTGTCTCAACGGTTGAATACAGAGTAAGATTCAACGTGGAGGAAAGTGAGAGTTTCAAGCTTACAAGGGGTTTGAGACAGGGGGACCCGTTGTCACCATACTTTTCCTTCTTATGTACTGAGGGTTTAAATGCTCTACTTAAGGAAAATGGAAATATCTCAAGTGTAAAAGTTTGTAGAAACACCCTACCTATCACAAATCTCCTCTTTGCAGATGACTCGTTGATTCTTATGAGAGCAAACCAACATAGTGCTTAAACTCTCAAAGTAGCGCTTGATCTATACTGTGAGGCTTCGGGACAATTGGTAAGCGTTGAAAAATCAAGCATTTTCTTTAGTCCTAACACGAAGGTGGAGATAAGAGAACAGTTATGCACAACACTAAATATAATGACGGAGGCCCTTACCAATAAATACTTGGGCCTGCCAGCAAATGTGGGAATGGATAAAACAGACTGCCTCCAATTTCTGATTGAACAAATTGTAAAGAAAATCAGTGGCTGGAAGGAAAAATTATTGTCTACTGGGGAAAGGAGATACTGTTCAAGGCTATGATCCAAGCCATACCCACCTATGCAATGTCGGTCTTTAAAATTCCTAAAAAAATTTGTAAAGGAATCATTGACGCGATAGCACATTTCTGGTGGGGAGACGAGGAGAACCAGAGAATGATGCACTGGATGTCTCGATGGAAAATGTGTGTACCTAAAAACCAAGGAGGGACGGGATTCCGTGATATTCACTATTTCAACTTGGCGTTGCTCGCCAAACAGGCGTGGCGTCTTCTAGTTAATCCTGACTCCTTGTGTGCTTCTATACTAAGGGAAATTACTAACCTGATGGTGATTTGATGAACGCTAAGCAAAGGAAAGGCTCCTCTTTTACCTGGCGAAGTATTATGGCAGGTACAAATTGTAACGCCTGGATAATTATGCTACAGTAATCCCATGCTAATGATGCCACATCACCGCAATTACTGTTGTTAACCTCAGGATGATTCAATCACATTCGATTTCAAATTTAAAAATTAAATCAAACAACAAAAGTAAATAAAAGAACAAGGAGAAACAAAAAACAAAACAAAAAAGACCTCCCCCCACTAGGCCAACTGGCCCAGCTGGCCTACCAGCCCACGCCGCGTAGGGATAAGACCGAGCCCCCCCACTCTCCTCGTCAGCTCCTTGGGATCTTTTCCCCCGCACGATCCCCCTCACTCCCCCACGTTCCCTACTCCCACGATCCCCTTCTCCGCCTCCCGTCTGGATCTGGGCAGAGCGCCCGACCCCGCTGACATCCCTATGCCTGGCGCCCGCTGGCCGCGCATCGACCCTGTTGCGCCCCGGCGCTCTCTCGTCGCCCGACAACCGCCGCCGCGCGGAGCCCTGAGGGAGTCCTGGATTAGGGGGTGTCCGGATAGACGGACTGTATACATCATCTGGACTATTGAAGCGTGAAGATACAAGACTCAAGACTTCGGCCCGTGTCCGGATGGGACTCTCCTTTGCGTGGAAGACAAGCTTGGTGATCCGGATATTGTGTTTCCTTCCTTGTAACTGACTCCATGTAAACCCTAGCCCTCTCCGGTGTCTATATAAACCGGAGAGGTTGGTCCTTAGAAGGCCGATCACAATTACAATCATACCATCATAGGCTAGCTTCTAGGGTTTAGCCTCTATGATCTCGTGGTAGATCTACTCTTGTACTACCCATATCTTCAATATTAATCAAGCGGGAAGTAGGGTTTTACCTCCATCGAGAGGGCCCGAACCTGGGTAAACATCTGTGTCCCTTGCTTCCTGTTACCATCAGCCTTGACACATAGATCGGGACCCCTGATGACCCACAAGTATAGGGGATCTATCATAGTCCTTTCGATAATTAAGAGTGTCGAACCCAACGAGGAGTAGAAGGAAATGATAAGCGGTTTTCAGCAAGGTATTCTTTGCAAGTACTGAAATAAGTGGTAACAGATAGTTTTGTGATAGGATAAATGGTAACGAGCAACAAGTAACAAAAGTAAATAAAGTGCAGCAAGGTGGCCCAATCCTTTTTGTAGCAAAGGAAGCCTGGACAAACTCTTATAATAGGAAAAGCGCTCCCGAGGACACATGGGAATATCGTCAAGCTAGTTTTCATCACGCTCATATGATTCGTGTTCAGTACTTTGATAATTTGATATGTGGGTGGACCGGTGCTTGGGTGTTGTTCTTACTTGAACAAGCATCCCACTTATGATTAACCTCTATTGCAAGCATCCACAACTACAACAAAAGTATTAAGGTAAACCTAACCATAGCATGAAACATATGGATCCAAATCAGCCCCTTACGAAGCAACGCATAAACTAGGGTTTAAGCTTCTGTCACTCTAGCAACCCATCATCTACTTATTACTTCCCAATGCCTTCCTCTAGGCCCAAATAATGGTGAAGTGTTATGTAGGCGACGTTCACATAACACCACTAGAGGTTAGACAACATACATCTTATCAAAATATCGAACGAATACCAAATTCACATGACTACTAATAGCAAGACTTCTCCCTTGTCCTCAGGAACAAACGTAACTGCTCACAAAGCATATTCATGTTCATAATCAGAGGGGATATAATGTGCATAAAGGATCTGAACATATGATCTTCCACCAAATAAACCAACTAGCATCAACTACAAGGAGTAATCAACACTACTAGCAACCTACTAGCACCAATCCGGACTTGGAGACAAGAATTGGATACAAGAGATGAACTAGGGTTTGGAGATGAGATGGTGCTGGTGAAGATGTTGATGGAGATTGCCCTCTCCCGATGAGAGGAGCGTTGGTGATGACGATGGCGATGATTTCCCCCTCCGGGAAGTGTCCCAATGAGAACAGCTCTGCGGAGCCCTAGATTGGTTCCGCCAAGGTTCCGCCTCGTGGCGTGAGTCTCGTCGAAAGGTTGCTTATTATTTTTTCTCATCGAAAGACTTCATATAGGAGAAGATGGGCGTCGGAGAGCCACCAGGGGGCCCACGAGGTAGGGGGGCGCGCCCAGGGGGAGGGGCGTGCCCCCCACCCTCGTGAGCAGGGTGTGGGCCCCCTGGCCTTCATCTTTGGCAATGATTTTTCTTTATTTAGTTTTAGGACTTTTGGAGTTGCGCAGAATAGGTCTCCAATATTTGCTCCTTTTCCAGCCAGAATTCTAGCTGCCGGCATTCCCCCTCTTCATGGTAAACCTTGTAAAATAAGAGAGAATAGCCATAAGTTTTGTGACATATCGTGAGATAACAGCCCATAATGCGAGAAATATCGATATAAAATCGTGATGCAAAATGGACGTATCAACTCCCCCAAGCTTAGACCTCGCTTGTCCTCAAGCGAAAAGCCGATAACAATAAATATGTCCTCATGTTTAGAAGTAGAGGCGTCGATAAAAATAAAATACGGACATGAAGGCATCATGATTATTTTCATAACAACAACATATATAGATTTGTCATATGATTACTTATGTTCAAGTGATGATCTTTTCACAAAGCCAAAGTATGAATCATAAACCTTATTGAGCACCAACAAATTATACCCTCAGTCATTGAAGCAATTGCAATTTATCATAACATCGGAAAGAGTCTATGTCAGAGCTTAAAAGCAAGTCCACATACTCAACTATCACTTAGTCCTTCATAATTGCTAACACTCACGCGATACTTGTGGTTACAGAGTTTTAATCGGACACAGAGAAAGATAGGGGCTTATAGTTTGGCCCCACAACCTTTTACCTCAAGGGTAATGTCAACAATAATAATTCATGCTCCCCCACACCCAATTAGATATATATATATATATCATGTTCTTTCCAACATGCTGAGCTTGCCAAAGGATAAAATGAAAAAGGAAAGGTGAAGATCACCGTGACACTTGCATAAGGTAGAAGATAATATTAAAAGATAGGCCCTTCGCAGAGGGAAGCAGAGGTTGTCATGCACGTTTAGGGTTGATGCACAAAATCTTAATGCAAAAGAACGTCACTTTACATTGCTCCTTGCATGTGAACCTTTATTATGCAGTCCGTAGCTTTTATTGCGTCCACAACAAGTTCGTGCAAAGTTTATTTTCTCCGCACTAATAAGTCATGCATATTTAGAGAGCAATTTTTATTGCTTGCACCGATGACAACTTACTTGAAGGATCCTGCTCAATCCATAGGTAGATATGGTGGACTCTCATGGCTAAACTGGTTTAAGGGTATTTGGAAGCACAAGTAGTATCTCTACTTGGTGCTGAGAATTTGGCTAGCATGAGGGGGAAAGGCAAGCTCAACATGTTAGAGGAACCATGAAAACATACTTTATCTCAGATGTAAGAAAACATAACTCATTATGTTGTCTTCCTTGTCCAACATCAACTCTTTAGCATGTCATATTTTAATGAGTGCTCCCAATCATAAAAGATGTCAATGATAATATATCTATATGTGAAACCTCTCTCTCCTTATTACTTCCTATTAATTGCAATGATGACCAAAGCTATATTTGCCAACTCCCAACAACTTTTAATCATCATACTCTTTCTATGTGGAGTCATTACTTTCACTAAGATCAATATAAACTCTTTGTTTCTTTTTATTCTTTTCTTTATTCATCCAAGATCATGGCAAAGTAATCAAGCCCTTGACTCAACACTAATCTTTATTATATATAGCTCACGGACTCGATTGCACAGAGGGATCATAAAGCAAAACTCAAAACTATATCGTGCCATGACTTTATTCTAATAAATCAAGATACTACTAATAGGATTGAACTAAGAAAAACGGTAAAGATAGGAGTTGTGATGGTGATACGATACCGGGGCACCTCCCCCAAGCTTGGCAGTTGCCAAGGGGAGTGCCCATACCCATGTGATTATATCTCCTTCTTTGTTGTTGGCGGTGGAGGTGTTGTTGATGATGGAAGCTTGTCATCCACTTTCCATGGCTTAGGCTCACCCTCATAGAAGGATGATCGAGTCTCCGGAATCCTCAAATCTGCAACGGAAACAATTCGAAACGAAAACAGAGGATATTTGCGTGATACGGTCGTCAAAACCTTCGGGAGAATATATAATGAATTTCTACCGACCAAAATATGTGTCGTGCAAGAAAACAGAGTCCGGAGGGCACACGAGGTGCTCACGAGGTAGGGGGCGCGCCCAGGGGGGTAGGGCGCGCCCTCCACCCTCGTGGAGGCCTCGTGTCCTCCCCGGATTGCTACTTATTTTTCTATTTTTCTAAATATTCCAAAACGGAGAAATATTGCTTTAAAAATTGTTTTGGGGTCGGTTTACTTACCATACCACATACCTATTCCTTTTGAGTCCAGGGCGTTCGAAAGTGTCCTTATGTATTCCTCCGGGTTACGGTTTCAATAATATTGGTTTCAACATTTATGGGATTACCGAGATATAATGTTTGATTCTTTGACCGTTTACCACCTTGGTTTGTGCTGCGAAGTTGTTGATTTTATGGCACCCGAACGATAGACCTCCTCGATAACGTAAGGACCTTCCCATTTGGAGAGAAATTTTCCTGCAAAAATCTTAAGCGAGAGTTGTATAGCAATACATAGTCACCTACATTAAACTCACGCTTTTGTATCCTTTTATCATGCCACCTTTTAACTTTTTCTTTAAACAGCTTGGCATTTTCATAAGCTTGGGTTCTCCATTCATCAAGTGAGCTAATGTCAAACAACCTCTTCTCACCGGCAAGTTTGAAGTCATAATTGAGCTCTTTGATAGCCCAATATGCCTTATGTTCTAGTTCAAGAGGTAAATGACATGCTTTTCCATAAACCATTTTATACGGAGACATACCCATAGGATTTTTGTACGCAGTTCTATAAGCCCATAATGCGTCATTCAGTTTTTTGGACCAATTCTTTCTAGACCTATTGACAGTCTTTTGCAAAATTAATTTGAGCTCTCTATTGCTCAACTCTACCTGACCACTAGACTGCGGGTGATAAGGAGATGCAATTCTATGATTAACATCGTATTTAGCAAGCATCTTACGGAAAGCACCATGAATAAAGTGTGAACCACCATCAGTCATTAAGTATCTAGGGACTCCAAACCTCGGAAAAATAACTTCCTTAAGCATTTTAATAGAAGTGTTATGATTGGCACTACTAGTTGGAATAGCTTCTACCCACTTAGTAACGTAATCAACAGCAACTAAAATATGAGTGTAACCATTAGAGGCAGGAAAAGGTCCCATATAATCAAAGCCCCAAACATAAAATGGCTCAATAACAAGTGAATAATTCATAGGCATTTCCTGACATCTACTAATATTACCAATTCTTTGACATTCATCGCAAGATAAAACAAACTTACGGGCATCCTTGAAGAGAGTAGGCCAATAAAAACCAGATTGCAATACCTTATGTGCAGTTCTATCTCCAGCGTGATGTCCTCCATAAGCTTCAGAGTGACACTTGCGTAGGATCTGTTCCTGTTCATGCTCAGGTACACAATGTCTAATAACACCATCTACTCCTTCTTTATAAAGATATGGATCATCCCAAAAGTAATGTCTCAAATCATAAAAGAACTTTTTCTTTTGTTGGTATGTGAAGCTAGGTGGTATATATTTAGCAACAATATAATTAGCGTAATCAGCATACCATGGAGTGCTACGAGAAGTGCTTATGACATTTAATTGTTCATCAGGAAAGCTATCATCAATAGGTAGTGGGTCATCAAGAACATTCTCTAACCTAGATAAGTTGTCTGCAACTGGGTTCTCAGCTCCTTTTCTATCAACAATATGCAAATCAAATTATTGCAGCAAGAGAACCCATCTAATAAGTCTAGGTTTAGAATCTTTCTTTTCCATAAGATATTTAATAGCAGCATGATCCGTATGAATAGTTACTCTAGAATCAACAATATAGGGTCTGAATTTATCACAGGCAAACACAACTGCTAAGAGTTCCTTTTCAGTAGTAGCATAATTTCTTTGAGCATTGTCTAGAGTCTTACTATCATAATGGATAACATTTAATTTCTTATCAACTCTTTGCCCTAGAACAGCACCTACAGCATAATCACTAGCATCACACATAATTTCAAAGGGTAAATTCCAATCAGTTGGCTGAACAATAGGTGCAGAGACTAATGCTTTCTTAAGTATTTCAAATGCTTCTACACAATCATCATCAAAGACAAATGGTACATCTTTTTGTAATAAATTAGTCAGAGGACGAGAGATTTTTGAGAAGTCCTTAATGAACCTCCTATAAAATCCAGCGTGACCAAGGAAACTTCTTATACCTTTGATGTCCTTGGGACATGGCATCTTTTCAATAGCATCAACCTTGGCTTTATCAACTTCAATACCTCTTTCAGAAACTTTGTGCCCCAAGACAATACCTTCATTAACCATAAAGTGGCACTTTTCCCAATTCAAGACAAGATTAGTTTCTTCACATCTCTGCAAAACTCGATCAAGAATTCTCAAGCAATCATCAAAAGAGGAACCATAGACGGAAAAGTCGTCCATGAAAACCTCACAAATCTTTTCACAAAAATCAGAGAATATAGCCATCATGCATCTTTGAAAGGTAGCAGGTGCATTACATAAACCAAAAGGCATACGTCTATAAGAAAAAGTACCAAAAGGGCATGTAAAAGTAGTCTTTGATTGATCTTTAGCCGACACAGGTATTTGAGAGAAACCAGAATAACCATCTAGAAAGCAATAATGTGTATGTTTGCATAATCTTTCTAGCATTTGATCAATAAAAGGTAAGGGGTAATGATCTTTCTTAGTAGCTTTATTTAATTTGCGGAAATCAATTACCATCCTATAACCTGTGATAATTCTTTGCGGGATCAATTCATCTTTATCATTATGGACAACAGTAATACCTCCCTTCTTAGGGACACAATGGACAGGATTTACCCACTGACTATCAGCAACGGGATAAATTATACCTGCCTCCAGAAGCTTGAGTATTTCTTTTCTTACCACTTCTTTCATTTTAGGATTCAAACGTCGTTGAGGATCACTAACTGGTTTGGCATCCGCTTCCAAATTTATTTTATGTTGACATAGAGTGGGACTGATGCCCTTAAGATCATCCAGAGTATATCCAATAGCGGCACGATGCTTTTTCAGAGTTTTCAATAATCTTTCTTCTTCATGCTCTGAAAGGTTAGCACTAATAATAATAGGATATATTTTCTTTTCATCAAGATAAGCATACTTAAGATTATCAGGCAACGGTTTAAGCTCAAACACGGGATCACCCTTGGGTGGAGGAGGATCCCCTAGGATTTCAACAGGCAAATTGTGGTTCATAATAGGTTTCTGTTCAAAGAATACTTCATCTATTTCCCTCCTTTCATTCATGAACATCTCATTTTCATGGCCTAGCAAATAGTGTTCTAAAGGATCACTAGGAGGTACGGCAATAGAAGCAAGACCAATAATTTCATCGTTACTAGGAAATTCTTCCTCACCATCTTGTTTACTAAATTTAGAGAAATTAAACTCATGAACCATATCATCCAAGCCAACAGTAACAACATTCTTTTTGCAGTCTATCATAGCATTAACAGTATTCAAGAAGGGTCTACCAAAAATAATGGGACAAAAGCTATCTTGTGGAGAACCAAGAACAAGGAAATTAGCGGGATATTTGGTTTTTCCACACAAGACTTCAACATCTCTAACAATTCCCATTGCAGATATAGTATCTCTATTGGCAAGTTTAATTGTAACATCAATATCTTCTAACTCAGCAGGTGCGATATCATGAATAATTTCTTTATATAAGTCAATGGGTATAACACTAGCACTAGAACCCATATCACATAAGCCATGATAACAATGATCTCCTATTTTAACAGAAATAACAGGCACACCTACCACGGGTCTATGTTTATCTCTATCACAAGGTTTAGCAATTCTAGCAGTTTCACCAGAGAATTCAATGACATGCCCATCAATATTATCGGACAAGAGATCTTTAACAATAGCAATATTAGGTTCTACTTTGACTTGCTCAGAAGGTGTATAAGTTCTAGTATTGCTTTTACGAACAACAGTTGAAGCTTTAGCATGATCCTTTACTCTAGCAGGGAAAGGTGGTTTCTCAACATAAGAGGTGGGAACAATAGGATCATTATAAGTGATAGTCTCTTCTTCAACTTTAATAGGTACAGCTACTTTTACTTCTATGGGAGGATGATATTTAAACCACTTCTCCTTGGGGAGATCAACATAAGTAGCAAAAGATTCACAGAAAGAAGCTACTATCTCAGAGTCAAGTCCATATTTAGTGCTAAACTTACGGAAAATATCAGTATCCATAAAAGATTTAACACAATCAAACTTAGGTGTCATACCTGACTCCTTACCTTCATCGAGGTCCCAATCTTCAGAGTTGCATTTAATTCTATCCAATAAATTCCATCTGAATTCAATAGGCTTCATCATAAAAGAGCCAACACAAGAAGTATCGAGCATGGTTTTATTATTATCAGAGAGCCGAGCATAAAAATTCTGAAGAATTGTCAATTTTGAGAGCTCATGATTGGGGCATGAATATAACATGGATTTAAGCCTCCCCCAAGCTTGAGCGATGCTTTCTCCTTCGCGAGGCCAAAAATTATATATATAATTGCGATCACGATGAACAAGATGCATAGGGTAATACTTTTGATGAAATTCCATTTTCATTCTTTTATAGTTCCATGATCTCGTATCATCACATAGCCTATACCATATCGATGCATCTCCCTTCAAAAATAAAGGGAAAACCTTCTTCTTAACAACATCATCGGGTATACCTGCAAGCTTAAATAATCCGCAAATATCATCCAAATAGCGTAGATGCTCGTCGGGATGCTTTGTCCCATCTCCTGTAAAAGTATTAGCCAACAGTTTTTCCATAATACCCGAAGGAAATTCAAAAGGAGTTTCATTTTCAATAAGTTCAGTAGGTTGAGGAGAAACTCTTTGCTCTACTGGACGGGGTGAAGATACCCCGAACAAGCCCCTCAGAGATTCACTTTCCATAGTAACAAGTGCCGGGGGAATCTGCCCGCCGCGGACACCTATGGGGCCGGGGCCCCTTGTCTGTCGGTACGAGGGCGGAGGGAGCACAGAGAGCAGATCGAGGCGAGCACGCGGGCGGATTTTTACCCAGCTTCGGAGCTCTCCGGAGAGATAAAACTCCTACTGCTGCCTTGGGTTGTATTGAGCTCGGGAGCTTGAGGAGCTCTGATGCAGCTACACCGGCGCGAGTGGCTAAAGATTGAACCGAGCAGGCAGAACCCCCTACTTGCGCATGGGCCTCCCTTTTATAGTCGGAAGGGGGCACCAACAGGTGGCAGCGTAGGAGAAAGGGGTAAAAATGTAAAAGAGGTGGTAGTTGGAACAGTGCGGGAACAGTGAAGCTACAGTGCATGAACAGTGGTCGCTACCTACTTTGACAGTGGGGGACAAGGGCATTTAATGCCCGTCGCCGTCGACCCCAAAAGCTCCCGCCCTTGCGTCTCCGTCTGCCACGGCGATGGATCCACCACCGTGAAGTGCCACCGTGTCCCCCAGGCTGCACAGCCATCCGCCACGCGTCCCTGGAAAGGCCCTGTAGGCGGCGCGTGGGCTGATGAGCTGGGCGCTGGCACACCTGGCGCTTCTCTCGGCAAGTACCTTGCCGGGTCTTGATTCTGCCGGCCCGGGAGCTTGCGGGCCTTGTAACTTGTCGCTCCCGGGCCCTCGCCGGGACGCATATAGCGCCGAGGCGTGTCTTCTATGATGTAATCTTCTAGTCTTCCTGGCGAGCTCCTCTTGCCAGGGCCTTGCGTGAGTGATGTAACCTTGAGCCTGGAACAGCCTTCCCGGCAAGCTCCGCTTGCCGGGGTCTCGATCTTCTGTCTTGTATACTTCGTCTTTGAATGGTTTGACATGGAGCAGGAAGGTCTTCGGCGAGCACGTGGTAAACCCTGCCGCGGGAAGCTACAACCGCCCGTGCACAAGTTGGGGTACTGAGGTACCCCTACCTTAGTACACCGGCAGAGCCCCGGGCTGGGCCACACACGGTGCCGAGCGCTGTTGGGCCAGGCCCAAAACAGTGCACGGGCACACGCGGCCCATGGCGCGCCGAATCCACTTCCGCATCTGCCGCATCTCCCCGTAACGGCACGCGTCGATTGCGGCGTCGTGGGGAGACGTGGGCGGCGCGTGCGGTCTTTAGTGCATCCACCCCCGTGATCGTGGTGCAGGGCGAGGTCACTTCACCCGTCGCTCGGCCCGCTTTTTACCACGCCCCTCATGCACGGGGTCGGGCGGCGAAGGTGGGAGACCGAGCCGTCACGGGCGAAGATGGCGAGTCGGCCCCGCTCCTCTGCCCTCCTCGCCTCCCGATTGGCCGGGCAGGGCGGTTGAGCCCCCACCTCGCCCTTTAAAAGGGGCGGAAGGGGAGCACAATGGTCTCACACTTTCTCTTCTCCCTTCGTCTTGACTTCGTTCTTCTTTCTGCCATGGAAGGAGGAAATCCTAGTTCTTCAACGGTGGCAGCGAGGGTCGCCTCCAGTAGCGCACCTCTCCCTATCCAAGAACCGTGGCGGCGGAGCCGCCACGAGGGGAGAGGGAGGGGAGAGGCCGCGACGAGGCCGAGGGCGTGGTCGAGCGGTCGTGGGAGGCGGTCGTGGCGACGTGCCTCCCCGTCTCCTCCGGCGGCTCCTTTCCTCGGGCGGTCCATCTGAGACGATCCTGGGAGTTCTTCATCAAGCTGCGCCGGCGCCTCGTCGCCGCCGCTTGCCGCCGCCCCGTTCGCGGCGCGATGGAACCGGATCTGCCCGAGGTGATGGAGTTGCGCATGAGGGCTGTGGGATCAGCGGCACTTTCGAGTGAGTGTCGTGTCGCCAGCCCCGCGCGATGTACTTCGACCGAGGGTGGAAGGCGTTCGCCAGTATCCACAGCTTGACGGCGGGGTTTACCCTCCATTTCAAGTTAATGGAGGCGACCTTCGCCGTCAAGGTCTTGAGATTCCGGGATCCGGGCGAGATCTTTGTGTGGACAGCTCCTCCGATAGCGAAGGTCCCTCCTCGGTGAGAGTGACGAGGAGGGGAGCGGCAGCGGCGGCAGCGGGATGGCGGGTCCGACTAGGCGTCGGACGCTGCCCAGCAGCCACCGGCGACCCCATCATCCGGTCGCCGCCTTCGAACTCCGGGCCGTCTCCTTGGGCGGTGGCGTGGGAGGCTGCGGAAGAGGAAGAGGGTGGTGGCAAGGCCGTCAAATCGAGTCGAGGGCGAGCCCTCGTCAGGTCGACGTCCCACCACCCGTCTTCAAGCTCTGCCTCCGGCGCCTCCGTCTCCGCCAAGCTCCTGGCCGGCCCCCGGGAAGTTCTCTTGGTGTCTTCTGGCGCCCGTAGCTCTCCTAGGCGCCCCTTTTGCCCTTCCCGGCAAACTTCTCTTGCCGGGGCCTCCTTGACCTGCCTCCTGAACTCCTGAACAGAGAAACAGGAGAGGGATTACGGGCATCTTATCTTTCAATTTGTAAGCCCTTGGGCCTTAGTTGCATTTAAAATATGTAATCCTCTCTATCATGTTTTTCATCCTCTATGGACTTGTACTAAACTAGGATGTTTTTAATGAAAAGAGGGGAACGCTTGTCGGACCGAGTCTTTTACTTGACTTCGTGCCTTGTATGTTCCCATCCTACGCTCTCGGGGAGCTTGCCGGCGCGAACACGCTTGCTGAGTCACGGGACATCAAGCAGCCAGCTGGCGGTGTTATACGGCAAGCAACCTTGCGGGCCGATTCAGCGCACTTGTGTTTGTTGAGCGGACTCGAAAACAAAAGAAGGGCGCGACACTTGTCGCAGCTCACTTAAATTGTTGAGCGTGCTCGGAAACAAACCAAGGGCGCAACTGGGCCACGACCTGGCTCCTCTGCGCACGGGTTTTACAAGACACGCTCGTTCAAAGACGCAGCCCCGCTTTCCCCGGTCCATTAGAGGATGCATGATAAGGGATGAAAAACTTATCTGGCGCCGCAGCCCCCGGCGACTCTAGCTTGCCGGGGAGGAACCTTGGCACTCGCAGCCCCCGGCAACTCTGGCTCCGCCAAAATCCAGGTGCTGGTGTGCTCTTCTGGTTTCTCCTTGTTGCTGTAATTTCAGCCATGAAAACAGCTGAGATAGGTCTGCAACAGTTTCATTATTTACATGTATATGTATATAAATCCTTTGCAATACGATGCCGTGCCTTGCCCTTCGTATGTTTATACTCTACGCTCTCGGGGAGCTTGCCGGCGCGAACACGCTTGCTGAGTGCGAGACATCAGCAGCCCGCTGGCGGTGTTGCTTCCGGCAAGCAACCTTGCTGGGCCAGTTGCAGCGCACTTGTGTTTGTTGAGCGGACTCGGAAACAAAATAAGGGCGCGACACTTGTCGCAGCTCACTTAAATCGTTGAGCGTGCTCGGAAACAAACCAAGGGTGCAACTGTGCCACGACTTGGCTCCTCCGCGCACAAGTTTCTCATACGAAGGGCATCTTACGGCAGGGCTTGCTACGTTACACCCTCTACTTTACACCCTTTGTGCGCTTTTTACCCTACGCTTCTAGGGGACTTGCCGGCAAGGGGCCCTTGCCGCGAGCGCTGAGGCGAAGCAGCCTGCTGGCTAAGGTCTTACCGGCAAGCAACCTTGCCGCGGCTAGTCGCGACGCACTTAGCTTGCTGAACGGACTCGAAAACGAAACAAGGGCGCGACACTTGTCGCAGCTCACTTAAATCGTTGAGCGTGCTCGAAAACGAAGCAAGGGCGCGACACTTGTCGCGGCTCACTTAAATCGTTGAGCGTGCTCGAAAGCAAGATAAGGGTGCGGCTATCCACGGGTAGGTTCCTCCGCGCACAGGTATTGCGTACAAAGGACGAACGCACGAGGGACATAGCATAAAAAAAGCATGGAACTAAGGAGTGCTCTGCACAAAAGCTCGGTCAACTTAGCTTTTCCGTCTTCTGCGATCCGGCAAGGCCGCACTTCTCCCTTGATTTCCTCCCTTGTACGTTTTCACCCTCACGCTTCGAGGGACCTGCGGCGCAAAACACACTTCTGAGTCACGGAACATCAGCAGCCAGCTGGCGTGTTGCCTCCGGCGAGAAGAACTTGTCGAGCTAGTTGCAGCGCGCCTTCATCGTTGAGCGGACTCGAAACAGATCAGGGGCGCAACTTAGCCACGATTCGACCCCTATGCGCACAGGTTCTCCATACAAGGTACGAAATTTCAGGGAATACAACTCGAAAGTTTGAAGCTGGCTGCTTTCTTTGCCCTACTGGCAGGTGGAGCTCGATGGCACGTCCTCGACGGCGGCGCAGCACTCCGGAGAGGTGCGTTTGCCGGAGCAGGCACCAGAGCTGTTCTTGCTGCTTTCCTTGCCCTACTGGCAGGTGGAGCTCGATGGCACGTCCTCGACGGCGGCGCAGCACTCCGGAGAGGTGCGCTTGCCGGAGCAGACACCAGAGCTGTTCTTGCCGGGCTTAGTCTCACTTGCCGGTGGAGCTCGACGGGACGTCCTCGACGGCAGCGCAGCACTCCGAAGAGGTGCGGTTGCCGGAGTGGGTCCCAGAGCACTTGCCGGACTTGGTCTTCGTCTTCTTCCCCCCGGGAGCTTCAGCGGCAAGTGTATTCTTGTCGGCCGCAGCTGCCGCATCCCGGTAGATCTTGTCGGTGCAGATAAGCGCATCCTTCTTGTCGTCGTGGGCGGTGATGGCGCTTATCGGCCCGCATCTTAATCGTTATAAGCATAATGGGAAGCTGCCATGAACTTGGCGAGGGCAGGACGGCCGAGTATTCCATTGTATGGCAACGGAATATCGGCGACGTCGAAAGTGATGCGCTCAGTCCTGAAATTGAGCTCCCCGCCAAAGGTCACCGGCAGAGTGATCTTCCCCTTGGGCTTGCTCCGTCCCGGGTTGATTCCTTGGAAAGAACTGGTCTCTTCGAGCTCGCCATCTAGAATTTGGAGTTTCTTGATCGCAGCAGAGGAGATCAAGTTCAGCCCGGCCCCGCCGTCAACCAACATTTTGGTGACCTTGAGGTTGCGGATGGTGGGCGAGACCAGCATCGGCAAGCACCCGACCGCGGTGGTGCGGTCAGGGTGATCCTCAAGATCAAAAATGATGGGCGTGCTGGACCATTTGAGGAGTCTGCGCGACTCCACGGGCGGCTCCGCTGCATTCACCTCACGCACCCACTGCTTTAGCTGGCGGTGGGAGGTGTCTTGAGGCACCACCGTCGACGCACAGGACCTCCGTGGCCTTCTGGAACTCCTGCTCGCTGTCATCCTCATCCTCCATATCTTCGTCGTCGTCTTCTTCATCCTTGTCGCGGCCCCGGGGAGGTCGATCGCCTTGCCGCTGCTTGTCCTTGCCGCGGCGTCCTCCCCGGCCATTGAACGACCGTTTCTTGCTCGGTTCTCCTCCGCCACCTTGGGCCTTCTCCTTGTCGCGCCTCTCGTACTCAGCTTTTTGCTGCTCGACGAGATACTCGACGCGCTTGCAGTTGGAGAGATCGTGGCCCTTGGTGCGGTGGATTTTGCAGTATTGCTTGTCGGAGCAGTCCTGCTTGTCGGCTGCCGCTACAGGGGCAGGCTCCTTGCCGGAGAAGCAAGCCTGTGTTTGCTTGGCGGGAGCCTCCTTGCCGGACTTCTCGATGGCAAGCACCTCTTTCTTGTTCTTCCTTCGGTTGTTCCGCCGCCGGCTCTTCCTTGCCGGGCGGTGTCGTCATTGTCGCTTTCTCTGCGCCAAGATCCTCCCCGGAGTTTCCTCCCTCTTCCGCTGCGTCGCGACTTGTCAGCCGAGCATAGAGCTCGTGACATCCCGAATCTTGGTCATCGCCATCTCTTCACGCATCTGGCGGTTATGCGTTTCGGTGGAACGCTACCGATAACCGCGGCAGGTGGACATCGAGATGTTGTGCTGCACACGGTGAAGCGTTGAATATTCTTGCGCAGGATTCTCCTTCCTTCGGGCCAAAATGTGGAGATCGCTCTCCTGGCCGTGGGGTTTGTGGCCGCCCGATGAAGGTGCCAACAAACGATGGCAAAGGTCGGCCCAAGAAGAAATGGAGCCTTCCGGCAAGTGCATAAGCCAGAGCGAGCGTTCGGCTTAAGCACGCAGCGGAAATGGTTCGCCGAATCTTCTCGTCGCGCCCGGCAGCTGCACCGCGATGGTGTGACACCGAGGAATTCCGAGGGTGCGTCTTGCCGTCGTACTTCTCCGTCGTCGGGCTTGAAATTCTTCATCTTTGGCCCTTTGGGCGCGCCGCAGCTTCGCGGGTGAACGCAGGCAGCTGCCGTCTGACGCAAGTCGCCTGGCTCACCGGGCGCGTGCGCGTCGACAGTGTTCCCAGCTCTCTGGTCTGATTGTCGCCGAGCTTCTCGGCGGCGCTCGATCGTGGTCCGAGCGTCTTCTTGTCGCCGGTCGTCGAGGACCTGGCGTTGATCCCGACGAGCCCGCGGATCCGACGACGCCGTGGAGCCGTCGTCGGTGTTGTTCCGGCGGGGCGGCGTCTTTTGCTTCTGCGGCGGGGAGTGCACTGTGGTTGCACCCCCGGCGGCCTTGTCGCCGTCGGCCTTCGTCTTCTCAGCTTGCCGCGGCCGCGAGGTCGCCGGCTGCTGTGAAGAGTCGTTGTTGGCGAAGGCGACCAGGCTCTTGATGGTAGCCCTCGATCTTGGCCTTGTCCGCGCTGGAGGGAAGTCGAAACATTGCGCCCTTGCGGCGCTTCTGCGGAGTGGAGGGAGCGGAACGAGCGGTGCGAGGCGGGTATGCTCGGACTCCTAACAGTGTTAGAAGGAGCAGGTCCCCGGCACCTTCGCTTTGCTTGTGTCCGGCGGTGGTCCGGAGCATCCCGCTGCCTCCGGCGTGTCCTTGCCCAGCGGCGGATACCACCTCCGTGGTATGGCGCTGCTAGGTTGTCGTCTTGCTGAGATGGACGTGGATCCACGGAGACCGAAGCGCGGTCCTCCGTCCTGTCCTTGGATCTGGTGGCGCCGCGAGTGTCCTCGCCGGCGACCACCCTTCCGACGGCGCCTCCTCCGCCCACCGTTGGCTCCGGTGGCGGCGGATGAGACGCAGACGGGCCTCCAACCTCCGAAGCCTTCTTCTTCGGGGCCATGGCGCGATTGTTGACGAAGTTGCTGATGAAACTGGAGAGGTTGATGAAGAGCGTGCCCGCGCGAACGCCGGATCAGGTCCGCACAACCTCGACGCCCCCTACCTGGCGCACCAAAGATGCCGGGGGAATCTGCCCGCCGCGGACACCTATGGGGCCGGGGCCCCTTGTCTGTCTTGATGCAGGCGGAGGGAGCACAGAGAGCAGATCGAGGCGAGCACGCGGGCGGATTTTTACCCAGCTTCGGAGCTCTCCGGAGAGATAAAACTCCTACTGCTGCCTTGGGTTGTATTGAGCTCGGGAGCTTGAGGAGCTACAGTAGCAGCTACACCGAGCGCGAGAGTGGCTAAAGATTCGAACAGAACGAGCCGAACCCCCCCTACGTGCGCATGGGCCTCCATTTTATAGTCGGAAGGGGGCACCAACAGGTGGCAACGTAGGAGAAAGGGGTAAAAATGTAAAAGAGGTGGTAGTTGGAACAGTGCGGGAACAGTGAAGCTACAGTGCATGAACAGTGGTCGCTACCTACTTTGACAGTGGGGGACAAGGGCATTTAATGCCCGTCGCCGTCGACCCCAAAAGCTCCCGCCCTTGCGTCTCTGTCTGCCACGGCGATGGATCCACCACCGTGAAGTGCCACCGTGTCCCCAGGCTGCACAGCCATCCGCCACGCGTCCCCAGAAAGGCCCTGTAGGCGTCGTGGGCTGATGAGCTGGGCGCGGGCACACTGGCCTTCTCTCCGGCAAGTACCTTGCGGGTCTTATTTTGCCGGGCCGGGAGCTTGCGGGCCTTGTAACTTGTCGCTCCCGGGCCCTCGCCGGGCATATATAGCGCCGAGGCGTGTCTTCTATGATGTAATCTTCTAGTCTTCTGGCGAGCTCCTCTTGCGGGGCCTTGCGTGAGTGATGTAACCTTGAGCACAGAACAGCCTTCCGGCAAGCTCGCTTGCCGGGTCTCAATCTTCTGTCTTGTATACTTCGTCTTTGAATGGTTTGACATGGAGCAGGAAGGTCTTGGCGAAACACGTGGTAAACCCTGCCGCGGGAAGCTGCAACCGCCCGTGCACAAGTTGGGGTACTGAGGTACCCCTACCTTAGTACACCGACAACAAGTGACAGAAAATTTCAGCACACTATATAAATTTTTCCTTACCAAATTCCACTTACCAAAGGCGCTACACTCCCCGGCAACGGCGCCAGAAAAGAGTCTTGATGACCCATAAGTATAGGGGATCTATCGTAGTCCTTTCGATAAGTAAGAGTGTCGAACCCAACAAGGAGCAGAAGGAAATGATAAGCGGTTTTCAGCAAGGTATTCTCTGCAAGTACTGAAATAAGTGGTAACAGATAGTTTTGTGATAGGATAAATGGTAACGAGCAACAAGTAACAAAAGTAAATAAAGTGCAGCAAGGTGGACCAATCCTTTTTGTAGCAAAGGACAAGCCTGGACAAACTCTTATAATAGGAAAAGCGCTCCCGAGGACACATGGGAATATCGTCAAGCTAGTTTTCATCACGCTCATATGATTCGCGTTCGGTACTTTGATAATTCGATATGTGGGTGGACCGGTGCTTGGGTGCTGTTCTTACTTGAACAAGCATCCCACTTATGATTAACCTCTATTGCAAGCATCCGCAACTACAACAAAAGTATTAAGGTAAACCTAACCATAGCATGAAACATATGGATCCAAATCAGCCCCTTACGAAGCAATGCATAAACTAGGGTTTAAGATTCTGTCACACTAGCAACCCATCATCTACTTATTACTTCCCAATGCCTCCCTCTAGGCCCAAATAATGGTGAAGTTTTATGTAGTCGATGTTCACATAACACCATTAGAGGTTAGACAACATACATCTTATCAAAATATCGAACGAATACCAAATACACATGACTACTAATAGCAAGACTTCTCCTTGTCCTCAGGAACAAACGTAACTACTCACAGAGCATATTCATGTTCATAATCAGAGGGGATATAATGTGCATAAAGGATCTGAACATATGATCTTCCACCAAATAAACCAACTAGCATCAACTACAAGGAGTAATCAACACTACTAGCAACCTACTAGCACCAATCCCGGACTTGGAGACAAGAATTGGATACAAGAGATGAACTAGGGTTTGGAGATGAGATGGTGCTGGTGAAGATGTTGATGGAGATTGCCCTCTCCCGATGAGAGGAGCGTTGGTGATGACGATGGTGATGATTTCCCCCCCGGGGGAAGTGTCCCGGCGAGAACAGCTCTGCCGGAGCCCTAGATTGGTTCCACCAAGGTTCCGCCTCGTGGCGGCGAGTCTCGTCGAAAGGTTGCTTATTATTTTTTCTCATCGAAAGACTTCATATAGGAGAAGATGGGCGTCGGAGAGCCACCGGGGCCCACGAGGTGGGGGCGCGCCTGTGGGGGGCGCGCCCCACCCTCGTGAGCAGGTGTGGGCCCCTGGCCTTCATCTTTGGCGATGATTTTTCTTTATTTATTTTATGATATTCCGTGGAGTTTCGAACTTTTGGAGTTCTTGTGAGAATAGGTCTCAATATTTGCTCCTTTTCGGCCGAATTCCAGCTGCTGGCATTCCCCCTCTTCATGGTAAACCTTGTAAAATAAGAGAGAATAGCCATAAGTATTGTGACATATCGTGAGATAACAGCCCATAATGCGAGAAATATCGATATAAAAGCATGATGCAAAATGGACGTATCAACCCCCTACCCGAGATCCGCCGGTTTTGACACCGACATTGGTGCTTTCGTTGAGAGTTCCTCTGTGTCGTCGCTGCAAGGCTCGATGGCTCGTCTTGTCGTCAAGCACGACATTACCTCGGGGGGAGCCCTGGCTGTAGGCCAAACTCTCCGACTTGGTAGCTTTACCATGGCTGCCCCATCGGCGGTTGAGCCGACGATGGCCTCTCGGGTCGTCAAGCATAACCTTCGTGTCAGTTCAGAACTTGCCGAACAGATGGATCCAATGGAGCTCTCCTCCCCTAATGAGCTCTTGGATCGCATCGCCGCTCTAGGAGTCGCTACAGACTATGACCGGGTCGGGCTTAAACCCGACCAAAGGGACATCAGATCCCCGCCGGGCCATGAGATAGCGATAGTGGAGGAACCACACGCGGATTGCCCCTCAGCTTTGAGGACAAATTATGTTCGGGATCACCGAACTCCTTGAGCCGAACACCTACTCAAAGGAAGACATGATCCGGGTCCCGGACTTAGAATCGGGCATTGGGCCGAAGAAATTGGGCAGCACTCCGGATTCTGAGCCGTTAAGCTCGGAACCTCCCGCGTCCCTGGGTGTTAGATCGGATCAAAATCCGGATTCAGCTAACAACGCCCACTTGGACTTAAACCGTCTCTCCCGCATTAGGCAAGAGCCCCAGGAGACCGTACATCGCTATTGGGCCAGATTCCTCCTTGCGCTTAACAAGGTCAGGGACTGCCGCGAGGAGAACGTGGTCTCACTCTTCTACAAAAACTGTACAGACGAAGGACTCCTCAATGCTATAAGCCGCCATGACATAGTACACTTCGCGGACATGGCAATCATAGTACGGAAGTACTGTGCGATGGAAAGCGCCTGGAAAACCCAAACAAAATTTTGGGATAGTACTGCTCTCACCAAGACCTTTGTCCGAACTAAACGGGCGAACTCTCATAAGTCGGCCGATCCAATCCCCAAGAAACCAAAGCCCACCCCAGGGCGGGGAACCGTATTGGAAGAATGGCTCGACGGGCCATATAAGCTCCACAGTACTCCGGATACAATACCAACTCATAGCCTTAGGGCATGTTGGATACTCCGGTAGGTGGCAAAAAGTGGCGAGGATCTTCTTGTAAGCCATAAAGCGGAACAACATCCTGCCAACAAACACAATACGGTACGAATAGTCTTCGAGACTTTCGCCTCAAACAATAGGCGCAAGCGAGCTCATCGAAGCTCTGCTGAAATTTGCCATGTGGCAAAAATAAACCCCTGGAACGACACGGCTATAACTTTCAATGCCAGTGATGAACCTCGATTCCAGACTGTCCGGGCACCATCCGCTCTGGTCCTTAGCCCGATCGTAGATGGCTTTCGGCTCACTAAAGTACTCATGGATGGCGGAAGCGGATTAAATTTGATCTATGAAGAAATACTCAGCAAGATGGAAATTGATAAAAGCCGCATTGAACAAAGAGGCACAACCTTTAGGGGAATTATCCCTACTCCAGAAGCGTGGTGTGCGGGAAAAATCACACTCGATGTGGTATTCGGCACCCCAGAGAATTATAGGTCCGATGAAATCACGTTCCAAGTGGCTCCCTTTAGCAGCGGATACCACGCCCTTCTAGGGCGGGACGCGTTTACAAGCTTTCAAGTTGTACCCCATTACGGGTACATGAAGCTTAAAATGCCCGGACCCAATGGAATCATCACTCTGGCCGGTGATCCGGACGTCGCACTTCGCGCCAAAAACAAAACCGCAACACTAGCCCTGGAAGCATTATCTGAAGCCCTGGCAGCCGAAGAGTCAACAACACTGCGGGCCACTGTGGACAGGGACGACGTGATACTCGACAAGCGACCCATGTCCACCTCATTTAAACCTGCAGACGAGATAGTCAAATTCTAAGTCCATCCAACGGACCCCACGAAGACAGCTTCCATCGGGACACAGTTGAGCACCGCGATGGACGCCGCGGTGCGAGATTTCTTACGCGAGAATTGGGACATTTTCGCCTGGCACCCATCGGACATGCCGGGCATCCCACGCTGATTGGCCGAACACAGCCTCAATATTCTAAAAGGATACAAACTGGTCAAGCAGACTCTAAGACGGTTTTAAGAGCCCAAAAGGCAAGCCATGGGGGAAGAGCTAGCCAAACTACTCGAGGCCGGATTTATTAGAGATATGAAGCATCCGGATTGGCTGGCAAACCTAGTAATGGTACCAAAGAAGGACAAATCCTGGCGCCTGTGTGTCGACTTTAAAGACCTCAACAAGGCTTGCCCCAAGGACCCCTTTCCCCTCCCTCGCATCGATCAAATCATCGATGCCACAGCTGGACACGACTCGCTGTGTTTTCTCGACGCATACTCTGGATACCATCAAATAAAGATGGCAGAGTCTGACCAAGCTGCAACAGCTTTCATAATGCCATATGGCCCCTTTTTGCTTCAACACTATGCCTTTTGGGCTTAAGAACGCCGGCGTAACCTATCAACGCATGATTCAAACATGCCTTGAAAAACAAATCGGCAAAACAGTGGAGGCATACGTGGACGACGTGGTCATAAAAAAAAGACACGTCGAAACCCTAACAGATGACTTGAGGATTACATTCGATAACCTCCGGACATACGACATCAAGTTGAATCCGGAAAAATGCGTTTTCGGCGTCCCCTCGGGGAAACTGCTGGGCTTCATTGTATCCAATAGAGGAATTGAAGCGAATCCGGCAAAAATCCGAGCTCTGTCGTAGTTGGCTATACCAACAGACCTCAAGCACATCCAGAAACTAGCTGGATGCGTGGCCGCTTTGAGCCGCTTTATCTCCAGGTTAGAGAAAAGGCATTGCCTCTTTACCGCCTCCTTCGATGCACCGAACACTTCGTATGGACGGATGCAGCTGCGGCCCACGAAATCATGGCCGTAATCGCCCCGTGGACCGAGCCTTTCTTGGCCTACCTAAATAGGCAGGAGTTCCTTGAAGACCAAAATGAAGCACACTGCATAGTCCGGCGTTCTAAAGCTTACAAAGTCCACGAAGGGGAACTTTACAAGAAAAGTGCTACCGGAGTGCTCCAAAGATGCATCTCCGAAGAGGAAGGGCGGCAGCTCTTGGCTGAAATCCATGTCGGATTGGGTGGGCACCACGCCGTGGCTCGAGCACTAGTCAGCAAGGCCTTCCGTACAGGCTTCTATTGGCCGACGGCCCGAGCAGACGCACAGGACCTTGTCCAACATTGCGTCGGTTGCCAGCTCTTCGCCAATCAGAGTCATATGCCCCCTACCGCTCTTCAAACAATCCCCATAACTTGGCCCTTCGCGTTCTGGGGGCTGGATATGGTCGGGCCTCTTAAAGGGGGATGCCATAAGAAAAATACTTATTGGTCATGGTGGACAAGTTCACCAAATGTATAGAAGCCAAACGAGTCAAAACGGCCGAATCCGGACCAGTAATAAACTTCATATCCGGGGTCGTACACCGCTACGGTGTCCCCCACAGCATCATCACTGATAATGGCTCAAATTTCATAGCCGACGAAGTGAAAACTTGGTGCAGAAAAATGGGCATTAAGTTTGATTACGCTTGCGTCTACCATCCGCAAACAAACGGCCAGGTAGAGCGGGCAAATGGTCTCATCATGAGCGGCATCAAACCCAGACTAGTGCGATCCTTGATGAGTCGGATATGCCTTTGGGTTGAAGAGCTTCGACTCCGTACTGGGGGCTGCGGACCACGCCCGAATCGCACTACGGATATACACCATTTTTATGGTATACGGCGCGAGGCGATACTACCCCGCGACATAATACATGATTAAGCCACGCAGCGTGCGCATGTCTGAAGAAAGGAAGCCAGTTAGATCGGCAGGATAACTTGGATGCCCTGGAGGAGGAGCGCGACGTCGCAAAAGCCTGCTCCGCATTCTATCAGCAGCAAGCTCGACGATATCAAAGCAGAAAAGTGCGGGCCAAAACTTACAATATTGGCGAGCTCGTTCTACGCCTACCAGAGAAGAAGAAGGACAAGCTCAAACCCAAGTGGGAGGGTTCCTTCGTCATTGAGAAAGTTCTCACCAGAGGAGCGCACCGCCTATGTAACGCATCCGATAACAGACTCGAGCCGAACCCATGGAACGCGCCCAGACTCCGGAGATTCTACGCCTAACACCGAACTTAGTGTTCGTCTCCTTACCCCTCCTATTCAATTATGCTCCACCCTCCCCCCTTTTTTTCCTTTCTCGACCTTTTCTTTTCTTTTCTCTTCACACAAAGTATTTAATACAGTGCGGACTCCCGGATCACTTCGGCTGTACTATGTGTGTAAGCTATACCTGGGGGCTTCCTATTCGGAAGCTAAACATAATTACTTTAAATGGCTTTTTGCCCATCACATACGCGTTCTTTTTCCATATGTGCCTTTTCTTCACCATTAATGCATCGATATGACTTAAGATGTGGCCAAGCTGGGTTGCCTGGCTCTTGTGTTTATGCCCTACGTTCCCATTAATTCGGCTAGGGCATAAGGGGAGCACCTCTGCGATTGTTACTGCCGGTTCAGCCGGATGTGTACCTCAGACTGGGTGAAGCCAAAAGCTAGTTTCCTTAAGAGAATATTCAATCGGTGAACAAAAGATGTATTCGTTTATTGCAACATAAATCCCCGGAAGTCTTGCATCCTGCGCCATCGTTCGCAGTCCGGACATGTGCATTGTCGCATGCTTACCCAGGGAAAGGAACCCCTAACGGAACTATTCTCCCTGGAAGATGTTTCTTAGTATCCATGTAATATAACATAACTAGTTGGGTACTTGTCTGCACCTATGGCCCCTACCTTGTCTCCACGCATACCCCGGTTTTGTATAACTGAGCGTGTATTCGGACACACCCCGGACTATAGGATCCGGGGGCTGAAGCGAAAAGGTCTGCCATGACAAATGATTTTAATCCGGCTAGGGAGTAATTATGTCCATTAAATTACATAGTCACTTGGACTGACTATATTCTTCCTCTATACCATCCAACAAGCTATCTAGCTTACAATCCTGTTGAGAATACTTCGCGGCTAACGCTACCTGGTCATATACCAGGCTCACGGGAATTTCTTTCCCATCGGGCCCGGCCGGTCCTACTTCGGCCATATGGTTCGGATCCAGCTTGGTGTAGCACGTCTTCACCATAGCCCAGGCTTCTCTTGCACCTTGCTGGCAGGCTGACACCTTCCACAATCGGAAGTGCCGCTGTGCTCCTTGAAGCTTATCCACAAGCTCCCCCATGCCGTTCGGCAATAAGCTTGATGGCCACAAGGCCTGAGCAACACCCCGCATCACTTGCTGAGCTCGCTCGTGCAGTTGCGAGAGGTCTTGCAGTAAATCACTTGCAGATGAGGGCATCTCCTCTTCAGGGCGACCCGTTAACATTTCTGCAAGCAAAAATTCTTTCAATATACTTCCTCGCTGAACTATCATACAGTTCGTCTGGGCACTCACCATAAATGCTGCGTCGAAGCCTTTTGTTCTCCTTCACGGAATCCGCCAGTTGAGAGCGGACGTCTTTTAATTCCACATCCAGTCGAATATTGGCATCTTGAAGATTGTTCTTCTCTTGCTTAACTTGCGTAAGGATGCGCTCGCCAGCCTTTAGCTGCCTTTTAAGATGTGAATCGTCATCCGTTACGCCCCCCGGATTCACCCCGGGATTGTCTGCAGAATTTTCTGTTAGACTAGTCATACCAGCCATTTACTAACTTGTGCATCTTCATACAATTGAGACAGATGTTACCAGATGAGGCCTTCTGGGATCCCTCTAACTTGGCAGCCGTGTCCTGTAGCTGGGCCTTGCATTCCTCCAGCTCCCGAGCCAATTGTTCATTCTTCTCTACAAGGACCTGTGCATAAATGGATCCTTCAAACAGTTGTTCCAACTATTTTAAGTCTCAGGGGCTACTGTTATACATACTAATCAAAGCTTCTTACCCGTATATCATTGGTATACTGGTTCCTCGCTTGGGCAAGCCCGCCTTGAGCAGCTCGGATGTATGCGTCTGCTGAATTTAAGGTATTAAATTCCTCTTCAGAAAAGATGTTGTTCCGAAGCACGGCCCTCCGGCGCCGGTGATTCATGGCACTCTCCACTTTGGAGTTAGTGGCCGAAAACATATCCGCATCCTCTGTCAGAGAACTATGCGGAACTGGCCCCGTGTCCGCCTCCGCCCTCAAAGCTGGTTCTGGAACCTGGCTGGTGGAAGCGTGATTGGCGGGATTCCCGGATATAGTCCGGCTGTTTCTCTTCCTGCCAGACACAAAGGGCGTTGTTATGAATCGCAGGACAGGTTATTACTTTACCTCTGCAGCGGTGTGTCGACCCTCACCGCCTTCCTCTTGAGCCTGCCCGATCCGGACACCCGTGGTTGACGAGTCCCTAGGGGCTCGGCCCCGCGCTCCGACCGTCGTCTCTACAAGCAGCATGACGCCTTAAGGGTAACGCATAATGCTTGAGGGGAGTCCTCTTCGGAGGATAGGGTTTTTTTAGTTTGGCTTACACGCGACACAGGGAGCAGTCCGGGATAGTCGGTCGTAATGGCCACTGAGGCACCATCCCAGCTCGCTTGATAAAATACCACGTTGACAAGCTCCACGGTAATATCCGGATCTTCTTTGAGTCCTGGATCTCGGGCCCTTCGGGGT